>VXBR01002065.1:0-122192 GCA_013400215.1 Cisticola juncidis | reverse complement strand
GGTGAAAGGGGTGAAATGTCCAGCTGAAGGGCTCTGTGCAGCCCCTCAGGGTGATCCAAGAGCAGAGTGCCCCCAATCCCCTTCCCAAGGGATTTGGGCCAGTGGAGCAGCGACCCTCAAGATTTCCCCCAGCCTTGCTGTGGTTTAAAAATCAGATTTCTAAATGAGTGCTGGCCAGGGCAGGGTGCTGACAGAGCAGGCTGTGCAGTAGCTCAGCCTCACAGTAGCTCTGGATGTGATGCACATGTGGGGAGTGCCTGTGCCCAGCATGTGCAACACCAGGCACAGGGGAGGGGAAGGAGAGGAGCTCACACAGCCTGGCTGATGCAGAAATAAACACCCTCCACACTGCTGCTGCTTCTGGCAGCACTGCTGCAAGCACGGCTGAGAAGGAATCCTCTAACACAGAGCAAATCCCTGGTTTGGTTTTTTTATTCCCTATTTTTTTGCCACTCTCAGAATTAGCGATCGGTGATGACAGACACTGACAAGCCTCAAACACCCAACACTTCCCAGGCACACACAAATCATATTTCTGGTCACTGAGACACATGACAGACGTTCAGAGCATCAAAGAAGCAGCAGTTTCAGGTGAAATTTAGATTCCAGCAGGGATTCCTCTGATTCTGGAAAGCAGCTTTGCTTCCCCTCACAGCCCCAGCTTACACACACTTGTTCCTACCACATTGAATCCTCCACTCCCCCTCCCGTTATCAAACATTTCACAGGGAATTCAGACTCATCAATAAGCCAAAAAAGAAATGTGAAGCCTCATTTTATGCAACACGAAGAGTTTAGATCATTTTAGATTCCATGCAGATGAAGGAGATGCCAAATGTGCAGGTGCAGCCTGTGAGAGCAGCTTTGGTGCTGCTGAATCCTGCTCGTCCCTGCTGGGAATTTGCTGGGAATTTCCAGCACCTGGAATCCCCCCCACAGCCTCACATGGACAAGAAAGCTCAGAAAGGTAAAGGGATTTCAGGTAAGGAAAAGGGTGAGAACTCCTAAATTCAGGTAAGGAAAAGGGTGAAAACTCCTAATTAAGGAAAAGGGTGAGAACTCCTAAATTCAGGTAAGGAAAAGGGTGAAAACTCCTAATTAAGGAAAAGGGTGAGAACTCCTAAATCCAATCAGGATTTGGGCAAGGATCAGCTAATTGAAAAAGAGAAGATGTTTGCAGAGCAAAAATAACAAGCTGCCTAAACACTGATTTTCTATTTTATTTTTCATTCTTCCTGCACACTCTTCAGTTATAGGATGAATTAAATTTATATATAAAAGTATAAAACACTTCTGATGTTTAAAAAGGGGAGAGTTGAACCCCAACACTTTGGGAATTGAATGAGATAATATTGTCCCCTTCTCTATCCTCCTGCCCATCTCTGTGCCACTCTGCAAACAGCAAAACTGCCTGAAAAATTAAAATAATTTCTTTTCTGTAATACTTTCAGCAAAGATAATTTCCCTACACTAAAGCAAGGGCTCTGCCATGGGGAACAGCTCAGGAAATCTTCCTTTAAGGAGTATTTTAGAATCCTTAAACCTCACAGGTACTGCATTTCGATGCTGCTGTCACCGAAAAACAAAAATGTGCTGCAAAAACTGCCCCACAAAAAATGCTCCTTGCCCCAAGTTTAATTTATTTGTCGACAGAGAAGATCTACTGTGCTCAATGCAAAGTTCAATAGAAATGCATGCAATACAGATACCCAGAATCACAACTGCAATAAAATCAGCTCCGCGTTTATCTGGCTGTTAAACGCAATCCAAGAATTTATTGGTAAAAAGGAATCAAATTCAGTTAGGGCACGAGATGCATTTGCTGCCTTCCAGGAGCAGCTCCCTGAGCTGCATCCATCACAAGGAATCAGAGCTGCCCATCCCTGCCGGGCTCTGCTGGGAGGGAGCGGGACCGCGCTGCCCTCCCTGTCCTGTGCCGTCCCCAAAACAGGCACCAGCAGCCCCAAAAATCCCGGCAAAGCTCGGCCCTGCAGGCTCTGCCCTCGGTTTGTTGGGGTTTTTTGTTGTTTTTTTTTAAAGCCCTCAGCCCAGGCAGGGTTTGGATGCTCTGAGGGTCGTTGTGAGAGACCTTCCAGGCTGGGGGATCCACGCGGATCCAGGCGCTCCCTCCCTCCTCGGCTCCTTTTTTATGGAGTGGTTTAAAAGGTGACAGTAATAATTCCCAGGCTACGTTTATGACAGAAAAGGATTAAAAAAAAAAAAAAAAAGTATTTCATCAGCTCCTCCAGCTGCTGTTTCAGAAAGTTCTGCTCAGAAGGATCCACATTAAACACTGAGCAGTTATTGTGCACATCTCCCCTAATTACAAATTCATAAGAGCAGGAGGATTTCCTTGGTGAGAGATCCAACATGTGTCTTTTTGCCTTGAGGTTACTATGCTGGCTACTGAAAACACAGATATACTAAAAAAATGAAATAACTTTCCCATTTTAATGTGGCCATAAGCTTCCTGCCAGGCTGCCACCTAATTGAGACTTTTGATCTGAGTTTTTCCAAAAAAAAAAGAGTCTGTAAAATGTTTTAACTGCAGAAGTCCTGAAAGCTACGGGGAATTAAAAAAAAAAAAAAAAAAAAGAGAGGGAGGGGATACTCAGTTTATCAAAGCCAATGGAAATACAAGGCATTAATTATGCTAAATGAAGAAATACGGGTGTTTTGGATGCTTTTTGGGGTCAGCAGTGTTGGGATGCGGCGCTGCCGGAGCCGCGGGGTCACATCAAAGGGGAGGCAGAGCCGTGCCAAGGTCACCGGGCTGCCTTGGGCACCACCTCCTTATCAATTACAGCCCTGATAAGGACACGACCCCTCTGGGGGCACAGAACAGGGGAATCCAGTGCTGGGAGGGACAGCCAAACCCCCAGCACATTTTAATTCCCGCACGGGCACCGGGGGGAGAACAGGAGCCGGAGCCCAGGGCTGATAAGATCCACTCAGATCCCCCTGAATGCAGCTCCCTTGATTGGGTTACCCCAGCCAAACGCAGGCACAGCACAATTAAAGCACAGGGGAAATTGTATTTCTCCCCTACAGACGGCTCTTGTGAAGTTTCATCAAAGCAAACCCAAAAATGTCTTTATTATCCCGAGACCTACAGCAGGAGCACATGGAACCCGAAATAAGGGGTGTTACACAGTAGTAAGTCACCTAGTAAAATAAAAGTATATTTTCAATAAAGATTAGCTCTGCATTTTATTTCTTGACATTCTTTGATCAAGTAATTTTGAACTACATAAAACCAGCCAGACCTCCCTAACTGAGCATTCCTCAAGAGATTGCTGCACTCAAAATGCTCCAACTGCATCTGCCTGTACTTCAGGTGACATTGCTCCTGTTCATTTTAAACACACAGCAGCTTTTGCTCACATTTGTTGCAGATATTTTCTTTTAGAGAAAAGGAAAGCTCCAGATACAGACTATCCTATTTCCCAAGCAGAATGTAAAATATTTTTACAGCACCCCAGCATTTCAAATTTTCTCAAAAGTGCTGAGAAAATTAGACAGAAAAAGGTGGAACATAACTAAATCCTTAATAATTTGAAATGCCAAATTTAATTCATTCCCATTGCACTCAGAATGAACAAGAAATTAAAATGTTAACGCTGTGAATCATCTTGGTTTCTGCAAGCCAGAGTTAAACACTAACCAGTTTACTCTGTGTGCCCAAAATATTTACTAGCTCTGACTCAGATTTAAACAGTATAAAATATGATCATTCTGGAGTGCAGAACAGTTCTTACACATACAAAAGAGGTAATGAGGTGAAACTGGAAGGTACAGAGCTGTATCTCTCCAATCTACCTACAGGTTTGGACTTTACAACATTTCTCCCCCCTGAGGGGACCAAAAGGGTTGTATGTGGTGCTATGGAATTAAAGAGCTACGATTATTTCGTGTACCTTTGGAATTTAGCATGAGGTTAAGCACAGAAAATACAGTCAAGGAGACTTAAATTTTAAAGCCTGTGGAATGGAGAAGGGAGGAACAGTAGGATGTAGCCTTTAATCCTTTAACAAACTTCCCTGTCTGTGCCAAGAGGCAGAGAGAAAAAGACATTTTACATTTTATAAATAGTCGTGAACATAAGCTAAAGCATTTTGCCACTTCTGGGAAATCAATAGGCAAAAACAAGCCACTCATTTGCAAATAATTTATGTGGCTTTTTTTGCTAATGCAGGACAATCTCTCTGTGAAAACGAGGGCAATAACTTTATTATGCTCATAAATGCAAGGCAAAGCAAAGAGAGACTGATGCCCCTGCTCTGCCTGCTGAACAAAAGCTCAGCTTCCATCAGATCCATCAGGCTGGAGCTGCACAGCTTGGTCTAAGTCAGGCAAAATCACAGAGCACACACAACCAAAAAAGCCACAATTATTTAAAATACATTAGATAAGCTGCCATTTGTCACTGCTGGGATCTGCAGGGACACAGGGTTGGTGTTTCTGTGGAGGGAACACCTCCAGAGCTGCCATCCCAAGGCAGTGCTGCTCCTGGGGAAGGAGGGCAGAACGAGGCCAAATTACCCAGAAATTAATGCCAGGGCACAGATCCTGCATGGGAGAGAAGGGGCAGCCCCCAAAAATCAGCACAGACACACAGAGCTCCTCAGCCAGGCCTGCACATCCCTGTGTGGGGCAGGGAGGACAAACCCCACCCTCCTGCCCGGCTGTGGGGGCACAGAGAATTAACACAGCCCCTCCTAAGGTGCCCTCCCATATGGGAAATCCTCCTTTGGGAGGAGGGAGAGCAGTTCTGGGGGGTTTCCATGGGAGTGGTGCCCTCCCATATGGGAAATCCTCCTTTGGGAGGAGGGAGAGCAGTTCTGGGGGATTTCCATGGGAGTGGTGCCCTCCCATATGGGAAATCCTCCTTTGGGAGGAGGGAGAGCAGTTCTGGGGGGTTTCCATGGGAGTGGTGCCCCTCCAGCACCCCCTCCCCAGGCAGGGCAGCACCTTGGCCAGCCCCAAGGACACAGCACCAGTGGTTGCTGTGGTTTATGATTAAAAAGAAAAGGTTTTCTTCTTTAAAAATGCTGCAGTGTCAACCAAAAGCAAAGCTTGATGCAGCTCTCAGGTATTCTGCAGCTCAGGTACCTGCCAGGAGCCCAGCTCACAGATCCATCATTCCATCCAACTGCCCTGCATCCCACTGCTGGGCATTTTTTAAAGCTTAGCTCTTATTTCATAAAATGAAAGCCAAAGAAAAATAATAACTGGTGTAAAACTGGTACTTGCCATAGGCTGTTAATGCATTGTGTTACTGCTCTGCTTGCAAATGTCTAATAAATTACAGGAGCTGCATAAAGCCCTTATAGGAAACATCACCTCATGAGTCAGCCCTCTCCTAACAGCACAAACACAACTGATACAAAACATAAAGCAAAGGCAGCCTGGAAGTATTGCAGAAACTCATCCAGCTTCGTTATGGATTTGATGGTCTTATTTCAAAGGACAAAATGTTAAACTTCTCCAAGACTAAAGAGAGTGAGGGGAAAAAAAAAGAGTTTCCATTTGTGCAAGAGAAATGCACAAAACATCCATGATTAAATAAAACTTCCTGTGATTGAATCTGACTACCATTTTACAATATTAATGCTAATGGATTATCATCCTCTTGTTTGCATGTTTAACTTCGGTTCCCATAAAAGTTGCTTGTACACAGGATCAGAGGGAAATGGCATTTCAGAAACTCAAAACAAAACACACACGCTGAGAAGCAAAGGCAATTTTAAGAGCTACAAAATCAGCAACATCCACACAACAATCGGTTTCCAATGTCAGACCAGCAAGCCAGGCAGCAAAAAAAGAAAAGATGCGCCCAAAAAAAAGCAAAAAAAAAAGACTTTTAGGAAACAGCAAAATTAAAGCAGGAGCAGATATGTAAAATAGATGAATGAAGACAAGGTCTTCCTGCACCGAGGGAGTTGTTTAAGGAGAAACAGTGTCCGTTTGTGGCCAGCGATAATACTTTCCATTCAATAGAGTTTGCAGCTTGCTGATTCATATGATTGCAGGCTGGCGCCCCGCTGGCGAGCCCCCTCCGCTGAAATTAAATCCACTCTCTTCAGTTATAAATTATAATGCTCTATAAACAACACTCCCACTGGGAACGGGGAGAGAGAGAGAGCTCTCTGCATAGTCCACTCACTGTTTAATGCTCTGCTCTTCTGCCACAAACAAGGACTGTATGTCTGCCACAGACAGCACTCTTGCTGTAATTTATGGACTGTTTGATGTTGAGAGCAGGGGAAGGAAAGTGGGATTGTAATGCGAGTCAAAGAGGAAAAGAAGTTGGAAGTGGGTGAGTGTGCAAGAAAGAGGAAGGGCAGAATACATTTTACACACATATTTTAGAGATACATCACCGTACGTATCTTTGCTGCCCCTTAGGAATTGTCCCCTCCAAAGGGGAAAAAAAATAAAAATAAAAATAGGGATCTGGAATAGCACTTAAAATCAATGAGCCCCGCGTGACGCCAGCATCATCCCAGATCAATCAGGAGCCATCTCCACCGCCCAGACTTGAAGTCTGTTATCACTGAGAATATGAAAACATTAAAATGAAAAGGATTTAACTAAAACTGACAGCAGCCCAGAAATTCCCAGCCCGGGCTGGTGAGCTTCTTCTGGAGCAGGGCTCCCAACCCAGGGCACTGCCCAGTGCCACCTTCCTCACCTGTGCTGGGCACAGGGAGCTCCTTCTGCCTCCTCTTCATCACTGAATTATTATGAGTTATTTTTAAATGAACATGCAACAGGCTTCCAACTGCTCTGAATGCATGCACAACTCCTCCAGCTCCTTTTCTTCTTTTTAACCAAACGGGTTAAAAAATGCCAGGGAAACTATTTCTGCTCCTTTTCTTCTTTTCTCTTTTTTAACCAAACGGGTTAAAAAATGCCAGGGAAACTATTTCTGCTGTGGGAAAGAGGAAGATTCCAAGTCAAAAGTGTATTATTATCCCTAAGAACAGCCTCCATTACCCAGCTGAGAGGGTACTGGGAAATACCCCATGGGCCAGGCAAGGGCTTCATCTGGAGCAGAAACCAGCACGGATTTGAGAGCACAACCCCTTCATTATTGTCATGGAAATTGCAAACTAAACCGTGAGGGAATGACAGAGTGCTCAGGAAAATGGACACCAGGATTGAGATGTCCATCACTCAAGGTTTTGATGAATGACTCCAAGTCAGTGATCCCCTGCCTGACCAAAAACCCTGAATTTCCTAAAATTGCCACAGCACAGTCACAAAAAAGCCTCCACACAACTTTTAGGAGTCACACAGGACACTGGCTCAAGGCTTTTATGGTTAATTATATTTTCCAGTTTTCCCCCACACCCCACCACTACACCTTTCTCTTCTTTTTCTTTTTTTTTTTGAAGAAAGGTTTTAGGCAGTAGCTGAGCAGCTTTTAGGTCTGAGGGAAGGAGGGAGGGCAGAAACCTCCTTTACTGTGAGGTTGAGCCCTTGTATGTCAAATCTGGCCTGGAGCAAATTTTCACAGCTGAATTATAAACCCTGTAAACAAGGGTTTATGATGGAAACGCTGACACAACCTTAATTACAAACAGCGTGAAGTGGGGGGAGGCTCTGTAACACACACTCCTTTTCACTGCCATCCACAGAAAAACCTCTCCTGCCCCTGCTCAGGCAGGAGATTTCTATCAAATCTGGTTGCTCAACACCGTCCTTTAGAAAAGAAAAAAAAAAAACAAACCCAACAAACCTTGGTTTTGTAATAAAAGTATAATGTATAGCTTAAAAATAAATTAAATAAAGGAAACATTAAAAGATAAATGGAGCAGGATGCTCTATGGCTGAGGTAATTTGAGTGGAAAGGGAAGGAGGGAGTTTACATTAATAAATGATTAAAGGCCTTAACGAGGGCCTATCTGGTTGAAGAGAGGAGCAGAGTTCTCCACCTCTCCTCCTTCAGCCCAGCTTTTTTACATTTGTTCTCAATGCTGATCAATATGGTTTTCATTTAGTGATTTCCATAATGCCATATGTGATCTGCAAGCCTGACATAATGAAGGCAGAAATGGAGCTGAAGTCATTTGAACGTTCTCGCTTGCATGTCTGTCACCAATTTAGAAAATAAATATCTATTGAGAGTTGGGTTTCCTCCTGTCTAGAGAATCACAGCAGGATTTGCATATGCAGATTGCAAAGCCTGGGTTTCTGTCCTCTCCCCCTGCCCCTTTTTAAACAAATAAAAAGGATGTTGAAGAGTATCTTCCTCTCCTGTGTTGCAGCGAGTTTGTGTTTTTATAATGAAGAGGAAATATTAATAAAGTTTAAAACTGAATGAGGGTTGGCTCCTCTCTGCTCTGGCTGAGACTTGCTTGGCAGCCCAAAAAAGCCAAGGTTTTCTGTCTGCTGAGCACACTGACCTGCTGGATCCCATCAGAGACCACCTTAGTTTGAAATAGAATAAAAACAAGGTCTGTATTAAGCAACATTTGGTGTCTTCATGGGCAGAGTCTCAATGCTGCAGAGGTATCACCCTTGTAAATGAGCTCTTCTGCCCCTCAGAGGTGTGAATTACATTTATATAACACCACTGCCATAAACTGTATGTTTAATAAAACACCAGGTACATTTTGGAGGGCTGCAATTGGGGTTCCTGCCCCCTGTAAAACATCCCTGGCACAGGAGCAGTGTGAGAGCCATAATTGAATTGTAAAAACGTCAGTGCCTCATGGCAGAGATGCCACAGCAGATTTAGAGGTGTTTGCAGCCAGCTGAGCTCAGATCTCACAGGAAAGGATCAAACTGGAGGTTCCTAAACCCTCACCCTTCAGCTGTAATCACTTCTCACACACCCCCAACTTCAGGACTTAATTCTCTTTATAAAAATAAACCACAGGATAAAGCTGTACTTGAGAGTGTCATTATTTGGGTGGCTCCCCCCTGACCCAAATCCCCAATTTTTCCCCAGAGCTGGGAGCTCCTGAGTCCCACCCAACCCTCAGTACACAACATTTCTACACAACATTTCCTGCCTGCTGGGAGGGAGCAGCAGCACCCAGGATGCTCCAGCTGCATCCCACAGCTCCAAAAGGGAATTTGCTTTTTTTCCAAGAGGTTCTGCTTTTAATGCCCAATGTGTAAACAGCAGAACAACGCAGGAGAAATCACAATTTTGCATTAAATTTAGGATCTAGGCTGCTGCTTTGGCTGCTTTGAGCACATAAATGGTGTTGAACTACAAAGGTTTCAAAGTTTTGGTGATGGCTCAGCCACCAAAATCTGAGGTGCTGTTAATAAAAGTGGCAGTTCATTCAGGGTATCTGACAGAGAAAAACCAGTGTAAATAGGGATTTGTGACTGGTGAGCAAGCTTTCCATCATAAACAAACTTTCTTTGAGGTTCAAAGAGTTTAGTTAACGATTTAAAGATTCTTTTTCCCCTCATTGTTTTCAGGCATTGCCAACTCTTCCTCTACAAGAAAATAGCTTGAAAAAGCTGCTCTTGGTACACATTTTTCCAAGTTCCACAAATTGCTATAGATATAAAATGTAACCATGGGGAAAAAAAAACAAAAACAAAAACCAGTGCTGAATCCTGAGAAGGACGTCAAAATTAAAATACCCTGATGATACTGCTAAAATTATAAAAGTTCTCCCTCTCTGGAAGTGCAAAGCAACATTAAAAGAATTTCTCCTTCTGTTTATATCACACTGCTGCATCTTTGTTTACCCAGAGTAACTCATGGTAAGGGATTTCAGCTTCCCAATTATGATATTGCATCCACCTAATTGAGTTTCTGGAGGGCTGCGGGGAATTCCAGCCTTGAGGACTTTTTTCCCACTAAATTAAGAGAGATGTGGAAGTGCGGGGCTTTCAGAACGGGACAAACGAACCTACAGAGGAATAAACAAAAAGCACAAACCCGGTGCCTTGAGCTGTCCTGGCAGGGTGAATAAATAAATCCAATAAATAAATAAATAAATAGAATAAATAAATGAATAAATCGGGAGCGGGAGCAGGGACGGGAGCGCTGCGCGGTGCCGCGCTGACCTCCCGCCCAATTACAGCCTCATTGGCAAAGCAAACAAGGAATTATTGGCTCTTTAGTCGGGCTTTTCTTCTCCCGCCCGGGCCCTGCTTCTCATTCNAACAACAAAAAACCACAAAAAAAAATCACTCCCCCCCAAACCCCCCCTCCAAAAAAAAACCCCAAGAAAAAAGAAAAAAACCCCACAACCCCAAACCTCCAAGGCCATCTGCAAACACCTGATTTTGATCGGAGCCCTGCAGTTGTACAGTCTCGTTAAATTGTTACCACCTTTTCCACGAGCAGTTTTGGCAATTAACCTCGTGGTCATGCACTTCAAAGGGAACAACTGTTGAGTTTAACCTCCTTGAGCTACCACGGATTCCTTTATGATTTTTCTTCAAACACTTTCATCCCCAACAAAAAAATGCAGACTGATAAGATTGGTGTTTATTTTTCCATTTTGTCAGTTTATTAGGATGACAAATACGTCGGCCAGTCACCGCTAGCTTGAGCCCCTCCGAGTCTGTGTAGAGGGAAATTCTCCTATTAATTCACATTTCTAAGGCAGGGGCTCTGCTTGCTGGAATCCACGGATTTGATACATCTGACCCTTCCCTGCCCCTGTTTGCAAATCTCTCAATATATTTCTCACAATGCCTAAAAGCTCCAAAAACAGAACATACAAGCAGAGTTAATGCTGAGGACATGCGAGCCCATTACAAATATAGATATTCTATTTATTTTGTAAAACCCCACCATTACTGAGAGACAGGACTACTTTGCACATGAAAAAGGGTGAAGAGATTCCTCCCCCTCAATTACAATACCAGTTAACAGGATCAGAATCTGTGTTATACAAACCACATTAACTTTTTATTCTGTCTAAACTTCTGCCTACAACTTTAGATTAATTTACCAGACTGTGCAGCTGCTCCTTAAACAACTGGATAGCAAATGACAGGAAAGTACCAAAGCAAATACTACAGGAGTGTGATCAGGTTACTTGGAATGTTGTTTCCCCCTGCATTTGCATTCTGGTATTATAGCACATTTTTTCCTCCAAAGCAATCACAAAAATGTAAAAGGGTTTATTCTTAGGAGAAGCTTTCAAGAGAGAGCCAAAGAATCCCAAAAAAAGTGTCTGAGTGACCTTTTGGTAGGGAGTGAGCATGCTGGCCAGGGGAAGCATCACTTTTAGGGAACAAAATCCCTCTCCAGGAAAAGAATGGAACAAAACTTTGGGATCCATCTCGCAGTACAAGAAGGGGAAGCAGTTGGGCAAGCATATGGCATCAGTTTCAGGTTGTGAGGGAGGCAAAAAAAAAAAACAATCACGATGTTCCGTGCAGTTCAGACCAAATAGAAAACTTATTCTGACTATTCTCATTTGTCAGAGGCTTTTCAAAACTAAGCAGATCTCTCCGTGGCTCTGATGTCAAAGGAGAAAGGAACTGGTGGGTATCGAGTGTACATTTTTAGGTTCTCTTTAAACTGTTCCCACTTTTAATTTTAATGTGCTTGTCAACAAAATGACAAACTCCTTCACTCAAAGAAAAAAAAAAAATCCAAACAACACAAAACCAAGGAGAAATTAGCACATTAAATGATAGATGGGCCTGGTGCTGTGCACAGTTCAGTGCACCCCTGCACAGATCAGCAAGATGGCTGGAAATGTCTCTTTCCGTCTGTTTTTCATCTCGCAGGGCTGTGCACTCAGCAGAGTGTGAAAGAGCCTCTCTCCCCTCCGACCGCTCCTGCTGCCCCCCCAAAGCCCCTGCAGCAGAGAGCAGGAACTGGAGCAAATGCTTTTGTGAATTAAGAGATCTTGTGAGCGTAAATTTGGTCAGGCTGCTCCTTTCTGCAGGCCAGCCCCGGCTGCTGCCCCAGGATGTGAACTGTCAGTTCGCATAGCTGGTGATGAGTTGCAGAACCATCAGCAAAGGTGAAGACGGCAGAAGCAAGAAAGATTCAAGACTGGTGGAAATCATTTCACAAGGAAAATTTCAGCCATCAGTGGGAGGAAGCATTGAAAAATGCTGCCATTTCCGAGTCAGAACGAAGGAAAAATTAAATTACTGCCGGTGAGGCGAGCCAAAGTCGCATCTTACCCTAGGGAGAGGTTTGATAATGGTAAACATTTGACAGCTGGCCTGAAGTTGTTATCTTGTTCTAACAGTTGTTATAGTCTGAGTGAACATTTCTGATAAGAGAGCAGAAAGAAAAACACTAACCCATTTTTAATTTCTTGCTCTCTGTGTTTGGAGCTGCAGTGCCCAAAGCCAAACAGGTTTGAAGCCGTTTGCCACCATCACTGCGATTAAAGCCGGGGTTTTACACCGAGCACTGGGCCAGGCTGGCAGGAACAACATCCCTGGCTACAGCAACACCTCAGGAATAATCCAAAATAACTTCAACACACTCCCTTCAATAGCCCTTAAATATCCCTCCTCTTGTAATTGTAATAATCCTCTTGCTTCACCATGAGCAATTACAAAAATTAACCCTAAAAATTAGACTGAAATTGAACAAAATCAATCAGTTTAAGTCTTTAACTTCAAGATCTACCACAAAATCTTGTTTTGCTATTACTTTACTCCGAGCTGTTGATGTACAACCACAAAACTTTAATTCCTTTATTATTCTTTACTAAAGAATACTTATTCAGACACATTAGAAGGCACCAAGCTCGGTTCCACCTGAGTGGAGCAATAATGAATGAAAACCAGTTCTGTTTAAGCAGAAATAGGTATGCTATCTTCACAGGAAATTTAATTATACATCAGATTTTTTTTGTGCTCAGTTATGACTGACAAAGCACGTATTGAGGAGGGAGACAGGGCTCTGCTCCCTCCTGCCTTTAGCAGCTCCTCCTTTAGGAAAACAGCGTGGGGATGGAAAGTCCATTACATGTATGTCAGAATCAAACTGCAGAGAACCATGGGCTGGTTGGGTTTTCTGTTTTTTTTTATTTTTTAAATCAGGAATGCATTTCTAAGCTGTTTAACACAGCTTAAACCCACAGAACGTGTACACAAAGCATTCACCTCGCATTAAAAATAATTAAGATGAATATTTACCATGGCTATTAAGATCTGTTTTATAAGTTATTGATAGGGACCAGGGGTAAATATTCCTATTCCTGAGTGCCTAAAGCCTCCCTGCCCTTCTGCAGGGGCAGGCCCAGGGAAAGCTGACAGCTTTTCCCTGATGGTCACAGCCCCAATCCCAACCCCAGGCACAGGATCAAACCCCAATTAGACAGGCAGCACGTGCAACTTGTCCCTCAGACACGTAAATTAACTCCAAAACTCTTTCTGTATCTCCTGCATTAACAGGTAGAAAGTGTTTCATTACTTTTTCCAGCGACTCTGCCCCACTCTTAAAGCAAGAGTGTATAAATTGATATTAAAGTATGGTATTTTGAGAATGTTTCAAAGTAAGGTCAAACTCGTATTAAAAACCTACTAGTGTAGGCTAAAATAACAGTCTGGCTGAGCAGCCCTGGGTGCATCTGGGTTCAATTACCCACGACATCCTCGCTGTGTTTTCTACCAGCAAGAACAACGCAAGCACGGCTCGGAGTTCACGGATAATGTCAACGTTAGGTTACCCAGAAGAGGAACGAGATAAATCATCCAAATATCACAGTCCTATTGGCAGCCCCTGTTTCCCCCTCCTTCAGCACTGAGAGCAGCACAAACGTTGCATAACAACAAACAGAGGACAAAAGTCCTCACCTCGGGAGGAGGAGTGAGCCCAGCTGGCTCCTGCTCCATCTCACACACGGGGAGTGAACAGCACACGCTGAAAATGCCTCAAAAAAAAAAGGAGGCAGAACCCAAGCTAATGCTCAAAGCAAACAAACACGATTTAGCACGCTGGCACCCTGACTGATTCCTTTTTTTTTGGTGTTTGACCCTGGAACAATGAGGCTGGATTAACATTCATTATTTGCATTCAAGGAGCTGCTCCAGCACCAGCCTGAGAACAAGAGAGGCCGGGACACTTGTGGAGTCATTGGCTCCCTTCTTTCCTACCCGCTCAACAGTGCCCGAAATTCAGAGCAAATAAAAGCCCCCCGTGTGCTGCTTTCATGTTGTCAAGCTTGTTAACAAGGATTTAAGGGCTGGGTGTGTAAACATCACACTGGGGCTGCACTCAGCAGCAATCCCCAGGATCCCATCGCTGCCACATCCTCCACAAAAGGCACAGGACAGGCTCCAGTGTCCCCAGCCCTCCCTGCTCCCACCTCAACTGGTCCCAAACTGGGAGGCTGCACGCAGAGCCTGCATAAAACCACGGCAGTGTCTCTGTCTGCCGAGGCAGATGCTCCTCCAGGGAATGGGAAGATTGTCCTTCGCTTCCATCAAGGCCCATAAAAAAGCAATTGTCAGGAAAGTTGCTCAAAATTATGTATGTTCTGGGAGCGTTGCACCAAGTCCTTTTAAAGCAGCATGTTTAATTCTGAGCAGCTCTGTATGAAACGTGGTAAAAGGCAGCAGGAAATCAGCAGCACCAAAAGTGCCTTTGTGGTGCAGGAGGAGTCTGTCTGTCCATTCTGCAATTCTGTTTGCATCAAAGCAATAACACATTTGCAAAATGATCAATCAGGTTAAATTTAGAGGAAAATGTGTTTTTTACCCAGACAGTATTGGTCAGAACACTTCCAAGTTAGAACATAACAAGATTTTACAATATCCAATGCTGCAGTATATATATAATATAAACTCATGTCACTGTAATGTACCTAATTATATAAGGTCATTTCTTATAGAAAAGCACAGGTATAAAAGTTTGATGCCAGAACAGTCTGGCTGTTTATTAATTTACTATTGCAGATGAGAAACCCTCCTCTGACTGTTCCAGGGATGGATGCAGTGCACTCCTGCATTCCAGAAAAGCAACTTGCCCAGCTTACAAAACATTAACCAGGCTGGGCTGGGGCACCCAGGGCTCAGCCCCTGCCCAGGGCCCTGCAGGAGCCTCCTCTGCCTCTCCCTCCTGCCCTGTGCTCACCTGTTTCCCTGGAGAACAGGATTTATAAATTTATAAAGAGGGCTAGAAATGCTCACAATAATTGGGCATCTTTGGGAGCAAACCTTCCAAGCTGTTTGCCATCTCAGGAATGTTTTAAATTCTGGAATAAAGAAGGATCTTGGTTGAAAAAGAATATGAATGCAGCCCCAGATGGGCTCAGAGCTCCAGTGAGGGAGAACTGTGAGGGAAAGTCATCCCTGGACAGGTCATCACTGCTGCCAGGGAATGGAGAATTTTGTCAATGAATCCAGACTTTGCTGCCTGCTCTCCCGCTGGGAAACATGCTCAATATCACTGTGAATCACTATAAAATATGAAACAGAGATTAAAATCTTATTTCTCACAAACCTATTGCTAATGGCCAAGGAAAGGCCCTAAAACATCAGCTGATGCTGAGGGGACTGAGCCAGAGCTGCTCCAAACCTCTGCCTACTTTGTCAGCTCCTTGCAAAGGCTACAGGATTTACACAATTCCTTCTGCCCAGTCCTGGTGGAGATCTATCAGCATTCCAAGAAGAAATTTACACTTTGTGGAGCTCAAATTATCCACACAGTTCCTATTTACTGAACAGGGAGATGCAGTTTGTCTACTAAATAATAAATAATTTATTTATTGCACAGCCCAGCTTGGACAGGACATGGAGCAACCTGGTCCAGTGGAAGGTGTCAGGAGTGGAATTAGAGGAGATTTAAGGTCCCTTCCAACCCAAACCTTTGTAGGATTCTCTGATTTGTTGCTTCCAAGGCAAGCAAAGCAAACTGGAGAGGCAGAGGGGTGTACACACAAATAGATGCAGTAACAATACTTTTTAACTCCAGCAGATTCTCTCTCTTTTCATTTTATTTATTTTAACTCTTTCATCTTTTCATGTGAAGGCTTCAAGACCCTTTCACATACTGGCTTCAAGTCATAAAATAATATCTTCATCAAAATGCCCAATTTTAGGCTGTGATTGAAGATATCCATTTACATCAGTGGAATTTCAGCTCTGCCAAGCACTGAGCACTTCTCCAGCCAGGGAAAAGGAAATTCTTTTGCACACTGAAGTAAAACTTTGGCAGATTGGGCATTAATGACCAGAGAAACAGAAGATTCATGTTTAGTTCTTATGGACCCTTAAAGTCTGACAGGTACAGTGGTAAATCAAATAAAATTCCATGATGAAAGCTAAGGTGCAAACAGTTAAACACAGCCTTGCAGGGGAGAACAGAGTTTCCCCTGGGAGCCCTGCAAACCACCAGGAGCACACAGACCTTTCAGCAGGTAACTGGAGCATCAGAACCACATTTGGTACCTTGACACAAACCTGCTTACAAGGTTCAGTGATTGATGGCTGCTGTCAGGCCTTGATCTTGCCCCCCAAAAAAATCAAAATTTCCAAGGAAAACCACCCCAATAATTAAATATTGAGACACACAATCTAAAAATCCCAAAGCAGTCACTGTCTGCCTGCTGAGTGTACTGGGAAGAACTGGAGACCATCAGCTGTGCAGGGAAGAGATGAAATGTTCCCTCACTTCAGCTGTAATGCCTGCAGGGACATTCACCCTGTTTGGGGCAGAATTTGGGGCTGAATTTCACAATTTCAACCCTTCCCTTGCAAGCTGGAATTGGGGAGTTCTGGCAGAAGGGAGGGTGCATTTTAGGAAGAACAAAAGGAAGCAACTTCAATACAGCCCTGAGCAGACCTGCAGGCAGAATTGCCTTTTTAAGAACGATATTCCTCTGACAAGGACGTGTGAGTATCTGCTCTTATCAAACACAAAGACCCTTTTGAAGTGGTGGTTTGGGTGCCAGTGCTGGTGCTCCTGACACAGAAGAAGAAAGCAGCAAAAGCTTTGTGTGATCTGCATCACTTTGAACCATAAAAGCAGCAAGAGGGAAGAGAAGAGGGAAGCCAAGTGCTTAATACTGGACAGCGACTTCCTTTAAATCTCCTCCAGTGCTAATTAACTGCAGCAAACCTTCCCTGCCACAGCAGTGGGTGCTGCTGCAAAAGGACACTGAAGCTACTCAGTTCCTTAAAAGAGATGTAAAGGATAAGTTTGTCCAGATTTTAGCCAGCTTTTTTAAAGTAGTTATTTTTATTTCTGTGGCGCTGGGACTGCTGAGATGTCACCATTCACAGAGCAGCAGCCATCACTCACCCTGCTATTTATGAAGAATTCATGGTGACAACTCTTCAGACACTCTGGCAAGAATTCCACAATCATCTTTTAGGGAGAGTTGGGAACTTTGTTTCCAGCACATTCAGAATGGAGGTGGTTGGTTTTTTTTTTTGAGTATTCAAGTTTCTTTTCTACTGAGCCTTTAGGAGCGTGAGATCCTTCAGCTTTTTGAGGTTTGTGCAGAATGGACAAGTGTGCATCCTTGAGTCCACATTTACAGACTGTTTGCCCAGAATCTCTGTCAAAGAGGCTACTGAACAGCTCAGGAATAAGAATCAATATATATATAGATATATAAAATATCAAGAGATATAATTTATAAGATATAGATATCTTATAGGTAAGATATTTATAAATCTTATAGATTTATAAATATAAGATATAGAATTTATTTCTCATGCTGGCACAGCTGAGAAGAGCTGCTGAGATTTGAGAAGAACCACATCCCCTAACACTGAATTTCACCAAAAGGAACTCAGACCAAGCCATCCCTGTCCTGGATGATGCTCCTGAAGAGCTCCTGCACATGGAGCACACACAGAATTCCCACTTTGCTGAACACAGCACCATCCTGGAGTTCACAAATTATTTTTAAACACTTTACATGTGATTATGCCTAATGAATAAACAAACACACATTCACGGTGGGGAGATGTTACGGTTCAAAAAAGCAACACAACATCTTCCAGCTCCCCTTTCTGAAAGCCTTAATAAGCCTGTGCATAAATCAAACCCTTCCTTGCTTGGGTAGGCTCTCACTGAGACGTGCCCATGGTGCTAATTCAGAGCAGAAAACGCTCTTATTCCAGGCCACTGCAGTGAAGTGACATTTACCTAATGCAGCTATAAATTTCCTGATAATTAGTGGGCAGCTGATGGTGATGCAAACTGACTAGTGCAGCAATGCCAGTCTCAAACTAGCTCTCCAACACCCACAAGTTAATCAGATTTAAAGCCCAAAATTTCCAAAATTCTGACTAGTGCAGTGGCTCAGGGACAAAGGCTGGTGCCACTGAGCTCCCACCAGTTGCTGTGATCTCTTCATGGTCCACACACTGCTGCTAACGAGATGTAGCTCCCTTGAACACTCATTTTCTCACATCAAACAGACTTTTCACTTAGCCACACATCACCAGCATTTCCTGAATTCTGTAGGATTGTGGAGCAAACGTAGATCAGTTCACTTGGAACTAAAACAATAGAGTTTGGACGGGTACAAAACAGTGCTTTCAAAAATAACTTTCAAAAGCCACTTCTAAAATTTCACAGCCAGGTTTGAAAGCTTCTGATGTCAAGCTGGATTTTTAAAGTTAAGCAGGTGAGCAATTCAAAAAAGTTTAAAAATAAAAGTTAAGAAATCAAATGGCATCAAATCACACACAACCTTTCACTCACCATGCAGTGCATGGTCTGCAGTGCTGCTCATTCTTTCTCTCTACACTAAAAAATAATTCACTTGGACAAAAAATATTAAGGAACCTTAATTTTCATTTTCTTTTTCCAGCCTGATGCTGGACAATGTTTCTGATACTTTGGAAGTATCAGAATCAGTGTAGCATTAAAGAGCAGCCTTAGATGCACAGTGAGTTTATTTAAAAGAACTACCATGGAAGCTGTAAGCAGCTTCTCAGACAGAGAGAAAACACAGACCCATCCTTTAAAATACTTTCTCAAAACAGTCTTTGACCTTTTGGGTGCATCATGAACGAGGCCAGTCAATCAGAGAAAACCCTTCTCCCTGGTTTTTTCTTGGATCAACTGTTCCTTTATCACACTATTTTAGGAAGAAAAAAAACCTTTTGGCCTGACAGGTCAGAATGTCATTCTAAAGCAAAGCACCAGCTAAAATTTCATGAGAAAGTCAATTAAGATTTGGAAAATACCCTGAAATTCTCCCTGAATGCAAAGGGCCACGCACAAATTGTCACAGCTCAGGGAGTGTCCAGCCCTGCATTCCCAAAGGAAAGGAACAAGGACATGGCTGGAGGGGTGGCACAGGGACAGTGCCCACGCTCAGCAGAGATGCAGGAGCTCAGTTTGCATTTCCCCAGCTGCATTTTGGGCTTTGTTTGCTGTTGTTTTGGACAGGCAAGCTCAGAGAGGAGGGATGGACAGGCCAGGCTGTGCCTGGTGCAAGTGGAGCACCCTGGGGCTGTGCTGGGAATTTTCATTTTTGAAGTCGTGGAAGAAGAAAGGGAGGATCCTGCTCACCCTGACAGACAACCCCAGACTGGGAGGAGCTGTGGGAGTGCTCCAGGGCAGGGCAGCTCCTCAGAGGAACCTGGTGAACTCCACAAGGGCAGGTACAAAGTGCTGCCCCTTCAGCTCCTGCTCAGGAACCACAGCTCAGAGCCCACTGAACACTCCTGCAGCAGATCCAGCTCCCCCTGCAGCAGATCCAGCTCCCCCTGCAGCAGATCCAGCTCCCCCTGCAGCAGATCCAGCTCCCCCTGCATCCCCAGCATCTCACTCAGATCTGACAGGACAGGGACTGCAGGGATCAGGGTGGGTTTTCACAGACCTATTAATCCCTGCAGGAGGAATGCAAAGGCCAATAAAGGCAGGGTACATTTTTCCACGTACTCAGCTTTTATTTCATACACTAATTATAGCCCAGGCTGGTCTTTGAAAGTGGAAAAAGCCACAGAATTAAAACCAAAAAACTACAATGGGGTGACATAATTGCATTTATTTTTGTTCTGAATTCCTGATTAATAGAAGTGTCAGACCATGCAGAACCTACCAATGTGCTTTTGAGACTTGTGTCTAGTTACACATCCAACTAGATAGGAACTTTCTGACCTCTCTCTGATTTAAAGCATTTGTAAGCATTACTTTTGCCATTCTTTTTCCTTATTAAAAAGGGCAGTGTGGAAAAAAGATGATTAAAGATATCAAACAAACAGCAAACCTCCCGTGAATGGACTGTTGGAAAAATAAGTAAGGTTTAATGACGTGAGAAATTAGATGAAACTGTCAAGTTTAAAGAATCTTAAAATGGTTAACAGGTCAAAACATAAAAACTTCTTTATGTATAGAGTGAATATAAAGGGAACATGGTAAGTATCTGCCAAGGGTTAATTGCAACCCTGCATGAAAAGCAGTTAACAAGTGAGAGTTAGAACACCCAGGAGGAAAAGAAAAATTTTTCCAGTGCCATGAGAAATAAACAACAAGGGGGAAATATTTCCTTTGGCCACTGCTACCTCCTCTCCAAAAGCTCAGAGGAGCAGTGGGAATGCCAAGGCCCGGGTTGCTGTTGCCTCCCTCTGAAACATTTGTCTTCATTAGCACTCTTTTTAATCAGGGCTCCTTCATGAGCGTTTCTGCCCGGCCCCCAGGGGCGGCTCGGGGCTGCCATAAATCAGCATCCCCACCGCAAGGCACTCATCAGCACTCAGCAAAGAACAACACTCAGTGCACACCACCAAAGGCTGCAGAAACCTGAAGGCTCAGTGGCCTCAAGGAAGAGGGGACCACATCAAAATCATCAGGCACTGAAGCATCCCTCCCTCCCAGGCTCAGCAGGACTCGCACTTGGAATGGTATTTAAAAGCATCCTGTGTGCAGATTGTTCTCACTGGATAAAGGGATTTTATTGATAAAGCTCTCACCCTTGAGCTTGGTTCCTCTAATTCAGTGGATTGTGCTTGTGCCTCCTGCCAGAAAGCATTCAGGGAAACAAACTTGGTAATGGATACCTCGTGCTGCCATCCTAACATATCTAGAGGACAAAAAAAAATCAGTGTACAATGAACTGAAAGGGGAGGAAAAGGAAATGGATAGAAGATAACACATTCCCAAGGCACCTCGTGTATTACTGCAATGGAAAAAGAAAGGGGTTTGTCCATTTCTTTTGTTTTCAAAGGTTATTTATAAACACAACTCAACAGATGTCATCTCAAAAGGAAAATATCTGCACAGGTTATCTGTGCTCACGTCCATCCCCCTGCATCCAATCCCTTTAAAACTCCTGCCTGGTGTTCCAACTGCATTTCAATAGTTATTATTCCTTAAAATTGTCCAATTCCCAAGTCTGGGCCAGTGCCTGGCAAGGGCACCACAGGAAAAAGCTGAATGCACACCCAAGCCCTTGTGCCTCAGAGAAATAACCCTGAGCTTTAACCTGGGCACTGGCACCCAAATGAGCAGAGAAGCACCCTCCAATCCAAGGGCTTGAACAAAAATCCCAGAGCAAGCTTTTCCAAAACCACAACTGCAGCCATCCACAGGGTTTGGGGTTTTTTTTCCTGTTAAGACTCATCTCTAAGGTACCTGGAAATCTGGCCCATGGAGATAAAGTGATCATGGAAAGATCACAGGAAAAAAGAATCTTCCACTGTTCCTCCTTCCAAAGCTCAGGAAGGTCCAGGAATCGCCTCCCTCCAGTGAGCTGAATCCAGCACTGAAATTCAGGTTAATGCAGGAAAATCTCCAGTCCTAAACCAACAACCCAGAATTATTTACTCTTGTCTACTTTCTTTCCTTCAAGTTTTGGGCTATATA
Organism: Cisticola juncidis; assembly: GCA_013400215.1. Taxonomy (NCBI): domain Eukaryota; kingdom Metazoa; phylum Chordata; class Aves; order Passeriformes; family Cisticolidae; genus Cisticola; species Cisticola juncidis. Next base: position 100,459 of record VXBR01002065.1, on the reverse strand, counting down.
AACTGTAGGATGAATTCACTTTGAGCTAGGGGGGTGAAGAGGGTCTCTGTGAGGGTATTAAAAATGATTCCTCATCATTCAGTGGCAGCACTTTGTGCCTGACTCTGCCAAACCATTACCAAAGCCACAGAAAGTGGGACAGAGCAGCTTCTGGTTTAATCCTGAACACCAAAATGGGAAGGAATGAGAGACACAACCTTTGCTGTGAACTCATCGTGAACTTCTGCAGAGCTGCAGGATCACACTCAAGTTTATAGCAAGATGAAATATTCACTGTATTAATTAAAATACAAATAATAGAATAGATTAAAATACAAAAAAAAAGGATAATAATACAAATAAAATAATAGAATTATGCTTATTAATTAATACTCATTTGAATTTTGGAGTAGCTATTTTTGGATCATTGATAGGAGCATAGAGTATTCAGTCAGGGGGACACACTGCTCCAAAATCCAATCTTTTGAGCACTATAAATAGGAGGTTTAGGAAAGTTCGGGCCGGGTTCTATTAGAGGAGCTGCTAAAGCAGAGCGTGGAATGGAGCACAAACATTCCCCGCACCGAGCGCGCTCCGTTACTTCAAAGAATTCAATTCAATTCAATATACCCCAGCTCTCCCCTTCCCAGAGATGAAAATCGTCATTTTAGCTTGTCTGCTCCCCCTGCACTTAAATGATCCTTTCATTTCCTCCGTGATCCCAGCCCTGGGGTGGCGGGGGCAGCGCTCCGTGCCCGGGGTCGCAGCGCAAGTTCACAGCTCCTGCGCTGAGCTCCTGATCCTCTCCCTTCCTGCCCCGCTCTGCCTTGCGTGCTCCGCTCCATCGGCTGCCAGCCCCGAGCCCGCTCCCGGAACGCCCCTTCCCCCTCCTGACATCCGGAACTCACTTAGGAAGTGCTCTAATGGTTACCAAATTTTTGGGAACTGCCTCGGCTTTTGGGAGCTGAACATGTGTTCAGTGCGGGCAGCATCCACCGGCACCGCTTGACCTCACGGCAGCCTTCCACTCGCTCATTTTTCCTTTTTTTTTCCTTCTTTTATCCCCCCCCTTCTCCTTGAAAAAACAAGAAAACTTTTACCAGATAACACATGATGTAAATGCAAAATTATGTTGTGAAATGACTGCAAACATGCTGTTTTCCAGATGTTTGACGAGACAGTAAAGAAACAGCACAAAGAAGGGTCAACAGTTTCCGTCAGAGACTCTGCTGGGTTCCACATGAAGAAAAAAAAAAACCCCAAACCCCAACATTCAGATCTCATAAATTCAAGGGGCTCTGCACGGCTGACAAGCTATTTAGGCTTTAAAAAAATAAAACGTGAGGTTCCCCTGTCATCTGCCAAACTTCACTCCATCGATGGGTGGTTAAAAGCCATTTGACTGTTAACATTCTATGAATTTCCTAAACCCATTATTGCCTCAAACACCAGAGACTGCCTGGGAATCGCTGCTCCTGGGAAAAGCTATCTGAGGTAAGCAGGGCTGCACCCTCTGTTTGCTTCTAAACACAAATCTCCCTGCACAAGCCCAAAACTTTGCAGGAGAAAACCATCAAAAAGAGTTGGAAGGAGAGATGAAAGAACAGAGCAGCTGCCAGGCACTTCCCCTCATCCCTCCACGCCAAGAATGACTGACTATTGCCACGAGGAACAGCAGCTTTTGTTCTCCAGCAGTTCCTCCCCAGCTGATGCCAGAGGCACAGACAGATCACCCCAGCGTGCTGGGAGCAGGGGACAACTTTGCATCAATCCATCAGCATTGGCAGGCCTGCAATTCCATTTCTTTCCAGCTCTGCTTCCTCTCCCAGGACACAAACCTGTCCTTTTTGGGCCAGGCCAGCAGGAGCAGTGATTATGAGATCCTTGCTACTCTTTTCTTCTCTCCCCTTTTCCACTCAAGCAATTTTTATGGAGTATGTGACTTGTGATGGGCTGGGTGATGCTTTTTGCAGAAATTCAACAAATTAATCTTGAATTTCAGCGTGTTTCTACACAGGAAAAACACCAGCCATAATTCACAGACAGCTCTGCCAAAGTGGAAGCTGCAATTGCAGCCCCACTCATTTGTCAGCGTGGGATCCACGCCCTGCAGGATCCCTTTGGAGGCTTTTAAAGACGTGGCTCAGCCCCAGGCTGGGATGTTTGCACGGTGCCTGCAGCTCAGAGAGGCCAGGCTGCAGCTCTGAAAGCAGCAAAAGCTGCAGCTCTGAAAGCAGCAAAAGCTGCAGCTCTGGAAGTTCTGGGTGCAGGGAGAGGAATCCCAGGAGGATTCCCTACACCAGGATACCCACGGTGTGATTATAGCACATTACAATTTGTCTTTATATGAAAGCAACACCACTGACAGTGTTTCACCTCCAGACAGAGCATCTGTGGATGTCTCTGACACTCCTGGTTCTGCTCTGCCCACGCTGATCAATCCCCCTGCAGACAAACCCACAATGAATTCATTCACTGCACTCAGCCAGCAATAAATAGCCAGTAGTTGGCAGCACGGTCCCTCCACCTCAGCCACAATCCTGGGGAAATCTCCCCTGGCTGGCACAAATCTGCATCTGATGTTGTGTTAGGAACGTATTTGCTCTCCTTCTCTGCAGTAATCAGGAGAAAAAGTTCATGTGCTCTGCCTGCCTTGCTGTCAAAGCAGGATGTTCCTCTGCCACACTGGATTTCCCTGTGTTCCTGACTCAGTAAAATCCCCAGCTTGTCTTTTTCTGCTTTGTTACAGCACTAAAATATTGCACGAATTGAAATACATATTTAATTTTATTTACAGTGAAGGAAATCACTCATTTGGTTGTGAAAGAGTTAATAAGGAAGAAAATCACACACAGTGCGTGTTAAAGGTTAGAGGAATAATCAGTCATTTGAAAAACACTACATAAACATTTTTCCGGATGCAATTTTCAGTCCAAGGATACATTTCCCAGTAGAAATCAGCAGCTAAAAAGGAAATCATTTAGTCTCCATAAGTGCCAAATTGTATCCTGATTTTTCCTGGTCTGGCTCAACTTTCAAAACTAGTGGTTCAACTTCTGCAATCTTTCACCCAATGACTATATAAACACATCCTTATAAGACAGACATAATCCTTGGGTGGGCCAATTTATGTTGGATTATGAAAATACTTAAAGTACAGAATCGTATAATGACTGTTGTCCTTTGGTTTCCACTAAAAGGAAAAAAAAACCCCTTTAACACAGACAGTCTCTGCTCCTTCCAGGGGCTCTCCAGGACAGTCAGCTCTGGCAACTGTGTCAACATCTTCTGAGAGTGATTAGGTACCACTCAATTTATTATTTAGTTATCACAAGCTCTATTTTAATGACACCTAATGGGACATGTATCTATTTTGAGCTTTCATGTGCAGAAGGGAAAAAAAAATGAAATTAATCCCTGGCAAATTGTCTGCACGTCATCGTGGTGAGTCCCTGCTGCACGAGGGGAGGGGGGAGAGCTGCTCCCCTCCCCAGCCACAGAAACAGTTCTCACTCTCCAAAATCCTCTGGCTACTCTCTGTTTGGTGAAAGGTTATATAAATAGTAGCTTTAAGAAGGATAAAACAATCTCCATACAAAGCAAACATATTCATGTGTAATTTATTGCTGCCCAATGCACATATACACATACCCAAGTATAGATGTTAAATCCAAAAAATTATCTGTTCCTGCCCGCTTGCACTTTCAGGGATGGAACTGAGGAACAATGGAAACTTTTATTCTTTGTGGAAAGGTAAATTCTGTTTTTTCACTTCCCCTCTGAAACTCTAGAGTTTTTACAGGCAGCTACAAAAGTCAGCATGTTAAAGCCAACAGGATCCCATCTTCAACACTTACCATGTGCTACAACAGAACTTTCCCTCCAATGTATAAAGTTATGTGAAAGAAGACATTTTTTTCAAGTCTACAGAGAGTAAAGAATAAATTATGGTGATAAGATCTGGAAAAGTTTGGTTGGAAGTTAAGAGATTTTCACATCTGTGTCTACACATCCATGCCTTGGGAATAATGTATCTCGAGTACCAGTCACATAAAAATGCAAGAAATTGTTCCTCTCTCCAAGGCAGCCCAATCATTCATTGTCCTCATGTCTACACTTTGACTGGTAGCTTCCAGCAGAGATCTGAGCTAGCAAACACAAGGTTTCCCCCTGATTTCAAACCCTGACTGTTTAACGTGTGCATGCATTAAAAAAATACATAATTAGTAACATATACACAACTTAATTCACCATGGCACTATTCCCTCTTTGAGCTGCAATAAGTTAATTTATTCATGCTGTTCAAACATAAACTGAGTGATAGTGCAGGGACTGTGCCTGATTTATACCCCTGAAATCAGTGAGCATCCTTCCCTGGGTTTCTGAGGGCTCTGGGACTCTGCTTTTCCAGCAGATTCTCACACTGTGCTGTGAATATTAATCCAGTGTGATGTCAATAAGAGCTGAGAAATCACTGCTCATTTATTTACAGAAGTGTGGCACAGCCTTTCCTGCCTGCTGCAGACACTTGGGTGCATCCCCAGCAGGAACAGGAGGAACTGAGCTGTTGGAAATGTTCCTCAAAGCTTTCCTGGGCCAGCTCAGGATGGGAGAACAGCTGAAAATAAATTAAAATGTGCAGCTTAGCCCTGTATGGGCATTGTCAGAGAAATGGGATCCACCTTGACACACATTACACAGCTTTATTTCCATAAAGAATAAAATTATTTCAGCCATCAAGACTCCAATGCTTTCCTCTGGCTCTCATATATAATGTCTGATTTACTTAAACAGATTTTATTATGAACCTCTAATACACAGAAATAATAATTAACAAATATTTCATATTCCAGAGAACACTGAGGTCCTCTAACAATAAAAATTTAAGTGTAAATATCTCACATGCTCACTTTTTTCTGATTTTTGACAAGGCACAACATTCCAACAGGTTCAGCAGGGCAGAACTGCAGCAGACACACCAAGAAAGCCCCAGTAGCCCTTTGAGGCACAAAAAAAAAGGTTTTATTCAAAAATCCAGAATTTCTGGCTGACATATTTCACGTTCCTTTCGGATTTAAAACACCCTGCCCTGAAAGCCACCATTATTTCCAAGTGAAGAAAGAAAAGGGAATTTTCCCCACTTGTCCCCACTCTGCCATTGTCCCCTGTATCTATTTCCAGGAAGCCAGCTTCATTAGGGTTAATCTGCCTACTAAATGAATAAACAAAGGATTTCTCTGTCACTGAGGGGCCAGGTGAGCTGATATCATCTTCTAACACAGAAAATCATCCTCAGGAATACAGCCCAGGAAATTACCTGTGCAATCCACACCTGGGATCATTTGGCAAGGGCCTAAGAAATGGTGAGTAGATGACTGAAATCAAACTAATTATGTGGGGTTTTTTTTAATGCAGATCTTCTATCTGGAGGGAAAAAAAGGCTTTTCTGAAAATGTGATGTAAAAAGGTCTCGAATGTCTTGGCTTACCTCACTTAGGAAAAATGCAGAAAACTTCCTCAGATAAAAATATTACAGGATTTGTGTAATTAAAGAATTCTGCTTCCTCACTAATGACAGTCACCTCTGGCTGTCTCCAGCAGTGCCCACACTGTGAAAACATCCAGGTTTACAAACTGTAGCTGTGAGAATCTAATTAAAGCTACAGAAGAAGGGATCTAACAAAGCTGAAATAAATACAATTTCTAATGAAGTAAATGCAATTTCTAATGGAGTAAATACAATTTCTAATGCCACAGCACCCACCTGCCCAAGTAACTCCTCACACACACCCAGCTCCAAGGGTTGTGAATTCTCACACTTTGGGAGTTGACACCTGAAGGAGGAGTGGAGCTCTGGAAAAGGTTCAGATCTGCTTTTCCAGATTTTTGCTTCTTGTGGAGGGTTAAATTGAGCCATGGGATGGTGTGGGTGGGAAGGAACCTCAAAGATCATCAATTCCCAGCCCCTGCCATGGGCAGGAGCATCTTCCACTGTCCCAGGCTGCTCCAAGCCCTGTCCTTGGACCCCTCCAGGGATGGGGCAGCCCCTTCTGCAGGCAAATACTGACAGATATTAGGAGCAGGAAGAGAGCTTGGGGGAATTTACCAAAAAACTCCAAAGACAAGACAGGAACAAGAATTCCTTCGATGTAGGGGTGTGAACTGTGCTTGTGTTAAAGCAGAAAAGGAGCCAACACAGGGATTAGGAACTCCAGAAAACACTGACAAGGGTGGGAGATGTGCTCACAGCTGTGGCTGGAAACAAGAGGAAAATCTGAGGAAAAATGAAACAAAAATGGGAGAGGTCCCAGGATTCAAAGAAAGGACGGACACCTGGGTAGAAACAGGCTCAAACCCCAAAATTCAGAGCTTGGCAATGCTCTGGAGGAAGAAAGGGCAGGATTTGAAGCTTTGGGATGGATGCTGCTCTCAAACTACCCAGCAAAAGGCTCCCTTCCCTCCCACAAACACAGACTCCATTTGATGTTCCTTCTACAGCAAGCAAGGAGAGATAAATTAAAATTCAGAACCTAGAGAGGGCTTTGATCCTACTGCCTGGAAATATGTACAAGAATATTTTCTCCAGACGTACTTCTGCTAAATATGGAAACCAAATGCTGACTAATCATGCAAACCTTATGGTGCCTGAGCACAGCTGGGATCTGCAGCACAACACTGGCACAAGGGCCCAGGAAATTGGGGAAAACCAAGAAGTTTGCTGCTGAGAAAGAGGAGAAAATGGTGATCAAAGGTACTGGAGGCCTGATCAGACAAGAGGGAGAGTTTCTAGCTGGTGAGCTTTTAAGATCCAAGTGACACATTTATTCTTACATTACTGAACTTCACCAGCCAAGTAATGATTATCTGTTTTCCAAGGGTGGAGAAAAATGATCCTATCTGAGACCTGCTGACTCAGGGCAGCAGTAATGGGATGCAAAAGCCTGAATTTTGGGTTTATTGGTTCACAGACAGCACCAGCTGGCAGGGATGGAGCCATTTAGAGCTGTTTATCAGGACACAGACAGGGATGGGACAAGGACAGAAGCTCTGATGTGGCACTGCCACTTGTGCTGATGGCCAGGGCACAGCCAGGGCTTGAATTTGCCTGAGGAATGAGGGGGTTTCATTTCTCATTCTTTGAAATGAGAGAAACACCAACTCAACGTGCAGCATCAATTCTTGCTTTTCACTTAAAGCCTCATCAGTGTGGCATAGCTAATTAATGCTTTCAATAGGTGTTAAAAATTCCTGGGCTGCAAGGCAGTAAATGCATTATGAGCAGGCAAAGGCAAGTGGCTACAGTTTAGAAGCACAAAGGTGAGATAATGGCCTTCCACATCACTGAACTGTCAACCTCATTTAGCACAAAGCCTGGCATCTGGAGATTTCAAATCATACAGCCGTTTAAAAATATATAGAATGTTAAATTAAATGACAAACACGGGACATGTCACCTTTTAGAGGCAGAAATGTAAAACCAAAGCATATGTTCTCCAACTGTATTTGCTTCAGGATCAGCAATATTTTTGTAACCTCATTAGTTTCTTGACTTGGTTTTAAACATGCAAGGATGGATATACAAATAAGTTACAGGTCCTCCACGTGATATCCTCGACTATAAGTCAATCTTTACCAGCAAAATAAATTAAGAACTGGAAGTTTAACTCTTGTGGAAGGTGAAGACAATGAGGAATAATTTCTGCAGCCTGTTAGGATGCAGGTCCTGCTCTATGTTGAGATCTAAATTTAAGAGATGTGTGCAAACACCCCCGTTCCAAACCCACATTTACCAGCACCCCCTGTGGCTCTGTGTGCCACCCTGTCCCCTGCCAGCCCCGGGGCTCAGGGACAGCCTGGCCCAGCCTGGCTGGGTGGCACAGCCTGGGCTGGACCTGCTCCTCACAGGGCAGTTCTGGGTGTGGCTCCCTGTCCTGTCACCGCGCCGGTGGCAGTGTCACACCAGGGCAGCTCTGTGGGGCAAGGGGAAGGTGACAAACCCCAATCCCAGCACCTTTGGAAGCTCTGATGCTCCTGAGAGCCCAGCTCCAGGTCCCCTGGGCACGGGGGCTGCCCCAGCTGCCACCCCCGTGTGCCCCCGTCACGAGCTCTGACCCGGCGCGGGCGCTCGCACTTCACGCCTTGCACAATCCCTCACTGAAGGGTTATTAAAAGGCCAGAACTAGGCCAATAAAACCAGATTTTATTTGTTCACACACAGCAGAGGGGGAGAGCTGCCTGCTGAGGCACTGAACAACACATCACACCCCCAGCACAAACTCTTTTGCAACTCCTGCTGCAGGAGTGGAGTTTAACAAATGCGGCACAGGAAATGATCCCACACTGATCCCACAAATGATCCTGCTGCAATCCCACACCTGGATCAGCTGGCAATTCCTTCAAAATGCTGAGTAAATGACAAATCAAACTAATATTTGGAGTCTGAGAAATGGTAGTGCTGAGAAATGGTCACATCAGACAGGGCTGGTGCCTCCCCACCCACCTTCCCCTCCTCTACCCCTATTATCAAAAACAATTCCTTAGAAATGCTGAGTAAATGACTGAAATCAAACTAATGTTTGGAGTTTGCTGAGAAATGGCCACATCAGACAGGGCTGGTGCCTCCCCACCTTCCTCTCCTCTGCCCCTATCAAAAACCATTTTATATCACTGGGAATATTTTATTCCACCCAATGATCACCAATTAATAAACTCAGTGAGCCCCAGCCCAGAACATCTTTAATCTGTGCATCCTCCCAAGGACTTGCTTCCTCCTCTGCAGGAACTGTAGGACCAGCACAAACCATGTGCAGTATAATTTAACTTTTTTGTCAGCCACATTCACAAAGTTTCAATCACTTTTCATTGGAGAGAAAGGAAAAAAGCACGAGCCAAACTTTGAAATAAAATCATGAAATAGTGAAGCACTGCTGGCAGCTCAGCTTACTGGGCATCAAAGTTTAAACTTTGCTTTCAACCTCAGTTTTCCAAACACGCTGTCACTCACCATAATATGGGTTAAAAATAAGAGAAAGCAAAGATGAAATGTAAATGATTTAAATGCATGCATATGTTCTTTTGTAAAATGCATAATGCAGCTGCAAGATTTTTCCTCATATTTTGGACACAAATCAAGGGGGAAATGGTTCACTTATGATACAGTGAATTTTTTATCTAACTTCAGTGCTAAAATGTAGCTCCCTGTAAGCTTTTCACTGTATACTGGGTGTTGGTTTGCTTTTATTTGGGTTTTTTTTAAAGAGCTTACATACAAACACCAAGACCAAAAGACTACCAGAGCACTTTTTGCTTCTCCAAATTCTTTCACGGCAACTTTCTGCTTGTTAAAATCCACCAGCAACACAAACAACTTTGCAGATGATCTACAGCCATTTACTGCATCTGACATTCAATCAAAGTAAAATTATCCTTGCTTTTAAAACCTATTTTAAGTGATGGGCAAAAAGTAGAGCACACAGCAGTTTGCTCAGCATTCCCGCTGTAAATAATAGAGGTGAAAATCCCAATTAATGGGAATTACAAGGGGCTAGCAAGGTTCTCACTGCAACAGGGGCTTCTCCTGCTTTTTTGCATCAAGGCCAAATTAAGCAGGTAGCACTTTCCTGGAGTGGGTTCTTTGAAATGACCAAAAATCAAAAGCTGCTCTGGATGTGTCATTTCTCACACAGGGACTCAGAGCCTGGGAAATGCATCCCAAAAGGGGATGGCAGAGCCAGTTCCCAAAACTCCCCCTCATCCAATCCTGACAAGTGCAGGAGCCATCCCTGGTCCAGGGGGGCTGCAGGGAGCCCCAGTTGGGCACAGGGAGGGCAGGGAGCCCTGCCCTGCACAGATGTGAGCCCCAGGGACAGCAGCTGTGCCAGCCCTGGGCTCTCCACACCAGGCACAAATGTTTGCCCTGCTGGGGGGAAAGGGCAGGGAAGAAAGGCCTGGCAAGGCTGGGATTGCAGGAGGGGATGGTCTGCACCCACCTGACCCAGGACATGGGATTTTTGATGGGACTATTACCACTGCAGAGCTTACAAAATGTATTTGGAAAGGCTTTGGTGTTGGTTTTGGGATAGGATACCAAGGCTCCAGGACTCTGAGGCCTTAAATCTGTGGCCAAACTCCAGCAGAACCATGTGTTGTTCACATCAGCACCTTTTGCTTTTCCCTCCCTGCATTTTCCAGGCCTGCACTGAACTGCCTTGGGGCACCAGGGCTCAGGGAGCACCTCTCACCTGGAGAATTCCCAGGAGAATGATGCCAATAACCCCAAATGTGTTTTCTGTCTTTAGCTGGCTGTGCCCTGCTTGTTTCCACCTTCACAAGGGGAGCAGCACCAGGTTTAGCACAGGCAGTGCTTGGCCTCACGAGCTCCCTCAGGGACTCTGCTCCTCTTGGAAGGAGACTCCCAGGTGGGCTGCTTATTTTCCTGATGCTTATTTTATTTCTGCTTATTTCCAAGCAGGAATAAAAGCTCCACAGCTGGAGGTTGGCACCTCCAGGCACACCAGAGCAGTGAGGAGGAGGATGGTGACAATCAGGGGCTCCTGTCACCCTCTGCTCCCATTCCCTGCTCTTGCTGGCACCAAGCTTTGGCTTTTCAGAGCTCTCCAGCCAGACCTGGAGCAGTAACCAGCACCCAATTCAGCCTGGGTTGTAATAAAAAGTGAAAGTTCAAAGCAATGCAGGCAGCAGATAAAGAACTATTAAAATCTGGCTGGGGTGATGCCAGGGATGGAGTCCAAGGCAGGGGAGGAGCCACAGCTCCAAGCCAATGGGTATCCCACAGTGGTGGATAATTAAGGAAAACAAAATATTTTCCATCTGTTTCTTTACCCTTTACGTCACTGAGGCAATAAAATATATACACAAGTAAGCACCAACAGGCTGTATTTCAACCCTGATATAAATATTTATTCCCAGCAGAGAACATCTTTACTCCAGTGAGTAGCCAGGGTGAGGAGGCTGTGACTGGAACACCCTCAAGGTATTAAACTCCACCTCAGAGCAGATGAAATGCCTGGCTGATTTATCATGCTAAATAGCTCAGTTTTATGTCATCCCCCAATCCACACTTGTGCTCACTCATCCTTATCACACTCTAATGGACAATGGCTAAAACCTGCTCCTTTTGGAGTAACAGGGGAAAAGAAATGCTTATGCTTATATTACACTAAAATTACAGCAAAAAGGAGCTGAAAGACCAAAGGAAGGGTCTGCAGAGCCCTGAGGATGGGCTGATGGTCTGAAACACCACCTGAAAAGAGGAGAGGAGGATCTCAGGAGGATGAGAACCAGAATCCTGATGGCTGAAACCCTTAACAGAGACTGCAGGCCAAAGTGGCAATGAGAAATAATGAGGCACATTTAGATGTTTTCAAAGCAAACATGGGAAATGGTGAGCAAATACTTCAAAAGATATAGCCTAATTGAGTGAAATCACTAAATAAAAATGTCTCTATTATAAACTGCTTACAAATAAAGCTTTCCCTGAAACAGCACTGACTCCAAGATTCAAACACTCTCCTTTTAACTTGCACATCCATTTTAAGGCCATTTCGAGCAGTCTAGATTAATAGATGAGCTTAGAATATGTTACAAGCTTATAAAAATATAAAGATTTGCAAAACACTTCCTTTAAGCAGTGCAGGAAGAGAGCAGAAATGTCAATGCACACGCTGCCTGCAAATACCAGTGGTGTGTTATTTCTGTGCAATCTCTCAAAACACAAGTACAGACACTGAGGTTTCTGGATCTCTTGTAAGTTTAACAGTAGCTGGGAGCTCTTAGATCTCCAGCTATAATAAATATTGTATCCTACAGGAGCCCATCGGGAATCTCAGCTCATGTGCTGTTCCACAGAAGATTGTGGTGTCAGATATGATTAGAATCAACACTTCCCACTTATTCAGAGCTTTAAAGCTACCTACACACAGCATTAACAACTCTTAATGAAAGATAATTAAGGGGCACATAAGAATCTCCTATTGAGAATGAGATTTTGTTAACCAGCGCAAAATACCCAGGATAACAAGATTTTTTTTTTTTCCTCCCCTAAATAAACCCAAGGCATTTCTGTGCTTACACCACGCAGTTTTTTCAGCTGCTATGAACTGAAGGTGGCTTCCCCAACTGGAAGTTGGTGGCTCACACTTGAGCAGTGAGACACTGCAGAGGCTGCACTAATGGAGCCCCTACACGCGTCAGGCAGCTTGTGTGACACGAGAACAACTGTCTGCAGCAGCAGCACTGTGCCCTGACCATTATCAGGGCCCCTGGGGGCCCAGGAAACCTCTCCTTCTGTGTGGAGAGAAAACCCCTTCCCTGGATTTGGTTACAGCGTGGGGAGAGCACAGCTCAGCTCCCAGGGAGCTGTGGCATCCACAGGGGAACTGCTGGGCCAAAAATCACAGGGGAGCTGAACAAGGAGAGCTCTTGCCCATCAGCCAAGGAATGAGGATAATGCTGGGCTTTGAAGGAAAGCAGAGGCTCTGGCCCCTGGGCTGTTCTTCACAGCAATTGAGAGGTTTTAATAATGGGCAGAGAACAAGCTGCTCTTAGAGGGCATCACCTGCTCAGTGTGGGGAGGGCACAGCTCAGCTCCCAGGGAGCTGTGGCATCCACAGGGGAACTGCTGGGCCAAAAATCACAGGGAGGTGAACAAGGAGAGCAGCACAACTGCTGGAAGTCCAAATTCCACCCAACACTGCTGGTTTTTGACTTTCACTTGTATCAGTGCAATCAGTGCATGCAGCATCGTTTTTTAAAGCTGATACAGACCCGGTTTGGGTCTGCAAATCAGGTCTGTATTTCAAAATTGCAACTGCATTTTGAAATGCAATTGTCTCAGAAGAGATGAATTGCTTCAGTCACTATTAGACTGAGGCAAACTGGGATGACAAGTCTCCTCTGCTCCTTGCAGGGTAAAGCTACCCCACATCACCACATTGTGCTGTGGGGAGGGAGCTGCCACATCCAGAAGTGACTAAACCATCCCCAATCATCACAGGGTGGAAAATTAAATCAGTATTTAATGATTCTGCTGCCTCTCACTGACTGCTGCCTTGCCTGTCCTCTCCAGTGTACTCCTGCTGCCTCCAGAAAACACCCAGCAGTGTTTGGAGACATTAATGCTACTCCCTGTATCCCTGCAGCTGAGTCTTTTCCCAGCCCAGGCAATGATCCAGCAGCAAGTGCCCAGTCAGTAGTGTCAGGTCATTTTAATTTCTCCTCACATCTCCCCAGTCTATAGGGCATGGCTGTTTCTAGATGTAATCATGTACACTGCATTGGCATCTTGGAGCCTGCTGGAGTCACTTCTGTCTTAAGGCTCTCTTCAAAAATCATCAGATAACATTTCCTCAAATTAGATGAAATCAAGTTGAAAACATTTGAAGCACCAGAATTCTGCATTATGCAGTTTGTGCACACACACTTAGCAAAGCAGATGGGCTGGATGGAGAGAGGAGGACATGTGAGGAAACAAAGATACCTGAGATATCCCACATGCAGTCACTAGGCAGGGAATAATGCCTCAAATGTTATGCACAGAGGTAACATAACAAGCATTTTAAAATAGATACATTAACAGGATAAGCACAGAAGTTATTCCAGGAAAGAAGCATAGCTCATTAAACTCCTGTAAACTCAGGCTGACAGGATGAATAACGCCAAACCAAGCAGAGCTGGGTCGGTGTTTCTGTGCTACTGAGCAGGTGATGCCCTCTAAGAGCAGCTTGTTCTCTGCCCATTATTAAAACCTCTCAATTGCTGTGAAGAACAGCCCAGGGGCCAGAGCCTCTCCTTTCCTTCAAAGGCCAGCATTATCCCCTGCAGCCCCCAGTGCAATCTCTATCTGCCACAACAAACCACCTTTATCCCGTGCAGGTAATTACAGGTTCAGGTCAAGGCTGCAGCCCGGATTGATTTCACCTCCTGCAGCCCTGGCTGGCTCCACTCAAGCAGGGCAGCTCCAGCAGCCTGTGACACCAGAGCTCTGCAATGGGAGCCCAGCCCTGGCATTTATTGCCTGTGGCAGCAGGGACAGCCTGGGAATTCACAATGTTGGTGACTTCATCTGCCAGCTGCATTCACACATCTTCACTACCTGAATAACTGATCTGCTCCCAGGCAGCACTTTGTGGTGTACAGCGTTTGGGAATGAATATTTGATTGTGCACACAACAGAAAGGAGCTCAGATGGTTTAAGGTGTGACAGCAGAAATGTTCATTAAATTCCAACTGAGAGCGTTGCTGGACAGTAAAAATTTGTCCTGTGGTTGGTGCCTCCCAGGTGAGGTGATGAACAATAAAAGGACAAATCCCTCCCACACAAAGCCCCAGACAATTCCTGTTCATTAAACCTCTCTGCCCATGACCAGCCAGTCACACACAAAAGAAAGGGAAGTACTAAATTACAAGCTGATTTTAAGTGGGCATTGATTGAAGTAACCAGAAGAGAGCCTAGCATTGTCAGAGTTTCATACAACAGTAATAAACAATCTTCATTAAAAAATGATGTGTGCATCCCCCTGCAGCACAGCACTCACCAGGCTTCAGTTGAGAACATTAAGGTTCCCCCCACCCCACACACAATTAATGAGGAAAAGAATCCTCAGCATCTTTTTCTTCTACAAATAAATTTTATTCATTGAATAATGCCATTCATTGAAATCCTTCCCACTCAATTTCTGCATTTATTCTAGGCAAGAAAGAAACAGATTTATGATTCTATTCTGTGATCTCCTCCCAGCAGGAAAGGAAGAGGTTGATGCAAAAAAAGAGATGAGACAATTCCTCTGCCAATGTTCTCATCCTCCACTAGCAACGCAACCAAATCATTACTTGGCTGATGGGCAAGAGTCCAAAACCTCTTTGTGTGAGGGAATAAACAGGAATAAACAACACACACAGACACAGAGATGCAGGCACTTGTGCTAAACGAGCAGGGCTGAGTCCCTGAGCACACCTGAGCCCACACCTGGGTGCAGCTAAAGGGAAACCCTCTGTACACCCAGTGTGGGCAAACTCTGACCAGCAATGCTGCAAAATCCCCTCCCTAGAGCTTTGCCAGCTCTGAAAGCTCTGAGTTAACTGTACAGGTATCCTAACCTGCCCACACCCCTGATTTCTGCATCATTCCCTACTCAGAGGGTTCTGCAGGTTTGATTTTCCAGGTATGGAACACATATGATGTATGCCATCCCTCCACAGTTACAGAATGAAAACTCAGAGAGGTGCTTGGTTTCTTCAGGGTTTCTCTTTCATTTCTGGGCTCATAAATAGAACCCGACTTACTAAGACTTGACCCACCCATGCCAAAGCCAAGCCCACAGCCTGAGCACCCTCTGGGAGGAGGGACAAACATCCTGTGCTTGCTGCACACAGAGAGCAGCTCCTGTTGCTGCTGCATTATCACCAAAGGCTTCCTGCTTCACACAGGTTTAAACTCTGGAATAGCAGCTGGAATTACACTGCATTTAATCCTTGGGGGTGTATTCTCTCCATGATGCAGGAGACTAAAATATGTGCACTGAGGGACAAATGTCCAGTAGCTTTAGGAATGAATTTTTGCAAACTTTTCTTCAAATGATAAGCCAGAGAAGAATCTTAGAAGAATTTTGAGTTGAGAGAACCATATTTTAATATGTATGTAATATGTACATATGAACCATATTGTAATATGCATTTTTAAAATATATCCAAGTAATCATTACAGATTCAGCCATCCAACTTGAGAATGCCACTGCAAACTGTCATTATTGATAACAGCATTAGAGCTTTGCACTTTTAAAATGAAGACTTTTGCACGTGATCTTAGGAGATTGTCCTTAGCACACCACAGCTTTATAGACACACAAGCTTAAAAAACCCACACAAATTTCTTATTAAATGCAACAAAAGAATTGTCACCATCAGGGGAGAAGGAAGGAAGCTCTTGAGAAAGGCAGAGGGATAATGGGAGATGATAAACATGTACTTGAAGCCTTTGGCTAGGAAGGAGAAGTGATGAGTCAGATAAGCAGAGGCGCCACACGGGTTGCATCTCCCAGCAACAGCAATCAAAGCTGCAGATAAGCATCTTCAGAAAGTGCAGCAGGCTCCAGTGCAGGGGCACAGCTGCACAAGCACTTCCTGGTTCAGCTCAGGCAGGAGGAATTTATGACCCACTTAAAAATCCTTCAAATCTAAAAATGTCCTTTCCATCAAGAACGTCAGCCGTGGGAAGAGCAGGAAATGAGAAGACTTCGAGTGGTGCACTGGAACACAAAAACCCAGTGCTGAACTGGAGTGGGATTAAAACCAAACCCTTCCCATCCACAGCTGAGATTAATGGAGTTTTCTGCACATCTCAGAGGTGGGAAGAGAAGAAAACAAGCATAAAATACTCTGCTTGTCTCTGCTGGGCCCTGTTATAAGAACAGTTGGAAAACTCAAAAACCAGTGTATTTATTTTTCTTGTGTCTTCTTTACTTTGCAATTCACACACCTAAACCACCACACAATTTAAATTTGAACCCCTAAGTTCTGCATGGGAAAGAGGGAGGACCAGGCAATACAAAACCTGCAAAGAGATGGTAAAATCCCTGAATCAAAAATCAATTCCAACCCAACCTGTCTGGGTGAAGCAAATAAAGAAACTGCCATTGGCATGTCCCTGCCAAAACCCACGTATTGTTTATGAGAAACTTATGAAGTGTTACACCCAAACTGAGTCACTGCTGCACAGTAAATATTTTCAGTGTCCTAACAATGTACACAATGGATTTTGGCAATTTTAATATGGACACACATGTTAAAGGCATCACAAATGAGGCTTCAGCACATTCACATGAGTCAGTTCATGTTAAAGCCCCATCCACACCTCAGGAAAAGGACACACAGCCCTGTGTGTCCATTGTTTCTGTTGTAGATGGAGTAAAACAGCTTTAGGAAGTGCTACAGTTACAGAATGGAGACATTTCCGAATTATTCACATCCCTGGGACAGGTGAAGGCAAAAAACCTCACCTGATAATGCTGATATTGAGTCACAGCCCTGCCTTTAATCACTCTGAATATCAAGTGTCACATACACAGCCTCCAGCACTCCTGTGAGCCCAGCTTGGAACTTTTTAGGAGCAGTAAGTATAGACAAACCAGGCAAAAAAAAAATCATAACTGATGCACTAATATTTTCTTCTGTATCAAATAATTATTTTCAAAATTACTTTGCCATGTAGTAAAACAAACAAAATTCCCTTTCAATAACCAGCACCAGATGTTTGTCTAAGCCCAACAGGAATTAATTTAACTTTTAAATATTTTTAATTTTAATTTTAATTAATTACTTTTAAATATTTGAAGATGGAATTTATAAGGACAATTCTCAATATCCAAAGTAAATGTGGTTACTATTGAACTCTGTTACAAACACATATGAAATATCCTCTAATACCCAAATAAATTCATTTGGCAAACAATGAAGTATCTTGGGCTCAGCACTTACATCAAACAGCAAACAGAGCCTGAAACAGGAGCTTTTATTTTAACTCTCTTTAAACCAACCTTCAGGAACCCCTTTCTGAATGTGTTACAGTCTCTTTTTACAGTTTAACCTCAATCCAATCAGGAGTCTCCAGGGATTTTCAAATCGCTGAAGATTAAAATCCTCTCCTCCCTGACTGTTTGACTAATGCTGTGTGTTTAATAATTCTACTTGTGAGAGATTTTATTTGACAAAATCCTGCTGTGTGGACCCTCAGACGCTGTACAGCTGCACTGGAACATAAAGCTCTGCTGCTGCCCTTGTTTCTTTAGACAGGCTATTCCCCAGCACCGAGGGGAAAAAAGAACTTTATAGAACATCTATTACTCTGTTGATATTAACACAACCACTGTGGTATTAAATCCACACACTCTTTTCAGAGCAGAGCAGTGAAAATGTGCCTATTACACAAACATTAGATAAACCCTCCTGTTGTCCTGACTGTTCACAGAAATCAATTACATTTATGATTACATTTCAATGAAAGCTACTTTATAAACGAGATGGAACTGTAATATCCTACGCTTTGGGCATTCATTAATAAAAGCATTTCAGTGTTAGTATTTGTAAATGTTCTGCTTTTTAGTTTAGGCAGTTTTTAGCATTCTATAGCTCATGTTAAACTTTACATAAATAGTGTGTCCAGACCTTACCACAACACTGTGACATTTGAGTGGTAAGAGGAGGAAAAAAAAATCCTCATCACGGCAGGATTGAGTATTTGTACAAGACAGCACTTACCCCATGGTGCAGAAAACCAGGACAACCTCGATGGCAACAATTAGTACAAATTACCAGCCAAAAAACACCAGAGCAGACTGAAGGATGAGGCAGAAATGAGGCTGCTCCTACCTGAGGTGGCGTCGATGACGGTGGAGACGCCGCGGCGATCGGCGCTGGGACGCGGGGAGCCCGGCATGCTGACCGGCTCGGAGCGCACGGGCTGGATCCTGGAACCCCAAAAACCCCAAAAACAGGGTGAGCCAGGGGAAACCGGGCTGGAGAGACCCCAGAGAGCAGCAGGGCCACCCTACAACCTCGCACAAGTGCCTCAGACACTCCTGTAGACCCCAGAGAGCAGCAGAACCACCCTAAAACTGACTTAGGATTCTCAGCATATGGGGGTGAAGAGGCAAGATGGAGGAATTGGGGAGTGGCCCCTGTGCTCCTTGTTCTTGCTCTCGTCCCCCATCTTTTCCTGAGTTGGACTTTAGAGATTGGTTTAGAGTAGAATTGACATGTTGGTGTAGGTAGCAGGTATTGGTAAAATTTTGTAAATAAATATCCATTTTGTACAGTGGTTGGGTGGGAGATCCCGCACTGAAGGTTTGGGGATCTCTGACCCGCCCAGTCCCCGCGTGTCCTGCTCTGCTGGGGACGCCCTGCCGAGCTGGACAAGAACTGAGAGATAATTTAGAATAAACAGCCTTGATAACACTGCTGGACTCAACTTGTCGTCTCTGGCTCTGGTGTGAAACACCCAGGGCAAAGAGAAGACTGAAAACCTGATTACCCCGGGGAACAGCAACCCCAGGGAAATCCCCAGGGAACAGCAACCCTGGGGGAGACCCCACTGCCTCGGGGAACAGAAACCCCGAGGAGAATCTCAGGGAGAAACAACCCTGAGAGCAAGCTCTGCACAAGCTCTGCACAGGCTCTGCACACATCAAACCTGAGCCAGCAGGGATGGGTTTGGCAGTACCTGAGGCTGTTGAGGTCCAGGTCGTCGGTGTCGAAGTCCAGCAGGGGCTGGGGGGTGTCACTGGGCCCGTGCGACTGCAGCACCGAGGAGCTGGAGGAGATGACGGTGGTCTGGCCAGAGGGGTGGATGGTTTTGAACTGGAACTGGGGGCCCATCCAGAGCCGCCGGTGAGGCCCCGTGTGGGTCACAATTTCCACCTGAGGGAGGGGAGATGGGCAGGGATCAGCACAGAGAGGCAGCTCAGGCAGTGAATGGTTCCCTCGGCACGCTGGAGTCCTGCAGTCCTGCTGTCCTCCAGGGGGAAGGGTGTTCTGAGCCAGGGGGTTTGGACTGTCCTCAGGTGGGAAGGGTGTTCTGAGCCAGGGTGTTTGGAGCAATGGTTAACAAGGGGAAATTGGGGATGTCTTTGCTAGATAATGGATGCTTTAGCCAAAGCCAAGAGCTCCTTGCAAAGCTTGTGAAGCACCAGCCTCAGGACACTGAACTCCAGTTCCTTAATTGTTCTAAGGATCAGTGCCTCATCCTGGCCACCACTTCACCTGATCCTGTTCTTTCCTCCCTTGCCATGATGAAATACACCCCAAACCTCAGCTAGGACCAACAGAGAACACATTTCTGCCTGAATCTGCATGGAGCAGAGAGAGGAACTCACATCCCCCAGACATCCTCACCCTGAGCAGGGTAAGGGGAGCACTTCTGGAAAGCTCCTTCCAGCTTTGTTTTGTGAAAATTCACAGCTTAAACTGCTTCCCATGGTTACAGTGAGAGCTGGATTGCAAATCACAGCTCCTAATTCCCGTTGGCACGTGTGAGGAGAGGCTGGCACGGAGCATCTTGTGGGAAGCACAAGATCCATAACCCAGAGCCATGGGGAGAGTGCTGGGATGAGCCCAGCTCACAGCTCTGCAGCACAACCATGGATGTGCCACACAAACACATCCATTTAACCAAAATTCTGACAATTCAACAGCAGCAGGGGGTTTGTGAGCAGGAAAACTGTAAATTAAAGGCTGAACAAAGCATACAACTTCTGTAATCAAGAGAATAGAATCATTAAGGCTGGAAAGATCATGCAGCACCAGACTAAAAATCAAAAAGAGCTTTTAAAGGTCAGAAAAAGGAAAGATGAAGTGAAAATATTAAGCTCTGGTGAACTCATACTTTTAAAACAGAAAATAGACTATGAAGTTCCTATCAATTTCTGCTGAAACCACAATCAGCTTTACACAGAAGTGCAGGTTAGAGAGGGAATTCATGAGAGCAGATTTTTGTACAGGTACAGAGATGTATGCTAGCAGTGCTTCTCCACCTTCAAGGAGCAATTTGAAACCCTGGCTGATGTCAGTTCTCTGCTAATGCCAGACAACAACCACAGCCCCATTTCCATCTCTGCATTTAGCTCAGCCTACCTCAGCTTGGCTGCAGCCTTCTCTGAAGCAAGTAGCTTTTATGTAGCAGCGTAAATTAGGCCACAGATAAAGTAATCTGTGTATTTTAAGCTCGAAACCATCAGTGTCACAGAGCCGAGAGGTAAACAGATGCCTCTGCAATTTCACTGAGGCTATGGCCAGATGTTCCTATTCACTCCCCTGTTGTGTGCAGGACAAACATATTGTATCTACTTCCCACTGACAGCACACATTACCCACTGTTCTAATTGAAAAGTTGAAGTGAAGGGCGGTGTTTTTTCACTGCTTGCTGCTGCTGTTGATAACAACACTTTAATTCTGAAAAACATCCTTGCACTTTAGGCTTAATCTGAAGTGGCTTGCTCAGGGAGAGCTGGCGTTCTGTGCTCCAAGGGCTCTCATCACTCCTGCTCTCAGCAGGAATTAAACATTCCAGGAGCATTCTTGGAATTATCTGTGTTCTGTGACATCACTTGGGACCTTTTTTTTTTCCTTTATAAATATATTTACTCTTCTGGAGGGATGGATGTGGTGAAGTTTGAGCAGTCCAAGTTCCATTGGTATATTTTATCTTCCAATAATTATAATAAATAAACAGCCACAATGTAGGTTTATCATAATCTCTTTTTTCCTGAGGTTTCACCAGAACAGTAAAATAAGCAAATATCTCCAAACAGTCTTGGAGAGGTGGAAAACTGCAGGTGAAATCTGGTCCCAATGAGCTCAGAGATAAAATTCCTGTGGACTCCCCTGATTGAGAGGTTTCATCATCTTTGTGCTCTGAGAAATCAGAGACAGCACAGACAAATGAGACACCTCGATGTGCAGCCACATCTGAAACCTCAGACAGGTAAGTGAATTCACATGACTGGAATCCCCAGTGAATGCTCCTCCTAGACAGGTCCATGTGGAAACCTAACCTCTCATTTCAGGAAAAAGCTCTGTATGATTTATGCACCAGTGGGAGAAGCAAATCCCATCCATAAATATTTCATACTTATGCCATACACCCCAGCAACACATTTAATGCATCACTCCCATAACAACATTGTTCTTAAACCAGAGGAAACCCACCTAATTTGTCAGGGTGAATTCCATGGATCAGGTACCTTGTAATTGCTTTGGCAAATCCAGAGCATTTGTAAATTTTATTTATTTATTTAACTCCAACCTTTCATTTCTAACAGGAACTAATTCTCAGTGTATTATTCATGACCTACATTCTTACACTGAGGTTCTGTTTTGAGCCAAATGGTCAAGGATTTACTGAGTTCTCAGAGAGGAGCTTCATGGACTGAGACAAAGCAAGATTGGATAACAAGACAAAGATTTGACCTCTTATAAAAAATCCTCCACCAAGCACGATGGTTTGAAAGCAATACAGTATTTATATCTGGGAATAGGAATTCTCAGCAGGAAATGGAAGGGAGGAAGGGAGGAAGGAAGGAAGGAAGGAAGAAAATAAAAGGAAATAAAAGGAAATAAACCATGTTCTGTGTCCCATTTTTATGGTCAAATGCAGGGAGTCCCAGGTCAGCACCCAAAAGGCACCATCATTCTGCCAACTTCCTTCATCCCTGTCCAAAAAGGACCATGCCAGGAGAAAAAGGAAGGCAGCTCACAGCTGAACCTTCCCACTTCAATCCAAACTGCCCAGGGATGTGATTGTGTCAGGAATGTTGGGCTGAATCTGGTCTGGCACCATCAGATCCACACCCACACCCAGGAGCGGGGTCAGCTTTACACACAGCAATCCCTGGCTGCTGGAAGGTTACTCCCCACTTGGAGGAACATTGTGGATTTTATTTCCAGAGGCTCCCAGTGGTGTTTTCCTGAGCTGGGAGCCCCCAGAGCATACCTGAGACAGCCACTCCTCATCCTCCTGCCCGCTGTGGTCTGAGGCCAGGCTGTCGTAGGACTCGTGCCGGGTGATGGGCCCAGGGCTCCCTGGTGGCACCACTGAAACCAAACCAGAAAACACAAAATCACTCATTATTAAATGCTCTATTAAAAAAATAAAGCTTTTTTAATAAGTTAATGGCACAGCAATGTGTGTTTTCCTAAATCTGTGACAACAAATTTTCTAGGAGCACAGAAAGAGCTCAGATATTGGCATGAAAAGGTTCCTGCTCTTTGACTTGGATGTATCCAAACAGCCACCAGGAAAACCCACAGGCTCTTCTTCTTTTAACCTGAAATCCTTAAAATACTTTATATTTTTATATTCCCACATTTTATAATCACTCAAAGTTTTTAAAGTTTTTAAAAACTATATTATTGCAGGGTTGACCTTCATGTGTCAAGCTTCCAACCACTACAGATTTTTACAGCCATCCAGTAAATCCCCAATAATTGGAGTTTTAATGGCAAAGCAGACACAATGGTAGCCATAAATACAGAATGGCGCCTCTGTAGAGTAAACAGCTTTACATAAATCCATACACTTCATGGAATAAAGGGATTTCCATCCTGGTTTGTGTGTGTCAGGATCTGAAGGTACTGAAGAGCCATTTCTCACACCTCTGGATCACAGTGTCCATATTCTCAAACCTGCAACATCCCAAATTCAGATCAGGGCACAACTTATTCCAGAATTATTCCAAGTGCCAGAAAAACCAGGACACAGTCTTACAAAGGAAGCTCAGATTGGATATTGGGAAAAATTTCCTCACTGGAAAAGAATGGTCAAGCAATGGAAGAGGCTGCCAGGGGAGTGGTGGAGTCACCATCCCTGGAAGGGTTCAAACAAGCAGAGGTGGCACTGCATGGTTTGGTGGGTTGGACTTGATGGGTTTGGAAGTCTTTTCCACCTTTAATGATTCTGTGCTTCTCTGATAAAGCACCAATTTTTTCCCATGGGATATATTAGGAAAAAATTCCTGCCTGGGAGGGAGGGCAGGCCCTGGCACAGCTGTGGCTGCCCCTGGATCCCTGCAGTGCCCAAAGCCAGGCTGGACAGGGCTGGGAGCAGCCTGGGACAGTGGGAGGTGTCCCTGCCATGGCAGGAGTGGAATAAAAGATCTGTAAGGTCTCTTCCAACCCAAACCATCCTGTGATTTGCCATTCTCACTGCAGTCCCCAGTCTGGCCTGTGCACACCCACAGCCCCAGGGGTTATTTCAGCTCTGCATCTTCAGCAGTTTTCAGATTACACAGAAAGCAGCTCCATCTGCTTCCTGACATCCACGACAGACTCAATTCCATGACTGAGATGTGTCTGTCTGGTCCAAACTCCTGCTAAAGAACACACACCCCTTCCTGAGGACTCACAGAACAACCTGAGTATGAAATCACAGCACTCACTTCTCCTCCTCCAAGTTCATACTCAAAACCAAAGACACAAACCCTTTATTTTGACCCATTTTGGGGCTCCCCACATCTCCTGGCTCCCCACTGAATCCCCCTGCCTGTTCCTCAGAGCACAGCTGATCAACTGCAGGCTTCCCTGTTCCTGCACTCCCTAACAAACTTCATGGCTCTAGCAGATGGTTTTGCTTTCAAACCAACAGGAACTTTATGGACTGATCTGGTTTTTTTTTTTTTTTTTCTCTTTCTATCCCAGGGGCAACTACCAGAGCTGTCAAGATTAGGGAAGCAGCAAAAACACAGCCCAGGGAGCAGCATCCCCCCTGCTTGGTCGCTGTATTTCTCCCTTGGGGAAAACTTTTACATTTTACTGCAGATTCAAGATAGCTTTACAGTGAGGAAGAAAGTTGGATAAAAAACAACTAAAAAGCTGAACAAATGATTGGTTTTGGTGCTACACTGGAAAAGGAGTCCCAGGTCTGGTGTTTCTGCGCAGCCTCAGCGCAGCATTAACTCTTTCCAGGCAGGAGTGATGAAATCCTGAATTCCATGGAAAAGCTCTGCCTGGAGTTCACCAGCAGGGCAGCAGAGATAAAGGCCCAGCTGAGGTCAGCCCTCAGTCATTTATTTGGCTGTTCCATGGAGCAGCATTTCTGTGGTTCCCCTATCACCAAGCTTTAGAGGGGCTGCCTGGGATGGGGGATCCCAGCTCAGCACCGGCCCTACTCCCACCATTCCCAGTGTTCCCAGTGGGAATGTGCAGGGTGCTGGGAGAAATGACTTTATAAAACAAGTGATGCCTGCTGGAGATCTGCCACTGCTTGTTACACAGTACAAATGGGCATTTTCTCCAAGTTAAAAATGCCCTTGGAGTTGCAGGAACAAACGGTGTAAAAATGCAAAGCCCCCTTTCCCTCCATTTCTGGGTCACCTCTCACATCAATATCAAGTTCCAAGATGAGATTAATTCAAACCTGGAAGGAAATTTCCAGGAATTTGAGCTCAGGAGTAATCTTTTATCTTCCAGCTTAATTCTTTGAAAATCTGAATTCACACAATTACAATTACTGGAAATTACAACAGGCTCTCACCCATCAGTGAGGTTATTCTGATGCTGCAACACAGAGTATTTTAAATTTCTGAAACATTTCCCAACCATGCAGGATAACAAATAATAAAACTCTAATTCTTGCAAAGCTTTGGAGCAAGTGTTTTTTACTGGTTCTCCTGTAATTTCTCTTTCATTGGGAAAAGTCACAAATAGAGCAGACATAGAGCAGAAGCAAGACAGAGATATTTTACTGCAATTGCAGGTGCTTTGTACCTTCCTAAAATAATCACTTCAATGCCTTGTGTCTGAGCTATGCTAACTCTCAACTTTTTCTGTTCTCATACCAACATCTGGAACAAACACATCAAATATCAGACTGAGCTTGTTTAATCTAGAAATACACAAAGTGAAGAAGTACAAAAAAGGGTTTATTAAAAATCTAAGGTGAGAATTAAAACAGACAACTTCTGTCTGTGCAATATGGCAGGACATGAGTTTCTACAGTCTGCTTAAGGCAAATCAATCCAAAAATCAGCATTCAAGGACACTTCTGAAAAGCTGGACTGACACATAACAAAAATCAGAGTTTTGCCATCAATATTTGGCAAGGGTAGAAAGGATCTTTGAGCTGCTCCAAAGCAACAATGGCACCTTTGCTCTGTGTCCTCCTTCTGGGGAAAAGCTGACAGCTCTGACAGGACTGAGTTACCATTTTATTGAAAGAAGATTGTATCTGGAAAAAACACATTGCAAATGAAGTTATTTGTGTGCTAATTGTTAGTGCCAGGAAAACTGCACAGAAGGGACTGTGGAGACACAAGTGTCAACACAGGAAAGCCAAGGATGAAATACAGCAGAGCTGATATTCCTCTGGAATTCCACTGATTCACACAGTTCGATGAATAAATATGAAAAAAATCTCCTCATTGTTCAGAAATTTCTCCATGATATTTACTGACAAGTAAAGAAAACAAACTATTTGTATTAATCTCAAATAATTTGCATAGACATTCCTGCCAGAGCAGGACCTAAATAAACACACAACAGAGGAATATTGGAATTAACACACAGTAGGTTTGTTCATGGATGGGCTAATTATACAATAAATACCTAAAGCTAAGACAAATCTTCCTTCAAAG
The DNA here is from genome assembly GCA_013400215.1 of Cisticola juncidis. Lineage (NCBI taxonomy): Eukaryota > Metazoa > Chordata > Aves > Passeriformes > Cisticolidae > Cisticola > Cisticola juncidis. Next base: position 74,342 of record VXBR01002065.1, on the reverse strand, counting down.
ATTATAAATTGTCATCTTTCAGCAGCATAAGTGTTGGAACAAAGAACCACTACAGTTCAATTGTACTGTGTGCACTTATGGCTTTAATTTGGGAACAATAAATCATTAGTTTTACTTCGTTTTGTGTACTTCTTGAACCAAAAGGTTTTAATTTTCTCATTTATAGAAAAAAGCTCTGCACAATTCAATTTAATTGAGAGTTATATATGAAATTCCCAATGTGCTCTTCTCTAAGGGGTGGATGTTTGTCCAAATTAAGAGCAAACAAAGCCTGTTTGTTTGGTGCTGCCTGCCATGCACATGCCTGCAGACACCCAGAGAGCTTGCCTTTTCCATCTCCTCAATTATAGTTTAATATAATTAACATTATAATGTCAAATGAGTTTCTAAAATGCAGTAGGAACAGGACAATGTACTCATAACTAACCCCTCCAGTCTCTAATGATGTCCAGGTACATGGGATAAAAATGATATACCCCTTGTTTTCATAAAAACCCCACCCTAACACCTGATTTTGCTGCTTTTTTTGTGATTCCTCACTTACATCTAGGGGGTGCAGAGACCTGAAGTGACCCCATGATTGCCAACAAACTTCAGGGGTCCTTGTGCTGGAATTCAGCCCCACAATTTGAATTATTTCCCTCGTTCATTTGTTCCACGGCATCACCAGCACAGGGTGATGGTTCTGGTTCAGGTTCTGGTTCAGGTCTCCATGGACACTCCAAATTCACCACATCCACCCTTCCTCTCTGTCATTGATGTGATCTCAGCTCTGCCAGGGCTGGCTTTGGTGTCCCACAGTTGTGCAGTTCACATCCAGCCCGTGTTTGTGGGTTTGTGTCAGAGCTGGTGCTCTGTGCCCCTGGCTCTGCTCAAGTGTGACAACAAAGCAAAGAGCAGGATTTCATTTGGGGCAGGATTTCATTTTGGGCAGGATTTCATTTTGGGCAGAACACTCCCAGCCACGTTAACAATAAACTGTTTTAGGCTGCAGATATGCTCCATGTAACTTTTCTTGTGGCTGTGCATTACTGAACAAAGTTCTGCTTTTAATGCAGTTTTCAGCTTGTAAACTCCTACAGGAGCATGGCACGCAAATTAAAATATCCCTTTTACCCAAAACTACTCCCTGCTCTTTTTTTTTCTTGTTAGGACTTTCTGAGATTCTCACATGCATAAATATAATAAAATTAAGCTAAAAAAGGTCTATAAAGCAGCAGTTTAGTCAGACTGACAGTTACTTCATACCACCAACTGATTAGAGCTGGATTAATTCATTATTTGTGTAGTGTCCACAGTTTATTAGGTGCTTTATGGACCATCCACTCTCTGTATAATAAAGAAACAGGTAGGTCTGTAATTAGGAGATTAATTCTTCTTAGATTTTTTTTTGATGACTTAGTCCTTACTCACACTGGTCTGATAGTCCCCAGCCTGGATTTTTTTCCCCAAGACAGAGTGGTGTTCATTCCCTGTGCTTAATTTCAGCTTTAATCTCCCAAGTTCCCTTAGGAGGCCAGTCGAGTACAATGCACATTTAAATCTGTGCAGAGCTAGAACCTGAGATTATTCACAGGATGGAGTACCTTAAAGCTGCTCAACACTCACACTGTGAGCAGACAATCAGTTCAACACCCGCACAGAACAAATATCTTCTTTTCTGAGTTAAAGAATAATTCCAACTGCACGAACCCACGGCGAAACCCATCTGATGGCCATCTTTAAAGAATTATGGAAGAGGTAAGTATTTCTATAATTCACCGACTTCAAAAGTATGTTTGACATTATTGTCGGGAAAATTATGTTAACCATGGATTACTGTTACAATCAAAGTGTGTAGTGAGAAGTCAAGAGGCTTAGTAGTAAATTTTCAAAGCGCTGCGTGGGGATTTACCCGTTTGACTCCCATTAACGGCAATGGGAGGCGCGCGGCGAAATCCCCGCACGCCGCTTTGAAAACTGACCCCAGCCTGCTCACAGACCTGCTCTAAGGGCTTCCAGATGACCATGCAGGAGGGGGAAAGAACCATTTCAGCATGTGCCCGTGTTCATTATTGTTGTTTGTACACATCTGAAAGTGTTTGAGTTGCTGCTTTCAGTGCTGTTGGTTTATCAATGCGGAGCAGGGCAGGCGCGCGGTGGCCGAGCCGTGCACAGCCCAGGGTGTCCCTGCAGCAGAAGCTCAGCAGGCACAGAGCCAGCAGCCAGCGCACCTTGCAGAGCTCACTCTCATCTGTGTTAACTCTCATCTGTGTTATTTCACAAATATTTCATGGGAATGCATCAGGAGTTACTCCACTGCTCGCACAGTGATGTGTCTGCCCCGCTCCTGTTCGCCCCAGTCACTCCGTGCTCAGCCAGAAATGGAATTTGCTTCCTTTGGCACTCCTGGTTCCTGCAGGGAGCAGAAAGTGCAGGCTGCAGTTTGAGGGAAATGTAGTTTTCCCTTAAAAAACAAACCCACAAACTTAATTTCATTAGAAACACCTTTTCGGGAAGGGGAGGCAGATTAATCTGCAATCTGACATGACTCCAAGTGTAAGAAGCAAAATTGAAAATTCCATTTTCACCATTTGTGACTCTTTCCAGGAAAACCCAAACACACTCTGTATGAGAAATGCCTGCTTGGAATCTGTTTCCTCCAGAAATACTGTAACCTTAGTCATAAAAATATATACCAAAATATATATACCTAAATATATATATATACACACACATTTATAACATATATATTTAAAATCTGCAGTTTTAAATGCAGTAAAAACCTACAAATTTTAAATCAACAAAATTCTTCTAGAATGTATTTTACCAGCACTTACATTAACAGTTATATGTTCATACAGATACCTGGATTTCCATGTAATATATAGAGAGAATAACTGAGTTAACATAAACACTTGAGAACTAATTTTCTGAAATTCTAAAACTCATTTTCTCACATAGGGAAATCTAAAGCTCATTTCCCTCTTCAAAATTTCAAGGAATTATAAATTTTCCCCAATGATATGGATTTTTACAGGACATCTGCACAATTCCTTCGAGACCACTGATGAAGAGCCCCAGGAAGTTCTTTTAAGAAGTATTTTGCATTCTTTTATTATATGGCTATAAAAAAGTAGAATTTCATGAAAATGATTCACTGATTTCAGGCAACATCAGGTAGAAAGTATAAAATGGCAAAGTGGGAATCTAGAAAATGGATTTTGTGGCACTCTGATTTTGCAGTTTGAGCCTGGAGCACTCAAGTGACACAGTTTTGTGGCAAGGCCCTCACCTGTGGCACGGGCACAGCTGAAGGGCAGGGGTTTGGGCACATTCTCATGACAAACACAGGAAAATCCAGCAGCTGGAAATGTTCCCCATATCCCAGGGATTGTCCCAGCTCCTCTCTCTCAGCTCAGGTGAGCTCAGGTGAAACTCCCTCACTTCAGGGCAGGGTCAGAGCTGGGTCTGGGTAGGGATGGACTCCAGAAATGGGCCATGTTCAACTGGCCAAGGGTCGAACCAGGAAAGCAGAGGCTGAAAGTGCCCCAAGCTCCTGCCTGAGCAGAGCAGAAAGGCTTTGAACACCTCGTAACCACAGCACACAGTAATTGCTGTTACTGCTCAGGCTCTGCTTTTGATCAGCTTTACTGTCTGAAACCAGCTCCTTGTGACAGACATTGAACATACCCAGGGCAAGGGCAGCTCTGGCCTCCCCAAAAATGCTACAAAACTCAGTGGTTACACATATAAAAAATGCTGTACCATCACCTGCATTCCTCCATCCAAACCCACTGTTAAAGATGCACCCTTGAAAGGAGAAAGGGGGAGGTAAAACCCTGGATGGGATTATCAGCCCAGCTCACTCAGCTCTGACCAGACCAGCACCAGGCTCTGCTGTGCCCTGAGCAGGGCTGGAGGAGCAGAATGTCCAGATTCCTCCTGTGGCCCTCCTTGGCTGTCATTCCAGGCACCACAGCTTGGTTTTCACAGTGTCTGTGCTCACAGCACATATTCACAGTTATTTTATATATTCCCCACCTTACCCTCAGACTTTCCACAGTACTCACTAGCTCTGGGGATGTAATTTTTATTTCTGTCAATGGAATGTATGAAAGGGATACAAAAGGGGCCATAAAGAACCACGGTGCTGCCTGGAGACAGAAGCCTTGCCCAGGGTGCACAGCTTTCATTAGAGGGAGCAGGAAGTGCAAACATGATGTCAGAGCTGCAGAGATTATCTGTATAAATGGTGTTATCATTGAACCCAAACAAACAGCAGGGAAAGGCTCACCCCCTCCCTTTGAAGACAATGGACAGCTACTAAATTGGACTTGTAATGAAAGCCATTTTCAGTGAGACACAAGATATGTGCAACAGTTGGTCCAGAAATGAAAATCTGTTGTAACAGCCAAAAGTCAAAGGCAGCTATAAATACAGCCTTAATCTGTTCAAGAATCCCTTAACGAAGCCTATAAAACTGATTGTATCTTCAGGCCTAACCCAAGTGCAAACTCTTACTCAGAAAAATTTAACAGCTCTGCAAGTATGACCTGGAGAGCAGTACAGGGACAAGGGGGGAAACAGTGCTGGTTTGAATGCTCACATCTTGGAATACAAATCACATTGCATTTAGAATAAACAATTAATGAGACAGCAGAAGCCTCAGCTACAGGTTCATTTTTTTTTTTTTTTGAGAGAAACAATTTCCAGAAGAGGTCAGAGCAAGATGCAGAAACACTGCATCTTTCCTTTTAACACAACAGAAATGCTCTTTGATTATTTAAAAGCCAATTGCAAAGATCTGTCTTCAAAGCCTCCTATTGCAGGTTTAATAGCAAAGAGGTGCAAGTACACTTACCAGCAACACAGGAGTAAAGTACAGACTTTTGTTTTAACAAAATCTATATTTATACGATTACATTTCCTATGGTTGAGGGCAGCTGTAATTAATGGATTTCCCTCCTTCCCCTAATGCAGTCATTTGTCAATTTAAACACAGAATGCCCAATCAATTTTGATGTATTTAGTAAGCAATTTGTCAGAGTACTGCACACCAGTTAATATATTAATTCTTGTCACTGGCCCACTCCTGACAACTGCAGGCCGTGTCCATGAAATTGGTCCTGATGAGCCAAAACTCTTGCCTGGAATGTGAAGGTGCCCTTTGCAGAGCCAGAGGAGAGAAATCAGAGCTCAATCTATTCAAAACATTTTTGGGACAAATTTTAGGGAGTTCATTAATGTGTTAATTGGCCACATTTCAGATATTGCATCTACTGTGCAATGGAAAAGTGAATGCAGAATGGAGAGATAATGAAGAAAAGCAACCCTGGGGGAGACCCTGATACCCCAGGGAACAGAAACCCCGAGGAGAATCTCAGGGAGAAACAACCCTGAGACCAAGCCATGAACTCACAGAAAGCTGTAAATGCCTGTGCCCACCTTCTCCCCTGTAGGAACATGCTCAGGTAGACACGAGCTGCTCACGCTGCTGCAGGTTTCTGCTGCTGCAGGTTTCTGCTGCTGCAGGTTTCTGCAGCAGATGTCACAGATGACCTCAAAGCAAGGAAACAGCTGTGCTGCTCCACTTACAAATACCCTTGGGAAAAAGGTCTTGGACACTTGTTGTACAAAACATTTCTTCAAACAATGGTTCCTTGTTCCTTTCCTTTCTAGCTGCAAATAAAACTTTCAGATTCTTTCAAAATATTAAAAGCTGAACCATGTGTTGATAACCTAGTGCAGGATTTTTGTGAATAATCTCCGTTTAGCACAAGAAGTCACCGGCCTGGTTTATATTTTTTGAAGACTAAGGAAGATTTTGGCCCTGTGTTTTGGCATCAAACCTCTTATTTCTGAAAACCTGGCCGTGCAGCCCTCCAAGCAGCCCGCCAGACGTCTCATTGTTCTGCCCGGCTGCTGACAGAGGTACTCTGTGCTAAAAAGCACACTGAGGGTTTTTCAATGACCCAGGGGGCAAAGGTCGCTTATTATAAATGGATAATGAGACCTAATGCAATGTTCTGAGTGTGGACAAAGAAAGGGTCTATCCATACCCCCTTGTGACTTGGTCATTCAGGCTTTTATTTCCCCCGCACACTTAATGGAGCCAAACAATCGGCAGAAATGCTATACAGAAACGGAGAGAAACTGCAGCATTCTACCTCGGAGAGACAGCTCCAAAGAGTGACCCTGAAGCGGCGCCAGGGCTGCTCTCAGCCCTGCCGTGGCAGACAGATGGGCCGGGCCCCCTCGGCCCCGGCTGGGCCATTTAAATGCCGGCAATTAAAGGCCCCGGTGGAGGCGCGGGCACGGCGGGGCCGGGCTGCGGGCAGGGCTGCAGGTGAGCGGAGCCGCGGGCTGGGCTGGCAGCCTGGGACAGGTGGGGTTTGTGTGAAAAACTGCCCGGACTCCACTGCCAGGAATGAATGAATCCAGGAGACCGAACTTCAAACACAATCAGATGCTAATTTCTCTGTAATTGCCATTTGCATTGTGTCCTTAGACACTCTGCTGTCTTTAGTGGTTAATATTCTATTATTCTTTCCATTTCGCATCCAGCTTAAAGAATTCTTATACCTGAGTTAAAAGTCTTACAATTCAAATAACACAAGTTCTTTAATGGGCCACAAGTTCTTTAATGCATCTACTGTGCAATGGAAAAGTGAATGCAGAGTGGAGAGATAATGAAGAAAGGAATTAAATATGAAATGGGGATGTCAGACTTGCTGGTGATGCAAAGTTACCTATTTCCACGGCAATTCCATTATGTGCCATCAACGCTGACTGTGTGAATCCAAACATGCAAAAACCATGTGAAAGGTACAGAAGTCACACAAAGGAAACAAGGGATAAATCAACCAAATATGCAAAACCCCTTTAAGTTCATTAATTTGCTGGAATTTAGCTACCATACATTCTTCTTTCTTTAAAAAGTTTTCAGTACTAAACCATTTGAAATGTCTATTTATACTGTATATTATACTGTATTATATATTATACAATATACAGTATATTGTACTGTGTAACAGTATTGGAGCTGTTAATAAAATGTTAATAAAATACACAAAATGAGCCCCATCCATCCCTGGTTTCACTCAGTGTGATACAAGTGAAACAAATCAGGAATCTAGCAAAAAATCCAACCAAAATGCAAATCTAATGGTGCTGTGCACTACTAATTCCTTTTTCATATTCTTTTGTGTCTTTTGAGTTTTATCCCGATTTTCTGTGCAGCACAGAAGGAAGACTCAGACTTTGCAGGCTTCCACAGCACTCAGATGCAGCAGATGGACAGGTAGAAGCAAGAGCTCCAATCTGGCACCAGTGGTGTCCCTTTCACCAGGAAAGGTTTCTGGTTTCCCCAGGAGAACCTCAGCAGATGCCAGGAGTTGATCCCTTGTGAGATTTCAACTGCTGCATCCCCTTGATCCCAGACAGAACAAAACCTTGCTCCTCACTCTCAGTACTCTTTTAAATTGTCAGATAAAAGATAAGCAGTCATTTTTCTACAAAACCATTATAAAAATGTGTGGGTTTGTGTATTTATGTGATGTAGACACACCACATACACAGAGCTGCAGGTGTATGAATGTTTCTGGATATTCCAGGCCATGAAATGTTGGCTCTCTGGGCAGGACACAGGCCAAGGCAGGTGGGCAGGAATCCCTGGCAGCAGTGCCAGGGCTCCTGAGGGCAGCAGCTGCCTGGGACTGGGGCTGGAGGGAGCCCAGCATCCAGGAATTCCCAGGGAGAGGGAAATGCAGCTGCATTTGTCACTGGGTATGGAATTCACAGGAGGAAATGGCTAAAAGGAGGAGAAGGAATGAGGTGAGGAAACCCTGAAGATTTCATGGGATGTGGTGGGTGACTCTCAAACACTCCCACAGCCTCCCAACTCTGAGTCATGGCAAAAATCCCAACACCACACTCACTGCTCCATCCTTACTAACACAGTTACACACAGCTCCGCTCCGGGGTGGAACATACACTGAACTTGGCTGAAAAATCAACTTGGAAAATCACCCTGTGCTTCAAACATGCACATGAGACAAGACAAGGAGTTGTCAGCTACTCACAGCCAGCCAGAAGATACTGGTAGTACTGCACAGCATCTGCAGCCAGGAGCAGTGGATGGTTTGCATTAAATGGTGGTTGGAGCTCATTCCACTGAGGAGTTCTGAGGTAAAACACAAGTCTATTAATATTTAAGCTAATACAGAGAATGTAAATCAGTGTTTCTGTCATCACATGCAATTATCTATACAAGCTCACAAAATGTTTGTAATTATTTAAATTAGCTTGTTCAAACACTGCAATCCACCACAGGCAGTGGAGCAGCAGGGCCAAATCGTACAGATTGTGAGGCAAAGACAATGCAGCAGGGATTGCATAAAAAAACCCAGGAAGGAGGTTTAGATTAAGTTGGTAAATATGTTTAGGACCATTGTATGTCATGCTGACGTTGTATAAACACACAAGAGAAACTGGGGAACTTTTTTGTTCTGTTAACTACCACTGCTTCCATCCTGTGAAGTCATTGAGCACTCATTGTGAAAATAAAGCTGTGTAAAGTTATGGATTATTGATCCAATTAGAATTTTCAATTCCATTACAACCTACTCATTTCAACAATAATGGTCCCGAAGTCTGTGTTGTAATTTTAATTAGGGTGGGCCATTCCTAAATAGCTTGGTAAATCAAGTATTGATCATTCCAGTCCAGCCATAAGCAGCACTAAGGAATGGAGGAGCCAAGAAAAATCGATAGAAAAATATTTTAAAACGTCAAAAGCACTGACAACACTTTCTCATCAATTTTTCTATACTTTCTTCCACGTCAGGAATAATTTCTTCTACTGTCTTTGGAAATGGTACCTTCAGCTGCTCACAGGAAAACTCACAGAGAGAACCTTGCTCATGTCTCACAGAAGAATTCTGTACTTCAGCACTACCAAAATAATCATTTCCAGTCCTTACATAAAAAGAAAATTACAACCTGATCATTTAAAATCACCAATTAATTAGGATCTCTGTTGATTCACAGACATGTTCATGTCTAGCTCCATGTGCACAGAAGGATTTAGAAGCACATGAACAGCGACTGTGCGGAAAGCAGGGCTTGAATTCCTCTCCCTCGACGGAAAACTTCAGGAGTGACAATCAGGATGCAGCTCACTCAAAAACAAAGATCACAACCCTTTTGTGGCTGAAAGGAGGGAAAGGTGACAGGAGTGCAGTACCTAACCAAGGCCCAGCTGGCCCTGGGGCAGGTGAGCATCTCCAGGGGGGTGTCGTCGCTGATCTTGGGCGCGGTGCTGAGCGGCCGCGGCTCCAGCACGTGCTCCACCAGGCTCCCGTAGCAGCTGATGATGTACAGGGACTCCACCACAAACTGCTTGGACTGGTCTGGGCAAAAAGAGAGAAAATCTTGGTGTAACAGCATGGCAGGAACAGGGAAAGCTTTTGCAGATATAGCAGACTTTGTGTTCTTCTAAGTCTCTTGCTTGCGGCTAAAAATGTGAATTAAAAGTAGAAAAAAGGCTGAGGAGAAAAGAGAAAATTGTACAAAACACACAAATTTCACACAATTGTGTGAATATCTCATACAAGAGAAGTTTCTCACCAAGCTGTGTTTGGGTGGTTACACATTTCCAAACATATCTTGCACATTTGCTTTTGAAAAGGTGTTTCATCTTTATCTCAGTTTTTTTAGTATCTATGGACTGACCTATCAAAGTTGGGTTTCTGTCACTGTATCATCATAAAAGATCAATTATTCATTTCACTAATTACAATTTCTTGTACATTTTACCAAAACACCCCAAGCACGTTCCTAAAATTCTCAATTGCCCCTGAATTTAAGCAACAAACCCCACAACTTGCTTAGAACCTGTCACAAAACAAGAATTTAAGTTTAAATTCAAGTCCTAATTCAGTGAGGTACCAACCTTTTTCTCGTTTGAGACCGGAATTGTTTGCAAACCATGACCTTGAAGCTCCAAAGACTGCAGCCACACAGAACTCCCCTCCCACAGACTTACTGGGTGAAATCTGCGGAGCTGGTTTGGATTTGCTTTAAAGAAAGAACAAAATAAAATTATACAGGTTAATTCTCAAAAAATTAAAGTGTCCCTCGCTTAACAGCAATTTTAAGATATTACTTCAGACATGGGGAGTATCTGCAGTTCCCATAGGGCTGAGCAGGATTTACAGATGCTCAGTGATTCCCAGTAACAGGTCCAAAATTCCCCTGGAATACTGAACTCACTCACTAGAAGAACAGCACTGGCTCATAATGGAAAACTGAATTGTTTAAAACTGAAACTGAATTGTTTAAAAGACCCAATATTGAACATTTGCATTCAACAGAAACAGCTTCTGTAGTAAATAGAAAGCAATCCTAAATCCTTTGGGAATGAAAACAGATCCTGGGTCAGCCATTCCAGGTGGTTGAGGTTTCCTTGTCTTTTCCAGGGAAGTCAGGAATACCCAGGGGATGGATGGAGTGACACAGGTGGGAGGGAAGGACATGCAGAGGGGACAGGGACAAGGGAGATGCACACATGAGCCACTGTTAGAGCAGGTCAGGAATTCCACCATGGAAAAGCAGACAGACACTGAGAGCCCACGAGGTGCAGGGGGCAGCCCCAGGGGGGTGAGGATTTTTATTTTTATTGTGTATTTATCCCAAGGTGTTTCTCCTCACAGGGACCTGCAGGTACAGAACATTTCTGCAGAAACTCTGAGCTATGGGCAGAGCACTGTCCATGCCCCAATTCACTGAATCAGGATTTCACCCTTTCCTTGAGAGAAAAGCTGTTTGACAAACACACACAGGATTTGTCTTACTTCATGTTCCCCTTGCTCTAGTCCTTTTAATTGAATTATTATTTTAGATTTTTCTCTCTACTCTGTTTCACTGCTCCCTTCTCTTCCTACCCAGCCCTCCTTTCAATTTTTCTTCTCCTAATTTCTGCTTCCACACAATTTCAGCCTGTGCTCAGACCATCCCATTAACCTGTTTTTTACATAATAATCTCCATTTCTGAGAAATGTGTGTGCACAGGTGTCTGTGCAAACAAAGGAGTGCAAGTGTTACAGTGGAATTCAGCAGTAAAAGAATATTTTTAAACAGCAGAAATCAATTAATAAACTGTAGAGTTATAATGATATTTAATTTATACTAACAGATCACACACATGGCAAGTTTATGGTCACATTTATCACTTAGAAATTAAAACAAAAAAGCTCTTTCCAAAGGAATTCCATCACACTGACCAGAGCCATGGACAGACTCAGACAAACTTCCACAGCCTTGGATCAGAGCTGAAGCTCTTGTACATGTGGGAGAAGCTGGAATGTCCCAAAAGAGCAGTTGGAATTTATAGTCAGTAACTCTGGTATTGAACCACCACAAAGCACTTAATATCCAACTGTTAAACCTCCAGCTACAGATGACTGGGTCAGAAATCTGTGTTCCAAAAAGTTCCTGACTGTAAATGCATTCCCTTGCTTGCAGTGGCACATCATGTTTCTGTATTAGAATATTTAAACTGAGATTGGGTTAACTAATAAGTTTTATTAGCTACTCAGAAAAAAATCAGAATAGATTTCTTTCACTTTGAAATAATTATCTGTCACAGAAAGAGTATTTTTAATCAAATTGTATATTGAGAATTATTTTAGCTCTCACTTTCCAAGTATTTACATACTTATATTCCTTCAGAAATGAAAATATAAATATATCAGTGGATTGGTCTTGTTGCTCAATTCAATTAATAAATTACTTGGTTTAATACAGAACAGAACAGTGTCACCCATCAATCACTACAAAGCAAACCAGGAGCACAAGTATGGCTCTGCCATTTTCACTTCCTCTTGACAAAAGGACCTTTTTCTATACTATCCCAATATTCTTAATATTCTCAATTTCTACTGAACACAATCTGAGGTTATTCAAATTATTTTCAAGGTTAATGAAGTTATTAAAAATGGAAAAAAAAATTGTAAGCAAATGCTGCTCTCAGCTACAAACTGGATTAAAGTTCTACGGAGACAGAACTGCCTTGAAGCAGAAGTGATCCTGGGACTCAACACATTTTTCCAGAGTCCTCCACTCTGAGTCCCCAGCCCTGTGTTCAACCAAACAAAATTCTGAACAGCCTTAAGAGGAAATGGCCTGAGCTCAGTTCTATTTCCATCTTGTCTTTAGGATGCACATCTTTCAAGGCAAGCACTTAAGTGTTGGTTTCAGTGCCAGCAGCTTTTCCCTTGGAGGGTGATGTTTTGTAGGCAGGGAGAGCAGACCCTGTAAAACACGATTACTCATGTGGTTAAACTCAGCCCTGCTAGCAAACACAGGCAAACAAACAAAAAAGATTGCTGCATCTGATTGGTTTGGACACATTGCTGAAAATACTGCTGAGATGTCAACAAGTCTGTTCTGCAGCCTCTTGGAGCTGAGGAATCTTTCATTTGAGCATCATTTGACTCCTGAGTTTTCATCGATACATTCCAACTCGAATTTCATTCCTTCAGCAAACCCCCAAAGCCCAGTGATTTTCAGTAATGCCATTAGAAAAATATCTTTACATGTCATTGTGATGCAAACACCCTCTCAGCTTTATAAATGATAATAAAACAATAATGTTGAAGGTAGGTGGTGAATGAGCTGTTTCTGCTATGAACTCCTGCTCTTTCCTTGCTCTTGGCTTGTCAGCACTTCATAAATTATCCCAAGAGCTGAAATTTAGGCACATTTGGCCTCACTTTGACCAAACAGCTATTTTTAAAAAATATTCATAATACAGTAACTTCCAAAAAATTGTACCATAGTTTTCCTGAGAAGGGATGCAGGAAGAAATTCAGATTTTGGGGAGTCAATGATAAAACCAAGACAGTGAAGCAAAAGGGACCAAAACATTCCCCATTATAATTTCACTCTGCATTTCTCCCAAATGTCAGGCACACCAGCATTGTATTTAAGATATCAGGAGGATAAAAAAGCAGTTTACTTCTTCCTCTCTAGATCAACTCCACTGTGCAACCACACCTGGAATTCAGTGAGACACAGCCGTGGTTTTACCCCAGTTAGATCTGTACAGAAATTTATATCAGGAATAGAATGTATTTGGGGAAATCTGTACTGTTATTAAATGTTCTAACATCATTTTGGAGGATTATTTCTATTTTAAATCAGAAGCACTGAGATGTAGATACAGACGTGGCCAAATGACATTTTCTACTGAAAAGGCACGAAAGGAGATGGGAGGAAACTGAAGAAGGAAATGAAGACATCACTTTGTCAGAGCTTAAAAAGCAGGGAAGAGACCAAACTCAGCATGCAAATTCTTTCATGTTGCCAACACAGATTAAGACCTCCTGAAACCACTCAGAGCTCCCACTTGGTGACTTTGTAACGCATCAAACTCTGCCCTAATCTCTGCAAATGCATTGTGAAAATGGTCTTTGTGAAAATACTAAATAATTGCAATATTTTAACTAGTTAACATTTGGATTATTATTATTTTACTGGTAAGAATTAATACTTTTAAAATGTTTTGAAAACTTAAGGCTGCACGGTTCATGATGGATAATATATCTTAAATATATTTTTAAATCCATTGTCAAACAAGTGACATGACTTTAAAACAATAAATAAATTGCATATATGTGACAGGAAGGAGCTGCCTTATATATTCAAATATTTATAGTCGAATAGTACGAGTCTGCAAAAACTGAAAATTGCTTTGATTTTATATTCCCAACAAACACATTCCAAATACATGAGATTCATAAAAACAAAAGCAGTATTCCACACTAAACCCACTGAAATGGAAACATCTATGACTGCTGATGGAATAAGTTTTATCTTGACTGCATAAGCAACAACAAAAGTATCAGGAGAAAAATACTGCATGAAATTTGCAATTACACATAAAATTACAAAAAAAAAATTCTATCTCAAAGTCCAGAAATTTTAATTCATTTATCATTGTGCCTCAAATGAAAACAAAGATATATCCAGTTGTCAGATCATGAATAAAGCAAGAAAAAGCATGAAAAGCAATGGTGGGATCCTTTATTCACAAGGCACTTAGCTGTCAAATCAACATCCATTTTGTTTATAGAATTTTAGGTCTCATTAAGACCTTAATGGAAACAACATGATTTCTCCCCCACCCAAAGTGTGTTTTTTATCCTAATTTCTCTGTAGACCAGTAAGGACCATATTTTTGAGCTAGCACTGGCATTAAACAAACCACAAAAAGAGTCTTGTGAAAGACAGGCAACAATTTTGGAGCCTATTTCATATATTCTCCTCTTTAATCTCAGCCTTTTAATCTTCCTTCAATCTAAAACCATTCCTGGTTAACGACGTCTCCTGCTCTGTGCAGGGGTGACCCACACAGCTCTGCTCACAAATCCACTGCCAAAACTCATCTTCCACAGCCTCTGCACTGCACAGAGCAGCATCAGGCAAAAAAACTCCTTGGTGCACCATAAACTGCTTTTAGAAATGGTTCTTCAGGAATTAGAAATTCTCCATGAATAAGGCAAAGGTTCCTTCATTCCTTCCGTGCCTTTCTCCTTTCTCCTCCTTTCTCCTTTCCTTTCCTTTCCTCTCCCTCTCCCTCTTTCTCTTTCTCTTTCTCTTTCTCTTTCTCTTTCTCTTTCTCTTTCTCTTTCTCTTTCTCTTTCTCTTTCTCTTTCTCTTTCTCTTTCTCTTTCTCTTTCTCTTTCTCTTTCTCTTTCTCTTTCTCTTTCTCTTTCTCTTTCTCTTTCTCTTTCTCTTTCTCTTTCTCTTTCTCTTTCTCTTTCTCTTTCTCTTTCTCTTTCTCTTTCTCTTTCTCTTTCTCTTTCTCTTTCTCTTTCTCTTTCTCTTTCTCTTTCTCTTTCTCTTTCTCTTTCTCTTTCTCTTTCTCTTTCTCTTTCTCTTTCTCTTTCTCTTTCTCTTTCTCTTTCTCTTTCTCTTTCTCTTTCTCTTTCTCTTTCTCTTTCTCTTTCTCTTTCTCTTTCTCTTTCTCTTTCTCTTTCTCTTTCTCTTTCTCTTTCTCTTTCTCTTTCTCTTTCTCTTTCTCTTTCTCTTTCTCTTTCTCTTTCTCTTTCTCTTTCTCTTTCTCTTTCTCTTTCTCTTTCTCTTTCTTTTTCTCTTTCTCTTCCTCCTCATCTTCCTCTTCCTTTTCCTCTTCCTCCCCTTTGCTTCTCCTGGCACAGCTCCCAAATCTTTCCTCAGCCTTTCTCTGGGAATTCTGTGTCCCACAAATCTCTTCACAAGTTCTTTTCCTGAAGAGAATATTCTGATAGAGACATTTCAGAGCAAACCCAAGAGCCATGTACAAATACTCTAACAGATACTGGTGGGCATAATTAATCGATATCTTTAGCTAAATTAAAACCAAAGAGAAAATCCCAAACCCACAGAAAAAAAACAAAAACCCAAGCCCCAGAAGACTCCTTGCTGGAAGTTTTTAAATTTTTTTAAGTTGCTCCTTCTTTTATTCTTATTATCCAAAATTTCCAGCATCTAAGCCCCATCCTGTTACAAAGTGGTGACTGAGGTGATGCAGCACTGCCCAAATATTGAGCCAATCTCCAACATCAAACGACTTGTTAAAACTTGCTTTTTCTCTTTAAATAATCTTATAACATGCTGCATTTTGTCACATTAAAATGAAACATTTTATTTCAAATATCCCAATTTTAACAGAACTGTCTCCCACATTGGAACAAGATTATCCTGAAGATCCCTTTCACCCCAGACCATTCTGTGACTCTTTTTCTCCAGAGTAATCAGCTTTTCTTTTCTTTTTTTTTTCAGTGCCCATTTTACTGCTTCACCTCTCAGTGCAGTACTTTACTGCCTACTCACTGCTAATCTGGCTTATTTTTCAGAGGTCATCATCGATGTTTTCTGTCTGTAAGCAACTTAGTGCTACAATAATAAAGGAAGCAATATAGAAAAAAAAAGAGAGAGGCTTGTTTGGAAAGACACTGCAATCATTTCTGCCCACTTAGAAATAATTTATTTTTTCAACTTCCCTGCTACTTAAAAATTAAATGCACTCTCAAAGGTAAAAAAAAAAGGAGGGGAAAAAAGGTGAATTCAATTCCTTGCAATGCTTGATGGTGAACACGCATCCATAGTTTAAAAGTGAAATTATGTGGGTGGAAACCTATGGATCAGCCATGCAGGTAAACAAATGAAAACCAAAAATTAATCCCAAATTAAGAAGTCTAAAGCACAGAGTTATTTTCAGCGAGGACAGCGAATGGATATAGGCATGCTGGGTTTGAACTGGGAACTCACCAAGGAGCTTTAATGGAAAAACATCCTGCTCCAAACAGGTAAGGTCTTCATGGAAAGGGGAAAAATGCACAGAAATTAGATGAGAACTCAATTCCCAACAATACACTGTATACCATGCTGTTAGCAAGTGAACTCAGTCCTTGTTAGCCCCTTGTGATGCCCTGGAGGGGCTGCCAGGGGGGCAGCAGTGCCCAGGGCAGCCCCAGGGGTGGCACTGCCACGGGCTGGGACACGCGGGGACAGCGCTGCAAGCCGGGCTCAGGGTTAGAGCTGGGTTAGGCTCAGCTCAGGGCCTCCCTCCAGGCTGCTGCCAAAGCTGGGCTGCAGCAGACTGAAGTCAGGAGTGACAGGAAAGGGGAATTGGCATCCAAATCAGGCATGGCTGGGGTTTCTGGAACACCCAGGGGCTGAGTGGGGCAGATTTACTGAGAGGAGGGCAAATAAAACCAACAGTGCAATCAGAACCTTTTACTGATTTTACTGAACCTGATTACTCAGCCTTTTGCTAGGACATAACTCCATGAAATTCATCTGTTAGACCCAGAAATCTTCTTCCCCCCCTGGAAACTTGAACAGATGCAGGGAAGAGAGGCCTAACTCATTTCTAATGTATTGGATGCTCAAACCACCAGGTCTAGAGCTGAGTGCTTTTGGCCACCCAACAATTGACACCAGGATTTTGTTTCATGTTTTTTCCAAGTATTTTGCACAGTGGAGAGTTTTTAATCCATTAATCTGAAGGAATTTTCAATGCATATATCCCTTTTTAAAAGCCATTGCCATAGTGACATCTGCATGACAAATTTGTGACAAATTTAGAGCTACTCACATGCTCAAGGCTTCTTTGAGTCTCATTTGGGATGTATCATCCACAAAATCTCCAAATCACTGATTTTGTAAATGCCAATGGCTCTGTTCTCTTTTCATACTCAAGAGATAAGTTCTGGGTAGTTGAAACAGGTGAAATATTTTCAGGCAAGGAATTACCAGAAAAAGGTCCAGCCCTGAAGGATGTATAAAGCACTCAGCCATAGACCAACACAATTAAAAGGATACCAGCCTGATAAAAAAGAACTCAGTGAACTAAATCTGACATGAGCACAACATCAATGAATGAAGGGATCCTCTCAAAAAACATTCAGGTGAAGGTAGAAACCTAAGACATATATTCTTCAACATGCAAAGATGCAAAAATCCAATAAAGAATAGAATATTACAGAAAAAAAAATTAATTAATACTATAGACCAAAAAAACCCATTTTTGAGCTCCATATAAGGGAATGGCCTTTAACTTTTTGTATTTAATAAATTGGTTAATATTTTTGGGGACAAAGCTCATTTGACAGAACCAACCACCCTTCTAGACCTAATATATCATTTAAACAGTGCTAAAACCCAATTAAACTGTCTGAACTAAATGATCTCCTATAAAGTCAGCACATCCAGCCCCTGAGTCAAAGGCCAGTCTAGAAGATGAGTCCAGTACTACTGCACTGCTTAAATATTTAATTGAAAGCTACATCTCCTGCATAACCCAAAGCCAACATAATTTAAAACCTAGAATGTATTGAGTGTAAATTTGAACAGTCATTGGAGAGTGGTCAGGTCTGCCTAGGAGTTTAAAATTCAATTTCTCAATGATGATCATGGATGTTTTGGACACTATTTTTATTTCTTCTTGCCTTAGTTACTCTGTCTTCAAACCTCACAAACAAGTAACAAATAACACTTAGCTAGGCCCATTAAAATTTTCAGAAGATGGCACCAGCTTTTTCTTCTTCCACAACATCTATATTGACCTGATTATACTTGCAAATTAACAAATTCTTTTTATTTTAATCACAGATTGGCCCAGGTGGGCTTCAACTGAAGGTTTTGTTCTGTTGGTTTTGGATAGAAAATGCATGGAAATGGATAGAAAATTTTGTATCATGAAGAAAATGCAATTACACTACCAAAGACTACAGCAGAGTCTTAATAAAATATTTTATGTGTGAGAAAACCAACTTAGTACCTCCTTTCTGTTCAAAAGACCTGATTTCTTTAAAGATGGCCATCTTTTCCTTATGACATTTATATAAGCAATTGTTTTCCACTATTTCCTTCACATAATATGGATGGGATGCTAATTGAGAGCGAGAGAGAATCACAAATTCCAGGATAACCCAGCCTTGAAGAGACAGCACCAGATGGCTGCGCTCGGTGACAGCGAGAGAGCAGTGCCAAGGCAAAAACTCACCCAGGTCCCCTTTCCCAGGGCTAGGGACACATTCCAAAGGAAATCATGGAGTGAAGAGGATTTACCATTCAAAGTTCTGATAGAATTTTCACAGGTTCTTACCTGATTCTGAGTTTTAGCCAATTGAAAATTGAAATACTTTGATTTTGTGTTGTGTTTGATAAAGCTATTTAAGCTTTTAATAAGCTGTGCAATACCCATTTATTCTAACTCTTAGAGTGCCAAATCGAGAATCCTTTCATCAATAGTGACATCTGAACAAACTTTAGTGCAAATAATTCTATTTTGTATCAATTACAAATCATTACAGCAGTTGCTTTGTTATTAAAATGTATTATAAAAACCAAAAGTGATATAAAATATGTCTGAGAAATGTGCCAGAAAGAGGATGTCTGGCTTCAGACAATTGTGCTGAATTCTTTAGCTTTACTCTTTTTTTCTCTACTTTTTCAGTTATTTCTTCCTAATTAATTGCACCATAACGTGGTGATTTTGCACCCCTTATTTTTGTTTGCTGCAGTAGCTGACCCTGGGATAAATGAAGCTCCCTGCAACAAAATAACCCCAAGATACATCAGTGACTTTCTGGGCATAGAAAATTAAAATTATAAAATTGCATCACTTTACCTGCCTCCCCCTTCCTCAGTGAGGGTGAAATGAGGGATGAGATGAAGAAGGGCTGGAGTTTCATGTTTAAAAATACACTATCTCAGTCTCTTGGCTGGAAACAAGCAAGGTTTATCCCTTTCCTGCAAGGCACACTGGATTTCTGTGTTTTGCCAAGGCTCAGCTAACGCAGTTTCCATCCTACTGCTCAGTCCAGCAATATTTGTATTGCCAGATATATTTGTATCCATTGATACAAATATAATGACCCTGTCTCCTGAGGAAGTTAAAACAAATGCTGCTGTCAGAGGAGCCAACTTTGACAACAGTTTTTCTTTTGGGGCAATTATTGTATCTTTTCTTTTGCTCCTTTCCATTACAGCTCAGCCACTACAAGTCATCCCACAAACCCAGGGAACACATGGAGTTACTGTGGGGCACAAAGCTGAATTCTAGAATGTTCTGATTCACTGCCTTTTATAGACAATGAGATGGATCATACAGCTCTTCCCTTTCCCAATCTATAAGCTCTTTGTAAATGAGCAATGAATTAACCCATTCACCAGCCTTGACAAGTAATTCAGCATTACTATTAAAACTTTGAGAGGGGAAACTGAGGCACGGATATGGAAAGATTTATTAAATCCAGCTCTTGTGCTGTCCTGCATCCCCCCCTAATCTTTAAAACATCACAAGCTTCCTTAGTCATTAGTGTTAGAGCCCCTCTGGGAAAGCCTGAATGTGCTGACAGCACAAACTACAGGAAAGCCAGTCAAGGGGATGACAAAACGTAGGGACAAAAATTAAGTGCTTGATGAAGGCGCGGAAATTACAGTGGAAGGCTTGGAAAAGCAAAGGGAGAAGCAGAGGGCAGGGAAGGAGGAAAGGACAGCGCTGGAAGGTGGAGGGGATGCTCCAAGATGCTCCATGCTACAATGGAATTGCATTCAGAGCAAGAACACGTTCCCAAATTTACATGTTTGCAGGGGAAAAAAAGCATCTGTGATGAACAGCACGGTCATGACACAATCCCAGACCCCGTCTTTCATTCCCACAGGGCTACAGGGAACACTTTTAAAAATTTACTGCCATTCCACCTGTCAGGCAACACGACATGCTTTGCAGCTCTGCTCCAGACACATGATATTAAGAGCACTGATCAGTCCTTTCAGTACCTGCAAAATATTTTGCTGTCTTGGATACTGGCAGAACAAACCCCAGCTCAACCCTTTGGTTAATAAAACCTCCAAGCCTTCACGAAGATTTAATATTACAGCAGCTGATGTTAAGAGCAAATAAAACGGACAAATTCTACGGTGTTTGAGCCTCGCTTAAAAGTGCTGCAACAGATTAGATTTTGAGTTTTTTCAAAGTCACAAGGAGGAGGGGAATCTTTGAGGGCTGCTGCATCTTTTCTGATGGCTGCACAATGCCAGGTTCAGCAGCTGCTCCCGAGGAGGAGCCGTGTTTCCTCGGAGCGGCGCTCGGAGGTGCTGACCATGTAGGTGTAAATACATCTGTCTTTTGCCATTTGCAGTAATCCACGCCTCCTACACTTCTCCCAGAGAGGCAGATGGTCCCTGTCCTGTCGAAATCTTACACTGCACAGACTCCCAGTGCTATGTGTTTGCAGAAATATGAGGGCAGATGTTAAATATGTTAAACACACGCTTTGCCCCCTGGAGGTTTAAGTTAAGGCTGCTGTCTCAATTTGGTCATTTTAGGCATGCCAGGCTTCTTGGATCCTAGGCATTCCTCTTAAATCCCTGCTTTATAAATAACAGCTTCTCATGTTAATTTTGTGTACTTTCATCAAATATTTTGGATGCAGAACAAATGAAGGAAGCTCTCGGCTTAGTGTTACAAGGCTACGTGGGCTGTGCTGAAAATTATGATCCTCATTCATGAAAACTCTATTTACACAGCAGGGTATTTCCCATGACTGTTGTTTTCCCCCCTTACATAAGCCTCACTGAGCATTTTCAATTTAATTAGTTTTAAAAATTACACAAAATGGAACAGAGACAGTTTGTGAATAGTATAATTTACCGGAAAACTACAAATATGAACACTCCGAATGTGTTTTAGATGTTTAAGAAAAAAACATTAAATAAAATATTGCAGCTTTACTACAATTGCAATAATTTTAGAAAGGTTTGCTGGCATCACCACAGCATTAAGGAAACCTTTGTAAAGAATTTTGTATTAATTACAGCTGTAAAGCAAGAGCTTTTATTCCAAATCCTTCTCACTGCTCTTATCACCTACCTCCCCTGGCAGACCCTCAGGTGAATTTTTAATTTCTTTCTCTGCCCTGTCCCACCTGGTTCTAAGCGTCTATTGCAGTTCTGGGAGCCCATATTTATATTTCTGTCCTTCACTGGCTGTGTTCTTCAAGTCAGGTTTTTGGTACTTCCCCTCTTTGAGGAACTGTGACCTCCTGCCCTGTGACAACCTCCCCCTGATCCCACCTCCCTTCCCATCCTCATCCAGGATCACACCTGGATGTGCTTCCAAAATTCACCTGAGCAGCAGCAAAATCTTTTTCACTCGGTTTAAACCGAGCAGAGAACTAAAAAATAAAAAATACTAAACTGCAATATCTCTGTGGAGGAAGCTAAACCTCAACATGACCCTCAAACTGCTTCTCCACTGTTCCTTGAGTTCCATTTCCAATTATCTGTGCAGTTCAGGAATTTCTCCCTGTGCTGGGGGCAGCTGTGTGTCCGTGCCTCACGTTTGGCTCTGTGAGCCCTGTGAAATTCCCATTTCATGGCAAGGGCAGGAGGGGATTGCTGGACAGACAGAAGGGGGACACACGTGCACAGCCCAGCCTGTGACTGCCTCACACCCAGTGCACCCAGCAAAAGGGACTTTACTGGGCTCAGCACAGATATGGGAATTACACAGGGAATACCCCTGAGCTCTCCTGGAAAATAATTCCCTGTTCATGAAACACAAGGGGAAATTCACCTCACCAGCAGGGTTTGAGCAAAAAAGCACCAAAGCAAGGGAGGCAGAGCCTGTGTTTGCCAAAATGCAGGGAAAGCTTAGGGAGCTGCAGGACTCTCGGGTGTTTTGTCCAACCCCATGCCATGCTCAGTCTGCTTTCCTTAAAATTACAAATACCCTCTGAAAACTAACAGATCAATCAGGATTTTAACTGGAAAATATTCAGGAATTCAAACAACCCCAAAATGAGAGAGGAAAAATATAATGATCACCCTGTAGCTTTAATTGCAGTAAAAGAATATTTAATGTTTAGCAAGAGAAAAATCTCAGCTGTTAGACAGTATTAATTAATTGAGAATTGGTATGGTTTATGAAATTCATAAAATCTTATATATATTTTCCAAGAAATACTTTTAAGTGTTTTATCACGGCACATGGGAAGTACCAAAGTGCAGCTGACTCTGGAGTGGAAATCCACACATGAATTACCCAGTCCAGAACAGAGTACAACAGGAAAAAAATAAGGTCAAGAAAACAGCAGGATTAAGTTTTGCCTTTCTGCTCAACCTGGCTTACTGTCTTTCCAGTTCTGATGGTCAAAAATCATTTCTGCTTGAAAAGGTTGGAAATCAAAATAAACAAACTTGGGGGAAAAAGTAAAACCATATTTTATTCTGATTGAATACAGCTCTGCTTATGTTTCATTCCAGTTCCTGGTGTGAAAACGTCTCCTGACCCACCCAAATGAATACTCCTGAATTTACAGAGGTTTGTTTCCAGGTTATATTTATTTATCTGATGTTTTCAGTCTCCTCTTCCTCCCACCTACCCTCTGCTGCTATTAAATTACATGCACTGAAATTAAAATACGGAATAAAACTAATTCTTACTAATAACACAACTGATTTCCACATGAATCATAAAGGCTGAGGAAGGTTTGTGCCACTTACCCTGTGCGTTTGGTGATGGTCCCTAATGTCATTGGCTGCTTGATCTGAGCCAGAGGCAACACCACAGTCAAACTTGGGAGAGGCAGGAGCCGAGGATTCCCAGGATTGTTGTTTGTGAAGTTATTGTAAGTGTCTTGGCTGTTCAATTTACCTTGATGGGATAGAGATGCAATAAAAAAACATTACTGGAATTTTTTCTTCATTTATCATTTCTACGTCTGCCTGAAGTAAGACAAAAAGGAAAAAAAAAAAGGAAACCAAAACAAAAAAATCACATGAGCTGCTGTTGTAATAAAAAAAAAAAAATCCAAAACATTAATTTTCGTTTCAGATAAAGAATAAATTACAATGGAAGAAGCAATTATTAATTTTACATCTGGGGATAAGGAGAGATTCCTTTCCATGCAAGGGAAATTATTCCTGCTGCTGCTGCTTGCCTGGCAGTTTTGTTCACAGAAAAGTTTTCGAGTTCGACTTGAATGACAAGCTCAGGATTCCAATTCTCTATTTTAAAAAAAAAAAAAAAGGAGTATCTGGAAGGGAATTATTTTCCTAAAGTACCACATACAGTGTTGGTAATTGGAAGTCCTGAAAAGGTCGCTTTTGTTGTCTGGACGGATAAAGAAACACAGAATAATCATCTGCAGAACTAAGGCTGCAGGGAAATATCAAGTAACTATGGCAAATAAAGCCACGCCAAACTACATGTAAAAATCACAAAAGTATCAAAAAAGTAACAAATTTCATATTCATTCCAAAAAGATGAAAATGAAACACAGGTACTGAAAAAAAAGGAAAGGGAAAATATATCAAAAAAGCCCTCAACAGCCCTAAATTTAGCTGATTTCAAAGAGGTCTGTGCTGGATGGACGCCCAGTCTGGATACGCTTTCTTACTCGCTGTATCACTCTGTAGTCACAACCTTTCATTCTTCAGTTGGAAAAGGAAACTAGCTCCAAATTTCATGGACAGTAAAGAAAGAAATGCGAAGAAACCAAAGAAAGAAGTTAAACAAAAAAAGGGGCCAGTCTGTTTATAGCAGAATCAAAAGTACTTTAAATAGACAAGCAACCATGAATTAAAAGGTTTAGATCATTAACTTGTTTTTCTGTGTTCCTATAATGCTGTGAAACGCTGGCTTTGTTCTTAATCAAAAGGGAACCATATTGGGAATTAGGTTCCTAAACAACCGATGCATTCTACACAGATATTATACAAATCCCAGGCCAAATCCATACAATCTGCCTCAAGAGCAGCCACCTTTTTTCAAGGAAGAAAAACAGCACAGCAAAGGGTTTCTCACAGGAAGCTGCCTGAAAAGCTTTAATGGTACTTCAGATGGATTGAAAATAGGAAAAGGAAGGCGGAAAAATCTTAATGAATGTCTCATCATCCTAAAGACACTCAATGCTTCCTTCACCCTTCTTTTAATGCTATATAACTGGGAGCTTGGGGGTTTTATTTGGGTTTTTCTGCAAAGCCCCCAGATCTCTCTGTCTCAGAGAAGCACAATAACAGAAATGATGAAATTACAAAGTGTATTTTGTGATAAGTATCTGGCCTGAGCATCCATCAATACGTTTTAAGAGAAATAGCGAGGCTTTAATGAAGAACAAGCCTATTGAAGTTCCCAGAGAGCAGATTTCATTAACAGCAATTTTCCTCCACCAACTTGGAATACAAAGAAAAAGGAAAAGGAAAAAAAAACCCAGCTCAGTTTTAAACAAGACTGAGATGCCATTATTATTTTTTTAAGATTAGTTTAATGCTGCATTTTTGGTTCTTGCAGGAAGCAGTATGAATAGTTTTGTGCGCTATTGTCTAATTAGTCACTGGAAGTGTTTCCCTCTCCCATTTCCCTGGATCCACATGGGCACAGCAAACACTGACAGGATCCACTGAGGGAGCTCCAAACGTCTGTAATTTGTTTTCTGCTGCTTGTTCAGAATCTAATGATTAACTCTGAACTCCTGATCCACAGGCTGGCTTGGAACAGCCCCCTCTCCCCTCTCAAGGCACATTTTGTGTTCTCTGCTCCCAGTTTCATGTGGTTTTCCACATGCAAAGCCTTCAGCTGATTCAATGGATATTTGCATGCAGGGAAATGAGGAATTCACAGACATCCCTCCTACACAAGGATGAGCTGCTTTGCTTCCGTACAATTTGAGGACTCTCAGAGCAGTTAGGGATACTTAGAAAGCTGCAGGATTAGCTCATCCTTTCAGAGTTATTTATTAATTGTAGGAACAACATCTTTCAAATTCTTCGGCTCATTTATAAGGAAACCTAATTAAACCAAAAAAAAGTCATAAACAATAAAAAAAAGAATAAAAAAGAGATTCTGAAAGAGACTAAAATATCAGATTATTTTTCTTTGAGAAAGAAACAAAAAAACATTCAGGAGGTCAAGCATTTAATTTGTAGCTATGTATTTGGAAGTATAGCTAAATCTGATGTACACAAACCTCAATAAAAAATTTACTAAACCAGACCTCACAACACACAGCACTTCACGGCACAAACATGATAAAAAAATTCTGCTGTGACAAATGGAAAAGCTGTAAATACCAAACATATGTCACAATAACCATTGCCTGCCAACCTGCATTTTCTGCTGCAACAGTCAGTTGCTTAACTGCAAAAATTGTAATTAAAAGTGATACTAGTCAAAAAAATAAAAGCTGGAATGCTACAAAGAGGAGAGAAATTATTTCTGACAGGAAAGTTGTTCTTGTAAATCTGACTACAATAGTATTAAGATGGTGGGGACGATTAAGGTCAAAGAAAACCCCCTGATTTTCTGGTGTGCTGCTGTACCCATCCAGGAATCCCAAAAATTCCCCTTCCGTTCCTCCAGCCCTTCCAAGTAGGAAACTCCTGCAGCAAACTGGAGTTGTGTGTGCACAGGGCAGTCAGATCAGGCCAAAAGAGCACAAAGAATGCAGTCAAGCATCAACATTATTTCTACAGCTCAAGCCGTTGTTGATTCACTGTCAAAGGACAAGCAACAAATAAGCCAAAGTTGAAGTTGGGTAGAAATATCCAGTATTTTTCATGGAGCAGAATGCTGAACTCGAGTTACCTCCCGACATGTGGACAGTGCATTTATCTGTAAATGGCTGAGGACTGACACACACAGATCTCACCCTGCAGACTGCTGCAGGAATGCTTTTATTGCAATCAGTCACCACCACCACAATTCCATGGCAAATGTGTCCCCTCAAGGATCATTTCCAGTGGAGCACCCCGAGCAAGGAGGGACCTTCCCTTGGGAATCACCTCAGAACCCCGTGCAAGGCATGGGGTCGAGTATTTATCTTTCCATGGGCTGCCACAGAGGAGATTTTTGTATCAGAGCTGTGCATGGGATACATTAAAGCCAGTGTAGGCTGGTAAATCTCTTACTAATTTTACTACGGGACTTCCAAAAAGCTGAGGATGGTGTGTCTGTGGGGTCTGACAAGTTTATTTGCAAGTGCAGCCTTAGGTTGGGCAAACATTGCCTACTGAGACAAGGAAAATCCACTGTATTGGTTTTGGACCTGTTTGCTGACAGTCTGCAAAACCATCAGCATCTCATCCCCCCAAAACCTGAGCCACTCTTTTCCAGACATTTCATTCCACTGATACTCAAAGGAGAACTGGATTAAGCTGAGGATAAAAGTGAAAACAACAATGGGCTTTGTTGTCAGAGGGCAGGAGCTGTATTCCCAAACCGGCCATCAGTGACAGACTCACTTCCACCGAGGAAAAAAGGGAGGCCCGCGAGTGCCGGACAAAAGAACTCCCAGCAGACAAAGAAAAAACAAATTAAAAGCACCATTATAAAATACAGATGCTATAAGGAAAATAAACTTCACAAGATTTAGTGGGTTTTGACAAAGCTGGACATCTGTGGTAAAGCCATCAGGAGCAGCTCCCAGGTATGGCCAGACAGGCTCGGGGTCCCACAGCATCGCTTCCCTCCTCAGCCCCTGGGCAGAGACACCCTCACCCTCCACAAACCTCCAGTGTTAAATCTGTAAGCCACTCTTTAGGCCTCAATATGGGATTTAAACATTTGATCAATCACTCTTTTTATAGTTTTTAAACTGTATTTTTGGATAAGAAAGGAAAGCTACATCAAGGGGAAAACATTGAA
The DNA here is from genome assembly GCA_013400215.1 of Cisticola juncidis. Lineage (NCBI taxonomy): Eukaryota > Metazoa > Chordata > Aves > Passeriformes > Cisticolidae > Cisticola > Cisticola juncidis. The sequence goes on along the minus strand of VXBR01002065.1, from coordinate 47,158 downwards.
GACTTGTGAGCTTCTAACACTGTCCAAAAAGCAATCAATTAACTGAAAGCAATTAATACAGTTATGTGTCCTCTTCTGATCAGCTAAGAGCCTTGATGAATTCAGGCCAGATTTCAAACTGGTCAGTGTCTGAGCAGAACACTTGAGGGCATTGCTGTCAGAGCTCATCTCTGAGGAGAGGGGAGAAGAAACACCCTGATTTTTGGCACTGCTAATGACACAATTACACATCCAAATCCCCAGCCCCAGGGATTGCGTTCACAGCAACTCAGGGTGGCAAAAAGACTCTAGGATCCTGAAAGAATGATGTGGATGAAGCCCCTGTTACTCTGCTCTTTAGTCCAGGCATAGTCTCACATTAAAGCAAACAAACCTTATCTGATTTCAACCCAGTTTGAATCTATCAGTATCACAGATCCCATTTGTGCACAGAAATGGAACTCCTCATTCACAGCCAAGCTTAAAACCAAAACTACACCCTCACACCTAAGGGATGCAAACACCAGCTTAGCAACAAACTGAAATTAAACCCTTTTTACCCGTTAAATTTCAGCATTTTTATGACATGTCTCCAAGTCCTGCAGGATTTTCTTTGGTGTAAACTGGCAGCGAGCAAAGCAAAGATGACTTGGCCCAGACAATTTTTTCTGGTAGGAAAGTAATGATCAAAAGGATTTTAGCTTCTCTACACACTTTATTTGAAAAAGTAAAGTGGTATCAAGCACCTCTCAGCCTTATAATAAAATGCTTCTATGTTGATTTTTTCCATTTTTCTTCCATTACTCCAATACAAAAAGCTTAGTAATGCAGTGTCATTAAAATTCAAACCCCACTTGATTAGCTTTTATATCTTCCAGTATTTAACAGACTCCATTTCAAAGGGTACCACAAAGTCTACTGACATTAACACTACATATAAACATCTATAATTTGGTAAATAAAAATGCAGTAACTCCGGGCTATGCAATCATGTGGAGGCCAAGTTACAGGAAAACAAACCATCTTTGGCCATTATTTCTGTTTAGTGTAACACTGAGGACTCCTCAGCTAAACATTCCCCAATTTCCTAATGCAAGAGAAATAAAATCCTTTCTAACTGGTAGGCAAAAAATGGCAGGAAAACCAGAAGTGTCATGGATGCGGTGGTTTATTTTGCTTTGCTTTTTACTCAACACAAAAAGTTTCCCGGATGAGAATGGAAAGCTTCCCAGCTTCAGTTCCAAGACTTTCACCCTGGTTTCTGACCTTTCCTCAGACATGTTCCAGTATAATCTGTAATCTACTACAGTCGGAAGAGGAAACAGCAGCGCCCTGGTGAGAAACGCTGCCTTGTGACCCGAGCAGAGAGCCCAGCGGAAGCAATGCTGGCTCCCAGTCCTTGGAACAGCCCAGGACACACACCCAGCACCACCAGCGCTAATTACTGCCAAAGTGGGCTTTTTCCTTCGTGTTTTGTTTAATTCAGTCCAACATGTGTTATCTTTCTTTGTAAAATGTTAGACGTTTTCCTAGAAGAAGTCAGGAAATGAATTATTTTAGTTAACGATCGCCTCTCAATTAAAGTTACATTGCCATTTCCTTGAATTGTGTCCTATCAAATTTAAACTCATTTCACACCCTAACCCTCAATATTTCTAGTACAATTAGACCTATTAAAGGAGGAATATTATGTCTTAGCTACTGTACACACATCATGAAGCTACTCAGAGCTAAACCTATCACTAACTTGCTTCCATTGGAATGGATGGGAGAAAATTCCGCAGCCGGTTGTTTTTGTAACATTTAAATCCGTTTGATATGGAACCTTTGGAAACACAGCTGCACTAAATCTCACGATCACGCTAAGAAAAGCAGAGCTTGCTCTCTGTTTGCATGCAGGCAAGGCATGCGATGGTGACAGCTCCTAAGTCACAGTGCTCTGCAGAGACGGGCAAGTGCCAGCCCAAGTGTCTCGGTCACTGCTGGGACAGAGTCCCTGCCCTCTCACCCGAGCTCCTTGAACTTCAGCAACATCCACTCAAAACCTGAACATGGCCTCCTAACAGCCCCTTCCTCCTTCTGGAGTTTTTCTACTATCTTCAGTTTCAGGAACTTTGTCCCTCAGTTATGAAGTGTCCCACTCACTGATACCCAATAATCTCTTGTGCTCAGCAGAGAAGGAACTCCCACGACCCCTTCTGCTGCCTGTGCCTCTACCTGGACAAAGAGGGATTTCCTTAGAGAACAACCCCTCCACCACCACACACACAAGTCTGGCATAATAATCATCTTTCAGGGCTTATTTAACTAAAAATACTGTTTGTGCAAGGCTCTCCATGTATGGGCAAAACTCGAAACAAACCCAACCAAACTGGTTTGCCAGCTGTCAGCTGCAGGCTTTGCACAGGCAGCAGTGACAACGCTTCAGATGGTGGCACCAGCCAGAACAGCCAAACTGGCCACCCTCTGCTGGGTCATCTCAGCCAAGGCCAGGCCAAGCCATCCTCTCTCAAACAGATCTTGCACCTCCAGCTCTCCACAGATATCGAGTGCAAGAGGAGTTTATTGTAACTGCTGCGGGTGTAGCTGCAGAGTGTGTTGTGAACAAACAGAAGGAACAGTGCCATCGTCCCCACCGTGTGGCTGCAGGCCAGCTCTGGACTGGAGTTTGCAAACTCTTGAGAGGACAGGGCTCTCTGAGCTCAGACTAACACTGCACTAATGAGGTTATCGTGCAGGCAGCCTGCGGGCGCTGGGGAGAGGCTCTGCTGCTCCGATTTCTTGCACATGGGAATTTTGCTAACACTGTCTGCTGGTGAATGATGAAGCGCTTGAGAAAACAAGAATGCGCTATTGCTGCCCCTCGTCGTGTCCATCCATCATAATTCAGATCAGCACAGATCTCAATTCAAAGCCTTCTTTCAGGGACAACTCTGAGACGCTTCAGCATTGTAAACTTTGGAAAATTTCAGTGTCTCAGACTTCTCTTCTAAATGATACAAAATAAAATTATCTTTATGAGCCTAATGTTTTTTGTATTGAGACAGCACACTCAGAAAAACTGATCTGCCAGTCTTAGAAACTGCAAAATGAACTGGGCTGGGAATTTCTGAAGGACATCTCTGTGTGCAAAGTGTGTTCAGTGAGGAGATGGGGAAAGTTTAATGCCAGCCCCTTAACCAAAAGGCTGAGCTTATTACAATTTATTTTGATGATAAACTACATGTTAATAAATCTGTGATTTTTTATGCCCACCTTTCCATCTCTGCCTCATTTTCCCCTCCACTTGCAACCGTAAGAAGAAATATTTTAGCATCTGAATTCAATCCGAGCTGAATACACAAGATTTATCCCAAGTTATGTGGAAAAAAAGAAAGTGCCTTGAGAACCGCTGCATTTGAGAACTTGATAATAATATCCATGGGTAATTATAATAAATGGCTTGTCTGAAACACCCATAGAATAGGAACTGAAGCAATCTGTCCCTCTTGCACCCACCATACACCCTTGGCAGCTCTGCTCTTTTACCCATGACCGTTGAGGATGTTTTCTGGCTCCGTGACAGCATCGTGACTCAGGTCATGAGAAGTGTCAAAGATGCATTTCCTTGAGATGGGAAAAAGCAACTGATTTAACAGCCCACAAGGGCTAAGCAAAAAAGAATAAGCTCAATCAGCATATTTAAGGGTAAAGATAAACCTTTTAAAAGATAGAAGTATATTTTATTTCTAATCTTAATGCTTAGGTTTCTTTCCATAAAGTGTTTACATTTTTCAGGCTACTAAAGATGCACAGCTGATTAAATGCCTTACTTAAGAATAATAAACTGGAAAAAAAAAGAGGGCAGCAAGGGCAACACCCATTTACTGCACAATCCATCACCAATCATATAGACAGGCAGTCTGGTTCAGACACAAGGGAGCAGCCCTGGATTCCCAGAATACCCACTCTCAGGAGAAGCAGAAGGTGTTTGGGCTTGAACTCAGCATGTCCATCAGATAAAATGATTGTTCCCACCAGCTCTTGCCCCATTCCTTCCCCTCACTGGTTACTCACATGGAGCTTCACATGCTTTCACCTTCCCTCATGCCAAACCTCCCTTGTCATGCAACACCCTCCATACTCAAACCTCCTCCTTCAGCTGATACAGTCTCTTGAAAAACTCTAGATTCTACTTTCTCACCTTCTGATCCAACATATTACAGGCTTGTATCAGGTGAGCAAAGCTCCTTTTTGTCATTTCACTGATGGCAGCTCCCTTGAACCACTTACATTCCTTGACCCACAGATGAATGTCTGGACTGCAGTGTCTCCCCTGTGCTCGTCCACTCTTCTCCTGACCTAATTCCAGCCTTTCCCCTTTGTGCTTTGGCCATGAACCATGCAGAGAATCTTTCCTGCGTCACTCCTTCACTGATCAACTCTTTTCAGCCAGACTGTTACTCCACATCTCAATCCTAGTGATGGCTTTTATGCTGATCACACTCATTTCAGCTGTACACAAGTGTACCTAACCCTCTGCTCTGGCACATTGAGAAGATGTAAAGCATGTTCCTTCTCATGGATCATTAATATCATTATTTATCAATTTCCAATTGGCAATGGCAAAACCCGATCAAAGCCCTGCATCAGCTGCAGGATGTCATTACTGCTTGCAGTGTACAAAAAGGAAATGCACTAGCCTGACTTTTATGTACCTGGTTAGCTGGGAAGATCTGCGGATGGAAATTCGTGGGCTTACTGTAAACTAAGAGGGAGTAATCGAAGGAACAACTGAAATAACCATAGAATTACAAGCTGTCATTTATTAAGTCGTTTTCAGATAAACACTTAAAATTCCAGTTACCACTTCTTGGACTCCCTCAGTACCTGACTCTGACACATCAGCACTTGACCCTCTCAAAATTTCCTTCCATTTGATGTTACCAAGACTGAACTCATCTATCTTGACAGGAAAACTTCAGTGGGACGCTCACATCTGTGGTAATCCCAGCCCTCTCTGCCTTCCCCTTCCCCTTCACCTCGTGATCCATCTCTGCCATCACGGTCTCCTGTGTGCTGTGATTATTTCCCCTCTGTCTGTTTACCCACAACCCTTCTGAAACAGTTTGCTCTGACCACTGCTACAGCATTTGCTGGGCTTAATCACTCAGTCATAGATTTTTACACTCCCTATCTCCAGGGCTGCAATTCCCTTCTGATGTCCGTCTCCTTCAATTTTCAATCTGTCTGGAAAATACGAAACTTCTCTTTCTAATATCAATGCAAACATGCCTCAGTCTTCGATCTATGCTGTTCACATAAAACCTGCTTCAGAAACACTTGATGTACAGACATGAACTTCCCTTGTGACACAATTTATCAGTCTACTTCCCTACTTATCTGAAGGGAATGGATCTTTTCCTTCCACTTCAGAAACTATCCAAAATACACCACCCACTTCTTTCACTCCACTGATTCTCTACCTATTACCAATAAAAAAAAAATAAAAAAGGGAGGGAGGAGAGAAGGCAGCTAAAACACAGCAAACACAGCTCCCTTAAACCAAATAAGCTGCTGGTTGGTTCCTAAATTTTGATTACAGCTCTTCCCACCTCACCCGTGGGGACCTTCCATTGCCACCACCAGGACTGCTCCAGAAAGAAAGAATCATCACAGAATCACAGAATGGTCTCTAAAAGTCATTAGCAGAAAATTCCCAACAAAACTAATTTTGTTTTTGGTGGGGTTTTTTGGTTTTTTTTTCCCAACTGGCCTTAAAACCGTGCAGAGAAACTTCAGGTGAAGGCGTGAGGAGAACCACTGGATGCTTCAGGCAGCGCAGAGAGCATGGAGGGTTTACACACGCAAATAAATAAATATTTATGATGCCCACACGAGCAGCTCAGCGCCCGTATTAGTGAAAAGGAGAGGGTTTTATCCTCATCTCCAGCATTTGTCCGCGTTCCGGCGGCCCCGGCCGGGTCCCCTCAGGGCCGGCCCGCCTGAGGCGCCATGGCCGGGAGGAGGGCGCCCCCTGCAGGTTTGGTGGGAGCGCTGAGGGAGCGCGGGCGGACGCGTCCGGGACGGAATCCGCGCTAAGAAACGGAGCTGCAAAGGGAATTATCTGAAATTATTTGAAATGACGCCTAAATTTAAAAAGAGGCGAGTGTCACCCTGGAGAGAAACACGGCAATGACACAAATAGGCATTTAAAAAGCACGTTAAAACGATGCCGATGCTGCAGCTTGCTCTGCTGTTTGCGTGCTGTTTCTACCATAAGACGCTACAAAGAGAAAAATTAAACTTAATAGAGTTTTCCAAGAACCGTTTTCACAGCGTTTCGTAAAGCAACTGCCCTACAATAATTTAAAGTTATTACACAGTTAATTTTCTTTGAAACTATTTTTGTCTGCTTCTCTCTAAATAGGTGGTTTCTTAAGTGAGTGTTACTTAAAGGAAACCAATCTGTTTTTCAGGAAGGGCTGATGATGTCAGTCCTTTCAACTCTGCTTTCCCATAAGAATTCTTCTAGTAAAAGGAGTTTCACTCTGGGAAATAGTGAAAAGTAACGTGAAAATATGTAAAGCATCTCAGGCTGCATGTTTATCAAACTTCAAGTTTTATGCTTGGATTTTAATCGTGTTGCGATTGTGACAAATTAAGGAAAAGCGAGAGAAAACCTTTTGATTTTTAAACTTATAAAAGATTTTGCAAAGAAAAACGTGTCATACTGAAATGTTTTAAAAGAGATAAATACAAGCCTGAATGCACTGTATTAAGACCAACATGGTTTTTTCATAATTCTAAATTTATATACTCCCTCTCAGCAACGGTATTAAATCTGAAACAGAACCATGGCACACTATGAACAGTTTTTTGGCAAATAAATAAATACTTCAATCCCCAATGAAATGCAAGGCAAATTCAGAGAGTATCATATTATTATGGAATATTTTTAGTAGGTGTGGATGTGTAGCTGTAGATCCAATGCTAACTTAATGGATTATTATTTGTTCTGGTACTGGAAATTCCTGCAGCCAACAACAGAGAAAACCGAGCGAGCAGAGCTACAGAGACTTTATTTCACTTACTGGTGCTGCAAGAATTTATAACAGTATGTGAACTTTAATTTGCAGGATTAAAATAATTGGAGTAATATGTAGTTTTCAACCTTCCACGTAAAGCATTGCACTTTTACAGCTAAATGCTCCTTGCTATTCACTTGTGGGTGTCCTGAAGAGGGAGAAGTTTGCATCCCCAAGGACGTGGCTCTGCTTTAACCACTCACAGCGTACCTGTGAGACAGGTAAGGACCATAAACCCAAATTTATACAGGTAAAACAGTCACATAAGGCCATATTTTACCCTAATGTTCACCCCAACAACCAACCGATGTTGTAATAGTCTTATAATAGTAAAAGCCCATAAAAGGATCCCAACATATCCTGACAACATACTCTGGCAATCCAAGGGAATGACAAAAATACAGCCCTGCTGCATTAACAGACAGAACAGCCCAAACAAAATCTCTGTCGGCTATAAAAGGTGCAAAGGAAATAACTCTTTATCATCCTCTATTTAACAGTTTACTTCATGCTGCTAGAAAGAACAAAGCCAAACAATGATTCATTGGAAATGAAATCATCCCTAGCCCAGCAAAGGCTGACATTGTGTGGGTAAACAGTCCTGGGGTGTTCCAACACAATGTAAATAGATTGCCTTGCTACTATATACACAGCAAACAGTTTCGTTTTGAAACCAGCAGGCAAAAAAAAAAAAAAAAAAAAAACGAGTGAGAAAAATATGACAGAGCCTGAGCTCTGAAAATATTTACAAGAACAAAAGTTAATCACAAGTTATCGTCAATAAGTTACAATTGCTAAGCAAAAGGGAAGATAAGCCCGTGCAGTCTTTTGGCCTAAGGCTGTAGCAATGATATTTTCAATGCAAAAAGAATATCAGCAGAAAGATTAAAAGCAGTTTTTTCAATGTAGGGTTTACTGAAAATTGGAAAAGATGTAAGAGGCAAATCGTGATGACGTGACTTCACACAGAAAAATCCTGCAGTCTGCCACAATCTCCTCTGAATCAGTCACTTAATCAACACCTTGTCCCAGAGCCGCGGTGCTCTCCAGGACACGGTCTCTGGCTTTATTTCCATTATAATCAGCCGCACTTCCAGGGGTGATTAAGGAACATAACAGTTATTCTTCTCGAAGAAAGCTACAAAATTAAAGTCATTCCACACGCAGGGAACACAGAGATTATTGCTGTTGTCACACAGCAGAGAGCTGACAGACAAAATCAGCTGAATAAAGTTCACCAAGGGTTGCAGAGGAGTTGGAAGTAAAGCAAAGAATTAAACCCAGAACTGCTCTTTTCTGTTTCGAGTACTCGTTTACACTTCTGTCACCAGACTGCCGCGACTCCTCCAAACAACAATAATTTAACATTATAATATGGTAAGGAGCTGTTACAATCTGAGTAAACACATCTTAGCTCACAAATTAAAATAATCATCGGTCTCCGGCTAATCCTGCTGCCACACACACACAGTCCCTCTGCTGAAAGTCGCTCTGAACTTCAGGGGTTTTTTACAAGTTGATGATAAATGGTTTTTTATAAAAAGCTTAGAATAGGGTTCAATATCCTGCCTGCCTTCAGCCACGGGAACTGGAAGATTACTGAAGTGAAAGAGCAGCAATAAAATTACTGAAAATATTACAGCATTTTACCAAATGGACTCTTTCAAACGCAACTATTTTATTTTTTTCCTAATTTTTTAAAGACATCTGTGCTAACTCCTCTACACAATCCCCATAAATTTCTTATGGAAAACGTTCACATGAAGTTTTGCAGGTTACCAACACACAGTCACAGCACATGTCCAACTTCTGCACTGCAGAAGGGATGAGCACAATCTGTGTGAAGTCCTCCAGGAACTGGAGTCACCTTCCTGCCTTAATTCTCAGCACTCATGTGCAGAGTGGAGCTGATTGTTTAAACAGAGCTAATTTTCAAGCAGTGATGACTGCACAGAGATCTTGAAAGAAATCAGATTTATTATCTTTCAAGACAGACATCTGCAAACTGAAGGACTCTGGAGACACTCCCCTAAAAGCTGCTGCCTTTCTCTGTGACTCGTCCATGCATTCCTGTCTCCTACCACCCCCACTGAGCATCCTGAAACTGCTGATTCTTCTTTTAAAAAGTGTCAAATCTATTCAAAACTTCAGATGTACCTCAGAGTATGTAAAGGCACCAACTTACTGCAATTTCCCTTGACAGAAAATAGAATTGGCTGGGTGATAGCCACACAAATTGACAGCTCCTTCCTCTCCTCTCCATGATGTCCACAGTTAAAAGGGGCTGGATGTGCCATAGCAAATCTTTGGAGCACTCCCCAGCCTGTTTCAGGCTGAGCTGCTGTACAGAGATGAGAGGAAGTGGAATGGTGGATACACAAATGTCCAAAGGAGGAAGAAAGTCCAGAGCACGTTTTGGGTGCCTTCCAGTGGCTCCAGGCAGAAGAGGATGGCTCCAGAACAGCCACGAACAAACCTTTGTTCTGAGAAGTTCCAAAGAAAGGCAAAAACAGAGAGGGTTGTTCTGAGACAAGTCTGGTTCCCCTAATAATCACCAAGTCATAAAAGAGTTCCTTTGATTCAGAAATCCCACAAAGGTTCTCTCTATAGCAGAGAGCCCAGCACAGAGTTGGGCTTTCACAAGAGCTCCTAATCCTGCTCATAATTAGGGAAGAGGGACTGTTCCTGGCCATTTTTAATACTCTCAGACTGGAAAAGGGTGGCTACCCCAAACAAACTGCTATTCAAACTTTCACTTCCATGGAACTTGTGACTGACTCTCAACAGAAAGGAGGGGTAAGGATGGAGCAAATCCTGAATGCAAACAAAACAGTTTCCAGCACAGCCCTCATGAAAGAGGAAGGCTGAAAGTAAAGACAAAACTGGAAAAGCTGTGACATTGATAATTTTTCAACATTTTTGAGGTTCCTCTTCACATCCTTCGAGTTTCTCCAAGGCACATCCACCACAGAAACAGGATGGACAGATCAATTCTTACAGATTTTTTTACCTTTACACATTATTTGTCACATTGTTCACACACACACAACAAACACAGACACAAATCTCTGAAATCAACATCCCACTGCCTTGTTCCCACATTTCTCCTTGAGCACTATTTACTGTACATATCCAGATGTGCTTCGTTATCATCAAGGCCAACGAGCAATGAGAATTTTATGCAATAAAATTCTTCGAATACAGACCAATTTACTGACAGTGTGCTACATGGAAACAAAACCTGAAACCTAAAGACCCCAACCTTTCAGTTTTGAGTAGAAATTCAAAATACACCTGTGATAGCATTTACTTAAAGCAAGATGCAAAACTACAACTGTTTCCGAAGATGTTGGAAAGACCGCTGTCTACCTTGGCTCATTCCCGCAGTATCACATATTTTTGCACAACATCTACAGCACCTCATTTTATGAAATCCATATTATCCTCATGCTGGAAAGAAAGGAAGAGAGCGGATTTACCATGCAGAGGTGATCCAGAGGGGCTGCTGGACAGGCCGGGCACGGGGCTGCAGCGTCCCCCCTGTTTGGATGTCAGCTCCTGCTCGATCTCCTCCAGCCCCGCGCTCTTCTGGAAGCGGCTCATGCGGTTGACCACGCGTGGGGACATGTGTGTCCTGACACAGGGCTGGCCCCCGTAGGGGTTGATGGGGAACACGTGGGACGTGCCCCGCAGCGTGCTGACCACCACCCAGCGGCAGTCGTGGCTGAAGGAGATGTCCTGCACCTGAAAAACACGAGGGACAGGGGATGAAGCCACCACCTCCAGCACAAAAGTCACATCTCAACACAAATCTCAGCTAGAAATGTGAAACAATCACTCACATTTAGGCAATAACTTGAATTTTGGTGCATTTATCAATAAACTTCATATTCTGTATACACACTGTAATTCACACTTGGAAATTTTGTGTACTTTTCAAAATGTTCTGAGATTATGGAAACAAACCACGCTGCAAAGTGCTGCACAAAGCCACAAGATCTTCGTGTAGTTTTCAAGCAGAATTTTGTTCTAAAAAGAGCTGGGAAATTGTTTCAATTATATGTTTTGTATTTGCTTGTTTAATCTTTAGAGATTGCCCAAAAACGGGAAAAGGGAGGGATGAGAAGAAAAAGAGATCTCAGCACTGGGCCTGATTTTGACAAATACTGGCACAAGTCTTATTCTAGCTTAAAATAGTCAATTTTGAAGCAAATACAAAAATACAGTTAAACATTTTCCACTACGGTTACTCCTTGCATAGATCTCAGATATGAAGTCCAGAAGGATTTAATTCTCTTTTAAGTGTGCTTTACACAGCGCTTTGATGGAAAGCAAATTCTTGTTCCTGAAGGAATGCTTTAAAAGAGAGATTAAAGTTTGTTTCCAAGCCCATCCTGGCAGACAATTCAAGAAAACAAGTAGTCGAAGTTAAAATGATTTATCATAGAGAAAAAAAGTCCTGAAACAATTCTTCCAAAAATGTTTTTAAAGGTAAAAGCTGACTAAAAGGAGCATGGACACAAGTGGGATTTACCACGGCAAACAAACATATAGACGAAGGATTAGTTTTCATTATATTATTAAGCAGTATAAACTAAATAAAATTCTTTAAGATTTCACTGAAGCCGGTTTTACAATACGCTAGGTACCCAAATTGGAGTAAACACTGATAAAATCTTGACAAATATTCCAGAAATGCACTCCAGCTATTCCAGAGAAAAGCAGCAAAGTATTCAGCAAAGTGCAAGTTTCCAACAGAGCCCTGAAGCCTCGGAGATTAAAAAAGGGTTTAAGTCTTGTGACTTGTGACAAGATATTTGGCTGACAGACTGTCACACAAAACGCTTTCATCGAGATAAAATCGAGTTTTTATCGAGATAAAATCTCGAGTTTATCGAGATGAACTAAAAGCAGCTACACCTGCTCCTTTCAGGGCTGGTGACACTGGTGACATCCCCAAACGAGCTGCCAACGATGCAGCTCAGGAGCTCCCCACAACCTGACAGCTTTGGCACCTCGGGATTCAGCCCCGACCCACCTACAGTGCTGCACTTACAAAGTGTTCACCTGAACAGATTGCTCAGAGGGATTAGAGACCCCACAGGGATTAATAAGGGCTCAAAAAAAAAAAAAATAAAAAACCAAACCACAAAGGTCCCGGAGTCAGGGAAAACGATGGCACCAAGAGCATTTCAGGACTTGCTGTTAAAGTGGTAAATTCTCCTGATCAAAACCAAACATATGAACTGTGTAGAAACTGCCACTCTCAGTTACAACAGAGCTATGAGATGACAGAGAAAAAAATTCCATCTCACTGTACCATGTAACAGAACTGTGTGTTTCTGCTTTAATACTCATTTCCAGTTGGCACCCTGAGGGTTAGGTTGTTTCAAAAACTACACACAACAGCCCTGGCAAATGACAACCCCAGCCAAGAAACTGGGAAACAATCACTGCAGGATGTTTTTTTTTTTTTCCTCGGTGTAAACATTACACAGAAAAAAAGTATTCCTGATCTACAGGAAGAAAGTATGGAACTGTGTAATCTCCAATGGTCTCTTTAAAACAACGCTCACAAACAGTGGCTGCAATCAGAGCAGGCATCATGGCCATGGCTGAAACCACAAGGGGTTAAATGTTCACTAATAACGTGGAAAAAAGTGTTGAGAGAAGAGTGTGCAATGAATTCAGATTTACAGGAACAGAGCTGTGAAACCCTGCTCAGCAGTGGCAGAGTTTTGGAAGCTGCTGCCCTACATGATTCCCCTATTGCTCACTGGGCTCAAACACGGCCTGGTTTGTCTTTCACAGATCCACCAGCAGCAGCAGAACCACAGGCAGCTCAAGGAGGTGATTCAGAGAATATTTCCAATTCCAAGGGCATGAATTAAACACAAACCAGCACAAATCCATCAGTGCAACGTGAAGGAGCCCAAAACTCTCCAGAAGAACTGGAAGAAGGCATGGACCAGGCTGGAAGGACAATGCTCATCCTGGCAGTCTGAGAAACTTCAAAAATCAGCTGTGTCCATGAATAAACCCCTATAAATTACAGCCTGAGCTGTGCTGTTCCCCACCACGTTCCTGTACATTATGCTGAGTTCTCCACTGCTCAGATATAAACAAACTGCACAGTGGCCCATTAGTGGTTTTCAAGTTTATGCTAAGCGTTGCAATTTATTGCTGTTCTTTAGGTTAATGTACTATTATTTCATGTATTTATAATATATTTCTGGATTTGTTGTTAATTATGATGTAATGTTTAGATACCAAAGATCAATCAAGATCCATAGTGTTTACAGATATATGTTAATAAAGTATAAAGTACACCAGATCTCTCACGATGCAAAGTTTATTCTATAGCTCAAGGTCAATGTCACATTTAATACTCATGTCTGTATTTTAAAATTTTATCTATCCTCTTCTGTCTGAACCAGTAGACGGAATTACAGACCTGAGATTTTGTTAAGTTGGGAAGCCTTAAGATATCTTCAAATTCTTTTCAGTCCTAGACTCTCTCCATCTTTCTTGCAGGTTCCCTTCAGGCACTGGAAAGCCACAAAAACACCACTCCAAAGCTCCTCTTTTCCAGGCTGAACAATTCTCTGAGCCTTTCCTCACATGAGAGGGGTTCCAGCCCTCTGGACATTTTGGTGGCCTCCTCTGGACTTGCTCCAAAAGGTCAATGTGCTTCCTGTCCTCTCCTGTTTCCCTCCAATTACTCTTCTATGCTTCTTTCTAACTTCCACTTTTCTATTTCCCTGTGTTTTGAACATTATGATGTAAAATCTTCCAGAAAATGGAATTAAAATGTAGCTACCACTGAGAGCCTGCCCTGGGTGACACAGTCAGGTAATTTAAATACAGAGTCCTCAAAGGACACAGCACATGTCAACAGCTCTATGAGGATCAGCTTTCATTACTGTACAGATAAAAAATCATTTCTGATATTACAGAATCACAGGCTGGGCTGGAAGGAGCCACTGAGGCTCATCTGGTCCATCCTCCCTGCTCCACCAGGGTCAGCCCAGAGCACCTGGCACAGGGCTGTGTGCAGGTAAATCATGTAACAGCTACAAAACCAACCCCACGATGCTTAACTTGGATTTCAATAACACTCACAATAAATAAAGCCCTTTTTGATCTTCCTAGCACTCTTTTTTTCTTCCTACCACCCCTCTGTCAGTCGTGTGGAGTTACACCAGGTGCAATCTGTATATTCTTCTGCATTTTACTGCATTTAATTAAACTTGGAGAGTAGGACCAGCAGTGCTGCAACAGGAACGTGACCTGTTCATGATCACTGTGCTGTGTCACAGAGAAAAAACACCCTGATTTGAAGCACAGGACTCAAGTATTTAATTATGCTGTGCAGGGAGATGGCAGAAAGAAAAAAACAGTATCATTACACGATGACAAAGAGCAGCAGCCCCAAGGAGGTAAGGGTCAAAATAAATTAGAAAACTGGTCTGTATGTGAATTTTTTTGGCTGAGAAAATTAAGGAAATGATGTAGCAACAAGCATAAATGAAAAAATAATAAAATCATGGTCTACACAATATGATTTCCCAGACCCACACAGACCCAACTCTGTCTCCCCAAGTCCCCAGCACTGATTTTTGTATGGAAGCAAGGGCAGAATGTGGGCACAGAGAGAGATTCATGTGGGGCCTTCAACCAGAGCTGAGCTCTCTGTTAATACCTGAGCCTGCAATTGCTGCTGCTCAGGGCTCCTTCTCCCCAGGGCAGCCCAGCTACTCCTGACTGCAGCAGCTTCTCCTTGTCAGCTCTCATCCCAGACTGCTCAACTTCCCCAAATCAATCTTGGCTATTTCAAGCCCTTCCCCAGCTTCTTTCCTAGAAATAAGAAAGTCTTCCTGGTCTAACAGAGTCTATTTCAATAATTACAACTATGAGCATGACACAGACAGCAAGATTCACATCCAGTGTTTGGAAGTTGTTCCAGTGTTTCTCTACCTGGGCACGGGGTGTGACACAACCTTGGACAGTCTCAGTGGAATCACATCACTGAAATATTTGTGCCTTCCCTGGAAAAGCATCAAATCACGCATGTTCTGCAGCAGCCAGGCTGGAAGGTTTTTATCATTCCCCCGTTTACCTTCTCCAGCTGCAGTCAGTTCTAGCTGCAGTCTGGAGTGGGAATAACAGGAGTCTGACAGAGTAGAGGATCACAGAGGAGCTGGCCAGCAGCCAGCTGATGTTATCAGTACGTTTATTTGTCCTAGGCTGAAATAATGCTGTTTTCAGGGATTTTGTTTTGGCTGTTTACAATTTCAGATCAAAGAGGAAGGATCATCAGGTGACAGCCTAACTTTCATCTGTAAGTGAATGAGCTTCCTCAGTTCAGAACATGCTATACCTTCATTAAAAACCTTCCAGAATGCTCTTGGGTAAAAATATGAGTGCAGTAAGCATTGCCTCACAGTGCAAGAGCTGGAGGACAAAAAAAATGTATCCTAAACCAAAATATGCAGCACACACGTGCACATTTCTCCTCTTCACAGCTGAACTGTGCAAGCACAGATCCTCTGAGAGGTTCTGTTCCCTCCCTGACTCAGTTAAATACAACCAGCCCTTGCAATTGATCCTCCTGGTGTTACTCAGTGCTGCTCTTTGTCCTCTTAAGGGAAAAAAATATAAAATCTAAAGCACAAGTGGCACTTCAAGGCTAAAAGAACTTAATGTGATATAACTGAAACAGGGACTTCTGTCTGTGTCTGCAGAAAAGTGACTTTGAGCACGGTGACCTTGGGACTCTGAATTATCTGAGCACTCCACGTTCTGCCATGGTCACTGTCTTCACAATCCCCTTCTGAAGCACAGGTCCACCTTCCATCCCACCCCATCCTCATCTGAGTGACAAAAAGGAGATTTTGGGCAATGTGGGGTGAAGCTCTGACAGCCAAAACCTCACATACAAAAGCAGAGCTGATTTCAGCATGGACATTAAAATCCCACATATAACACAGCCATAATGATGATGTTTAAACAATTTATAATGGGTACTAGCTAAACAAATTCTGACACTGATAATCACTCATGTCCATCAACACAAATTAGAACTTTTTATAGCTCCAGTACAGAAGGTGACCTTTAAGACCATTGGCCTTGATTCACAGTTAGTTTTAAACCAGGAAAAAAAAAAAAGAAAAAAAGTCTGGTAGCAAATGTATAAATACTGTTCTAAGCAGACAGGAGGTACAGAGGCTCCCAGTGTGGGCTGCACTCAGAGTTTTATATTGAACAGCCTCCAAAATTCTTGTCTAATGCTCCTCATACAGGGAATTCACACAACAAAAGAGCAGCACCAGCAAACTCTCCTCTCACTGAACAGCTACAAGTGCTGTTATTCCAAAAGAAAAGAATAAAACAATCTCTCATGTTATATAAAATATTTCAAACTGTGTGTTGAGAATCACAGGTACCAATGCAATATTGTTTAATTATCCAGGGAGCTGTGAAATCCATCAACACACCTCAGACTGGTTAGGATTTTCTCCATTTTATGCCATTCCAAAAGCTATACTGTTCACATCCCAAATGAAAACTGTGTGGCAAACTAGGAAAAAATTTTACTATGTTGATTCTGAGAATTTTAATGCAATGCTTTCACAGAGATGCTAATACTATATCCCAAAAAAACACCTATCAATAAGGGTTTCTTCTCTAAAACATGTTCTGTTTGGTTTGCAGTGTGTGCCTTGAAAACAAATTTATCAGCTGTAAAAACCAGAAGAACATCTTTGTTCCTCATGACTGAAGTCCTGTGCTTTGGGTTCCAGTATTGAGTCTTTCTATGAAGGGAGAACAAAAATAACTCTAAAACATTAAACCCATTATAGAACATGCCCAAGTAGATGGCAGAGTATGTGCATACACACAGATCTCGTTGCTCTTTGTAATATTTATAAAAACTACTTGGTTAGTAGTATATATATTATCCCAAATGAGCAGTTTTTCCTGATTTCCTCTCACTTTCCTTGGTTATTCCTTGTTATGGTAAACCATTGCCTGTAACAGCAATTCCACTTTTCCAGAATGGTGGCAGGAAAGCTTTAGAGTATTTAAACTACCAGAAATGTAAATTCATCCAGATCCAAACTTGATCAACCACTGCTCTGTTCAATAAAGCCTTCACATTCTACTTGTTACAAAGGTATGGTGAGAAACTCCCAGGGGTAAAAAAGGTTTGAAGGGACTGTAATCAGGTAGCAGAAGCAGCTCCCAGTGCCAGGGTGACAATCACAGAGCCCCAGGCTGTCCCTGTCACGGTGCTTCACGTCTGCCAGGCTGTCACCAGCCTGTGCTCCCCGTGTGTAATTGCATCAGCAAGTGCAGTACTCATTTCTTAGCCCGTGGTGACATTTTTATTCCTGTGTTTAAAGCAGGTTCCTCAGCAGTTCCTCAGTGCTCCAAAGCACTGCCAGGAAGGACTCGAGCAGAAGTTGCTGCTGCCACAGCCCTGCCAGTGAGAGCAGATCCCTTCTCCCCACCTCACCAACAAATCATCCACTGAGCATTGCTTAAAATACAACTCCAGACTTTTCCACCCTTGGATGATATCCTGACTTAGCCCTCTGTCTCTGAGAGGAGGATTTTTCAACAGGGAAGTGAAACTGGGGAGTCTCTGCAGGTTCCCCCACTGTGCTGAGCAAATTTAATCACAGCCTTTTGATTAACTCTTCCTTTCAACTCTTTAATTGTCTGTCTGTGGCTTTTAGCACCAGAGCCAGGCAAATGCTGACAGTTCCTTCACGGGCACGAGACAAATGCTGAACATGTTACATGAGAAAAGGTTAAGTGCAAACACAGCCAATAATCGGGGCTCTTTGGAGGCCGTGCCAGATCTGAATAAATCTGACAGCACCTCATTGCAAAGGGCAAGAATTTATTATTGTCCAGGTTAAACGCTCTGCTCTTATCCCTTCTGTGGCTGGGGCACAAGAAAGGCTCTTTGTGTGCTGAAACCAACATTAAAGTGCCAACATGCACAGGATGGATAAGGTGTCTGGGGATTATTCCTCAGCAGAGAGTTTCACTTACTTTGGCTTCGGTCTCCCCCCTGTGCAGAGTGTACAAATGATGGACAGCACTTTGTGATGATGACCAAGGATGTGTCAGGATTTGAAAAACATGGAAATCGTGGCCCAATGTGTCAGTGGTGACCAGCAACATCCCTGGGGAACAAAAAGAGAAACACAAAAGAACAAGAGATTAATCGCTGCAAAAGGAGAGGCTTAAAGTGTCTGCTTAAAAAGCACTGAGTGTGGCTTACATTTGGGGTTTGGAAACAGAAGAAAACACAGAAAATTACTGAATTGAAAGGGATTCACCTCATAAAAATGAATCAGGACTACAACTGAAATCATATTCACAATACTACTACTTAAATATTAATATATTAAGATAGTATTACAACACAAATCTATAAAAACCTCTAAAAAATCTGAATATTCCAACTAAATTTGAGAACTGTGTGACCAATATGAAGCACTGAAGTGATGAATGATACAGCAAAACCCCAAAATGTTCTTCCCTGGGCAAGAGCCAGTCCAAAAAAGATTGATGTCTCCACAATAACAATTTTTGGAAGAAGAGATTATCGAAATCCAGCCAAAACAGCCCATACCAAAACAATCCTGAAGAAGCATCTTCCTTATAAATGAAAGAAACTGTCTGATTTATTGGTGAAAAGCAGAGTTGAGAGCTTTTAAATGAAACACTAAATGAGGTACCAGGTTCACTGAGAACAGGTCACTGAAATGATTCAATTAGATCAGCAGAGCCACAGTAACTTACATTTGCTATTTACTTTTTTATCCCACAATGTCTCAGCCCATAACCCAGTTTAAAACGTTTACAAAGATATTTGAAGTCAATTTGCCATAAATTTATACAAAAATAAAAGTATTTTTGTACATATGAGGAAAACACAGCATCATGGCAGAACTTAGGATTACAGTAACAAACTACAGATTTATTTTTATAATATTAATGAAATTCAATACATTATCACCCAAAGTAACCCTCTGATATTTAGTTAACTGCATGTACAAAGTGATTTTAGCAGTTTAATAGCAATGTTCTAAATGATTTTCAAGGTATCCATCTATAAAAGGAAAATCAGGAATTCCCACTCAGATGTGTTGCTACATTTCTCCACACAAAGCACAACTGAAATCTGTTATCCTGCAGGAAGAGGACTTGGTCCCCATGGCACTGATTCAGAAGATAAATCGTTATCTTATTTCTGCCATAAATGAGTGTCCATTGCCTTCATTTATTTATAGGTGATACCAGGGATTGCTGTTCCTCTGCTGCCCCAGATACCAACAGCACATATTTGAAACCTCTCACATGTTACCACTGATTTCCTACCCTGTGACACTTGGAAAATTTTAGTATTAAACTGAGGAAAGTGTGCCAAGCAGCAGAGTAAAAATGAGGTGTGATTAGCTTTTCTACAGGACGCTGTTTCATCACTAGATTGGTTGGCATAAACAAGAGCAAAAGCAGCTTCAGACATGTCAGAGGTGCAGTTCTTGTGAGGCTGTTTCCTCCTCCCTGTTTCAAAAGTGAAGGTTTTATTTATATACATCAGAAATACAATTTACTCTTCTGTAGGACAGCCTCGATGTGACTGGAGAGCTGAGCATATCTAATGTCTGATAAAATTCAGAGACACAGGACCAGTGTGGGAAAGGATTGGTGTCCTGAGTGTTTTCCCTGCTTGGCAATCCAGGAGATTGGGTTCTTTAGGCCCACGCAGAAACATTTCAGAGGCCAAAGATTTGGCCCCTTGGTCCTCCCTGTTTCAAAAGGGAAGGTTTTATTTATATACATCAGAAATACAATTTACTCTTCTGTAGGACAGCCTCGATGTGACTGGACTGAGCAGCACATCTAATGTCTGATAAAATTCAGAGACACAGGACCAGTGTGGGAAAGGATTGATATCCTGAGTGTTTTCCCTGCTTGGCAATCCAGGAGATTGGGTTCTTTAGGCCCACGCAGAAACATTTCAGAGGCCAAAGATTTGGCCCTGTGGGCAAAACCTTTTCAGGGTCCTGAAACCCCTCCCAGGGCAGCGCAGCATCCTCAGAGCCTGCGTGGCACCACCTCAGCTCCTCCAAAACCTCTGAGGGAAGGACCCAGGGAAGGCAAACAGGCAATTCCAAGGCTCTGAGGCCCACCAGCAGCAAGGTACAAAATCCAAATTGCTCATGGAGACAAAACTGCCTCCAAGCTTCCCCTCAGCTTGACCACCGAGGCTGGCAGGGCCGGGCTGGCCAGGCCACCCACGCTGCACCCAGGCATTTCCTGCATCTCACATCTGAGCTCAGCAAGATTCCCTCCAGCAGACACACTTTTACTGTTCCCTGCTGCTCCTCCGGGCCCAGTGTTGGAAATGAAAGGGAGTTTGTTATGGAGCTGAGAAATCCGGGAGAGCGCTGGGGTATTATGTTTGGGCGGTAAGGCATGTGAGCTGAGGTTGGGCTGGATGTTAATGTTGGCTTAACTGGCAATTTCCTTGATTTGTAGTGACTGTGTTGATAGGAAATACAGCTCAAGTTGCTCCGGTGCAAGGCAGCCAAGCCTTTCGTGTGGGATTATGCACACAATTTGCATTAATTCTGTTCTGCAACATCACAAACTACACTTCCCTTCTAGTGAAGTGTGCGGTCCTCAATAATATATTGCATTTCCAGCAGAGAAAGCTGGAAGCAAAGAGGGGTTTGTGTGCTGGAATTAGGCTGCTGCTGTTACTGGAGCGAGGATATTCCAAAAGATCTAATTCAGCCCAGGAAGAATTTATCTTCTCTACTGCCATGTTTGTCTCTCCTCATGCATTAGACAGCTTTATATAGACAAGGAGGGTGGTTTGGGTCTTTGTATGCTCATTCCCGATGGAATGGACCTTTGGAGAAGCTGGAGGGGATGGATCCATAAGACTTCTCTGAATACTGAGCACACAAGGTATTTTTTCTTCCCCCAAAGCTTGAGAAATCTTTTATAAATACAGACTCAGGGCTGAGTGCACCCAGAGATCTCAGAGGAGCATTCTTCATGTGGATCCCGGCACAGCGCACAGAAGATGGTAAAGAAAACCCCTCAATGCACCAAAAATCTGTGTGGAGCTGGAGGCAAAAGGCTGTGCAATGCTCCTGAGCTGGTGAGAACACCGGGATCACCATCCTGAGTATTCCATGTGATCCATGGGCATTCAGCTCAGCAGGATCTGGTGCCCAGCGCTGGCGAGAGCCGCAGGCGTCCATGGGCACTGCACAGAGGGCATCACCCCTGCTGCCCACAGGCTCCTGCCCTAACATTTTCCAACCCTACAGTGCTGTCTTTAGGCATGGCAGGGCTCACTCTGGGCACAAACACCAAAAGCTGTGGCACACGAGCTCCCAGAACCCATGGGGTCCCTGTTTGTTCCTTGGGTGACTCCTTGGATCCCAATGGCCACAGCAGCGATGTTCACTCGTCCACCTTCAGCCCTGAGCAGTTCCAGATGAAGCTCCCAGCTCTTGGTTCCATGTGTGCTTTGCCTTTGGCTTTTCTGAGTTTGGTTTGGGGTTTCTTTCCTCTGCTTTTGCTAACTTGAAGGAGTACAGAGGTGAAAGATAATACATTTGTGGCTGCAAAGGAATTGACTTAAAAATAGAAAGATGGGTGGTATCTGATTTGGCAATTTATGTCTAATCTAAACTCCTGCTGCCTGTCCCATTTGGAATAAATGCATTTATTAGATGGAAACCCAGGGAAAACAGGCCCTTCACTTGTATTAGAGGCTCTTTTTCAGTAAGTTGAAGGAGGACCTTTCACACCCACATTTGCAATTGAAGTACAAATATATTCTGGCAGGACTTGTATCAACACAGAGGTCCCAAGCACAACACCACAGATGGGAAAGAACGTGTATTTATAAAACAGCATTTTGAAATCTCTTCCTCGCTCCTGTTATTCAAACAATAAATCACCCCTGTTTCAGAACACTGGGCTGGGGTTTGTGGTGGGATTTTCCAGCTCTCATTACTTCACACTGCAGAATCCCAGTTTCCATTATCACAGCTCAGCCATTTCATTTCTCTCTCTGTCTCCCTGCAGCATCCCAGCAGGAATTCCTAATCCCAGCAGAGAAACACGAACTGGAATCCTGGTCCTACCTCACTTTCACTTCCAAGTGCAGGAAATTTCAACTCAAGCCTCGTGACAGTTTTCCCAAAAAGTTGTTTAGACGGAAATACAGGTTAAAGCCGTGCTAAGTTCAGTCCAAATGTTTTCTCTTATGAGGGACTTTATGGGTGAATAATCAGAGATGAAAAGTGAATAATTCTTGAGGATTTCCTGCTTATTATTCTAACTGGCATTAATCCCTGTTTAACAGATAACAGCTGAAATCCACTGGAAATCTTGCATACACAGGACCCAGTGGAAATTTATGTGTAAACCAGACTTTATTTAGTATATATCTCATTGCAAAAATTCTGATTTTGCTTATCCACAGTACGAGGGCGCAGCCAGATTAAATTAATGACTGTTTTACTGTGTGGTTGTTTTAAATCCACAGAGATGATTAAAATCCAGTTTCAAAGGAACAGATATCCTAGACGGGGGAAAAAAATTAGGCAAGCTTTGTTTTACCTGCCCTAATTTACAGCTTCCTACTTTTCCTGCATTCTGTTTGGGGAAACAATCAGCTTCTTTCAGGGCAGAAATAAAACCACGAGGAATATATGCATAAAAGGAAAAACTAGCACAGATGCAGACTGCGGGTTCAGAGCTATTTCTGCAGTATCAGAAGACTAAACCAGACTCTGGCCTGGCCATAAACGAAGCCCACGCCCTCAATGAGGTGCCAAGCCACAAAAAGCATTTGCGTCAGCTGGGAATACAAGGAAGAGAAGGACTCTAATTATAGGGGCTGGAAGCGGAAGCCGGGAGCGATTGGGAGCTGAGGCTGCGCCGTGTTTATCTCGGGGCTTCCTCCCTCTGCCTGGCCTGGGCTGGGGCTGCTGATGGCACACGGAGTCCTCAGCTCCTGGGCAAATTAGAGAGAGCTGGGAAAGCTGGGCAGCCCCACCACATCCTATTTATAACACCTCCCTAATTGCAGAGCTGTTGATTGCGTGCGTGTAAATGAGGTCTGCACGGCTTGGAGCTGCTCCAGGAGCTTCCCTTTGGTTTTCAGGGGGTTTTCACCTCCCCAAGCTCTGCCAGCACTCACTGGAGGGTTCCACACCTCCAAGCTGTGCATTTCTTTTCAAAACACCAAGGGCACAAGTGCTGGGAGTCAAATCACAGATCTGTGAGGAGGAAATGTGGATCCATGGATAGACTGGATTTGGGAATGCAATCCCACATTTCCATGCCCAGCCACGGAGAGACCAGTCCAGCACCAACAAATGAGCTTATCCAAAAAGTGATTAAAAATATCAACTTCTCTCACTTCAGTTTGGAAATCTGAACTTGGATGCCACACAGGGCTGGTACTGAGCTTTGGAGGTTCCCAAATTGCAGGCTCAGAGCGCTCAGGGGAACCACAGTGACTTAGAGCAGCTCCTGGTTCAGTCCATGGGGATTTCTCCTGCCATTCCCACCTTCCCCAGGCTCCTGGGACAGGATTCCTGTTCCACTGCAGCTCCCTGGGCTGAGCAATCCCCTTCATGTGACAAAGCTCATATGGCCCCTGGTTCTCTGAGGCATCAGGAACAGCAGCTCTATTTATACCAAATTAACTGAAAATACAGCCAAACATCAGAGCTGCTCAGCCCCTGGGTACTCCCAAGTGGACCATGTGCTACAGTTCCAAAAATTTGGTCTAAAAAAAATTAACTAAATAATGAAATTCTGATTTTAGCAAAATTCACCGCAAAGCAAACGCAGGCACGTAAAGATTTAATGTAAATATTTTAAAAATCCCAAGAAGTCAAAAGAAAGAGAAGCAAAATAAAATATTATTTTGTGAATAAATAACTCCCCATGATTCTCATAACTCCTAAAGCAATCCATGGCTACAGCTCTTCCTTCACAACCAACCCAAAATACAATTTTTGATCAAGTCATCAATCATCAAGGATTCCTCCTTTTGTGACATGGGACACAGGGACACAACATTTATAACTGCATCTCATCAAATTGACTTAATTTCAATATATTTGTCTTCCAAGGCAATAATTCGAGTCAAAACCCAGAAGACAATGAACAGAAAAATGGAAGAATTATTCTGTCATTAAATAATTACAGCTTGTTTTACTCTCCAGGAGTGTTTTCCTGCCTACTTTCTCTGATCAATGGGAAAAAACTTGTGCAGAGATGTTCCCATTTCACCCTCTTTAACTATTAACTCAAGGCCACCGTCACATTTCAATACAGAACATTAAAATAATCAGAGCAATTTCAGGTCTGTTAAAGGTGCAGTCAGGCATCCCAAGGGGGACACACTTTAATCTGTTTTACTGCTGGCCCAACATTAATTTTCTCGTTATTAATGGGTGGAAAATCTCTTTTGTAGCCAAGGAAGCGTAATTATTTTAAATTTTCAATGTCTTGCACTTCACAGCTCTCAGCTGCCAAGCTGGCAGAAGCAACACTTCTGGAAAGCAGATCATTTATTTACCACACTTAAAAGAAAAAAAAATCTCCAGATATTTATAAACCAGCACCATTTTTTAGCTGTTTACTAACTGAGAATCTGATGTGAAAACTTTCCTCTCTGACACTAAAATTGGAATGTACCTGCACCATCCCATTGATTTAAAAGCTGGTCCTACTCCCAAACTGAGGCTGGATTTAGCTACAGCTACAGAAATGTTTTAATTATTGTATTTGCAGGTTTTTTTAAGGGCTTTTATTGAAAAATATTGTGTCTTTCATTTCCTCTAGAAGGGTGAGAAGCCAGAATCCAGTCCTGCAGCTGGAAAACCCCTCTGTGCTGCATCTGAGTGCAGAGAAAAGCTTTTACTGGGAAAAGCTGTCCCAGGAGAAGACCACCAGGAAGCTTAGGTAACAAAATGTCCTTTTCAGAGGCTCTAAGGCCACTTACTGGCCTTTACAAATTGGCAACTGAAGCAGAAGCTCTACAAAAATCAAACAGGGGATAATTCTCATCTTTCCTGGCTGCCCACAGGGTTTGTTGTACATATAGTTCTTGGCAGTGCAGCCTGACAGGGAAACGAGGCACAAACCTTCCAAAACCAGCAGTGAATGATTTAAACAACCTTTGAGGAGACATGAAAACTCCTACACTTCACTCACCTCCCCAGTGAGATACCAGGGATGGAGATGTTGTCCTGGAAATCCCACCTGGAGCCCAGGAGGCTGTGTCCAGTCAGGCTCTGCACTCACCACAGGAACGGGGATCCCACCACTGTCCCCTGCTCTGGTGGGCTCAGAAGCTCAGCCCAGCTTCCAAAATTATTCATTATTGGGCTGCATCACTCAAGGCTCCCATGGGAAGTGGAATTCCAGAGAAAGAGCAGCAGAGTCCACATGAAGCTGTCCTGGCGTCCTCCAACACCAAACCCAACGCTCCAACACCAAGACCCAAAATTATTTGTCAAAGGGTTGACTTCTCTGTTATTTCTCTATTATTATTTGTCATAGGGCTGACTTCTCTACACTTTATTTCATCTATAAACTGTGAAAATTAATCTCTACAGGTTTTCATGTTCCACTTGTTCCCACATTGCATCCTCATGCCCCAAACACAATTTTCTTGGGGAGCCCAGAGGATCTGGCCCTTCCTCCCCTCTGCTAAAAAACAGATTCTCCACTGGCTGGGAGAACTTATCCAAGTGTAGACAGCAATGTATTCAATAACTCAGTTTTAGCACAAATAAAACATCTATAATTCGCTTTTAAATGTGGTGAAGTAAAGACAATTGAGTGAAATAAAGCTGCAGCCCAGTAGACTTAAAAATTACTCTCAAAAGCACAAATAACAATTCCTGTAGTATGGAGAGATGTGGGTCATTTACATACAAGTTGGTTTTAATTAGCACAGTTCATAAAGGCCTTTATACCCCTGGTCTGTCCAAATGAAGGGAGGATTCTGCTCGTTTTTAACACAGTAAAAACCTATAAAGGAATCCTCCCAAACTCACACCTGAGCACCTGTGCAGCTCCTGCACTGAGACATGATGGAATTAAGGGGTTTATCAGCCCCAGAAAATCAAATTTTCAGTGAATCAGAGCAGTGGCCCCGTTTGCCTCCCCAGCACAGCTCTGCAGTGGCTGTGTTCTGGTGCAGCCACGCAGACACTGCCTGAAATTAGGAATAAAAGTGGGGTTTCAGAGCAGGCAGCCAAGGACAGAATCAAAAGCCACCTCTTGTTTTGTTCTCTGTAATGAGCTCGGCCTGATTGCCAATAGACCACTGCAGAATGGGCTGGGATGATGTTACAGCCCTGGCTTCAAACACAACCCTGCCTTGATGTTAAATAAAGAACACAATCCTGGGCTAAGTGCTGCTCTCACTGGAGGAGCTGAGGGAAAGTTCTGTGCTGGTTTGTCCCCATCCCTCCTGCAAACCTCCCACATCTCCAAAAATAAAACCACTTCAAGAAGTGTTTTGCCATTAAACACCATTAGCTCTAAGTGTCACTCTCTGAATTATTGTCACCCCAGTACCTGAGCAAACCAAAGAATTTGATCTTAATAAAAGTATCCAGCAATTTGCAAAAATATCCTTCCTTTTGAAAAATAACGAGTTAATCTGGTTTTGCATAAACATTATGCTGCCCTTTGAATTTGCACATTCCTAGAAACTCTCTTAAGGAGGCATTTAATTAATATCTATATACCATTCTAATTTAAGCAGCTGTATTTACTGCACTTATTTATTTCATTTAATTAGAAATGCTCCACTCTAGGTCTCATCCTTCTTCCAGAGCACAAAGCAAAATGAGTGTTCTGGCACTGAGGATTCTCAGTTCACTGCACAGAGCCCCATGAAAAATTCCCTTCCAAGAAAAGCCAGGCAGATGAGAATACAGCTTTTCTGTCACAAACTCCCAGTGAACTGCACTGCACTGTTAAAGAGTTCTGACACAACAGATGGGGTGTCAGAATGACACCAACTGGTCAGCAAAAGTGAAAACATAAATGACACACATTCAGTTTTATTCTCTGAAATGTGACTTCACCCTCCTGATCTTCATGGCATTTGCTGCATTTTGGAAAATGTTAATTTAGGCAGAGGAAGCTGCTGATTCCCTGACCATTTCCCTGAGTGCTGCTGCAACCAGCCAGAACATCATTTACCTACAGATAATGAAATGCTAATTGTCAGATTAATAAGATTAATTAGTACACAAGGTTTGTAGCTGTCCCTGCTGCCCACAGTGACTGTTCATTTATGAAGAGGAAGGACTCAAACAGGAGTTTCTTAGAAGCCTTTTCATATTTTAGTTGGTTTCACTCAGGACAGAGGGTAAGATCACAAGCTCTTCATTAGCAAACAAATAATAATTTACTTTAAAAACCAGTGAAACCATTTTATCTCTGTATTTATGGAGAACTACAATTTAATCCTCTTGCTGATCCTCTGGATACCTGAGGACCACAATGTGTGTGCACCTGGCTGGCAGGATCCCGACAGGCAGGGACTGAATCTCCTCCCTCCTACCACAGTAAGAGTTGCTGAAGTTTGAAATGTCCAGAAAATACAAATTCCACATCCATAGTCCATGCCAAGAACAGGAGAGTCTCTTACCACTGGGGTTGAAGGCCATGCAGCAGATGGGCTTCTCGTGGGCAGGGAAATGGGCCACGATGCCATCGCTGTCCGAGTCCTCGCTCACCAGCACCTGGGGACAGAGCACAGCCAGGTCAGGGGAAAAACATCCCAGAGGAAATTCCCAAATTTCTGACACGGGGCTTGGTTTGTAAGGTGCTCACATTCACAGTGAAACTGCAGGGCAGCTGAACCAGCAATCCTTGGGAATTCCCTCAGACACAGACATGTGAGATCTGCTCTAATAACCACAAAGGATTCTCCACTTTATGCCTGCATCTCCTATTTATTTATCCCATTCAAATTATGCCTGGATCTCCTATTGCCTGGATCTCCTATTTATTTATCCTATTCAAATCAGGGAAAACAGAGAAATATTCCTATTTTACTCCATGAATCATTGCTGCCTGCACAGCAGCCCATTGCACCGTGCTGTGCAGGAAGCTCCATTTGAGGTTTCCAATAACAAAATCACTTCCTAGAAAGAAAAGGGAATATTTAACCCTTACATAAATCAGTATTTTGATGCTAAATATGTAAGGCAAGTAAGTGGAAGAGCAGATCAAACCCCAGAGAAAGTGGGTTTGTTTTCCCTGAGTCCCTCAGGTGGGAACAGCTCCCATCCTGCTGTCAGTGGTGCTGGAATGGAGGGATCTGGATTTCCAAAGGATGCAAATAACAAATATCACTTTTTACAATTCCAACACTACAAAGGAAGGAAGGAAGAAAAAAAAAATCCAAGGAATTGGACCTAACTCCATCATCATGTCCCTCCCAAAGATGCCACCAAATCAAAGCCTGGTTCCCATCCCAGCTGGAAATCCCAGGTGATCTCCCTTCCTTACAGAATTTCAGGAAATCAAATGACTCTGCTGCAACCCTGCTTTAGGAACATCAAACCAGCACCTCCAGCTCCTCCAGCCAGCTGAGGGCTTCTCTGAAATCAGCAGAGTTGGGGATTTTTCCTGGCAATCAAACCAGAGGGACAATTTCCCCAATAACACAGGCAGGGGCTGTCAGGGAGCTGGAGGGAGGCTCCTTCTCCCACCCAGAGCATGCAGAGCCCACAGGAATCCCCAGGCTGTGAGTTTTTTCCTCCCAAACAGGCTTCCTCCTCCAAGGTAGTGGCTTCTAACCACTCTGCTAAAAAACCCTCTCATTGAGGAAAGTCCCAAAATCTCAGCATTGATCACAGAGCTTCAGCAGGATCCTCCTTGCAGAGCTCCAGCAAGACACCAACCCTGAGACTTTTCTACCAAGACTCATCATGAACGAGCCCTGAGCTGCTCCTGATGCCCAAAAACATTTTTTAAGAGCTGTGAGAGGATTTTCCCCAAAGCTGCCCAGCCAAAGAGCCCAGGGCTGGATGTGCTGTGCCAAAGCAGCTCTGAAGTTCATCAGAGATTGATGGAATTGTCTTTATCTCACCCTGAAAGAGGAGACAAAGCACAGCCAACAGAGCTTTTTAACAGGAGATAACTGCAGCCTGAGCTGTTTTCTCCATGCCATATTTTCCTTCCTCCATGGTATTTTCAGTACTGCTCAACAGTAGCCACTCGTAATTATGACTTTAATTATTTTAATCTTTAAAGGCAAATTACACCACTTATCCCAGTGGAGACATGTTTTTAAATAAAACATGAAAGTAACACAAATAAAAATGGACCCAAATCTAATCAAGCAGGTCCTCCTCTTAATACAATTAAGGAAAGAGTAATCCCATCATCATAAAAACAAATAGGTTTGGCAATAATTGTAAATATGAATATTGTATAACAAATATTTGCTGTACACTTGAGATCCCCGATGCTTTAAAGAGCTGGAGCTGGAGTTTGATTCACAAAGAGCCTCCCCCAAGTTACAGCCAAGGTCAAACTTCAGTGGAAAGGGGCTAAAAGTGATAGATCTGTGGCATTAACTACTGCACTCCTTTTAATAGAATCCAGCATAAACTCAAACCAGCCTCGTGCTCAGCCTGAACCATTTATCTGAGACAAAAATGTCTTCTTGACAAAAACCAGATCCCCTTTAATAAAAGTGAGGCAGACAGTATTATGCTCTGAGGGAATCCTGTTGCTCTTTTTATATTTATATATAAAAAGAATTCTTCTGTAATACACGGAGATATAAAAAGGGAAGAAAATTGAGGCCAAATATCTGAGCATCAGGACATCAGCTCGGCCTTTGCCAAAGCTGCTCCTAAATAAAAGCCCTGGTGTTAATGACCAGTGGAATTATGTCTGTACTTAAAGTTTTATTATTGAATATGCTTCACTCTTTGAGCTTTTGTTTTGCTTCAGACCAAAATTTCACAATTCCTGCTCCTGACAAGCATCTTGATTTGGTTCAGTTGCTACCAGCTCCTCATCAAATGCAAATGAACTTTGGAAGCTGCGGCAGGCGCTGATTTTTCCCTGAAAATTCCTCCTTAATGCAATAAAAAGTTAATAAGGAACAGGAAAAAAAAAAAAACCAAAAAAACCCTGATCACATTTTAAAACTTATATAGATCAATATATTATCTCATTTTGCTGTTTTGAAAATGTTCCCTCCACTATTCCTGCATGGTGAGATTCCATCGATCGCAGCCGCGGCGAACTGAGAATTGAGAATTCTCAATTCTGGTGCACCCAGAATTGAGTTTGGATTTTTAACTGGCCACATCTTTCTCTGTCATCTCTGTTAGATGTTGAACAGATTTACATTCTGCCCCAAAACTGGTGACTTTTGAGCAAGGTCATTATTGCAGCCTGCACGTGGGTGGCCCGGTGGATGAATTAATTAAGAATACAGAAACAAAGGTCGAAAGAAAATAATTTTTCTTTCAAACCCAAGCCAATAAAGTCTTACACATTTAATTCCAATTACTGAAAAAGAGGACAGCTGTACAGCTTTAGGTTTATCCATTTCAACTAATTAAGGGATTCAAATAAATAGTCCTTCCATCCAACTGAAAAGTTTGCTAACACTTCATTAGAAGGAAGTTTAAACAAGCACACAACCTTGTTAACATATTTTGGTTTACCACAAAGTTACTTGGGCATCTCGATAATTATTTTTATTCCTTTTACAAATATCTCCTGACAGCCAATGTCAATAATTCTGCATTCCTCTGCATTTATTTAATTACCTCATAATTCAAATTTTCTTAAAGTAGCACCAATTCTCAAAGTAGGAGCTATCACATAAACAACTGCTGGGGATGAGAATTTACTGCAATATCTACATTCACAAGGTTTATTAAAAATACTTTCCTTGAAGATTTAATCCTGCAGGATGACATTGGGAGAGTTCTTTGGTTTTTAAGTGTGGATTTTTCAGTGGTGAGTTTGCATTTCACCCTCTGCCACAGCAGCACAGGGCAGTGACTGAGACACATTGAGCTCCCTCTCACATCCCTCATATTTAATGCCTTTGAAATGGGAGAAATTATTAAAAATTAGTGAAAAATATAGTTAGTCCTCCTGGTTTGTGTCCAAAACATGTCCCTTCATCCTCCTCCTGGCACAGAAATTGTTCTATTTGTACACATGCACAGAGCAGCTCAGTCCATCTTTAGAACCTGTGTGCTGTGCTTGAAATAACTGAAAAAGTACTTGGGTCATTAATTTGCAAAACTTTGGACACATTTATTTTAAAAAAAGAAAAAGCTTTCCTTCTCATTTAAAAAAAAAAAAAAAAAAAAAAGAAGAAGCTTACTTCTCCTCCAAAATGATGTATTTGCCTGCCTTAGATTTATCGTTGTCTTCCGTTTTCTGTCTCTTTTTAAAACAGTTTTTGTGGGTTTTTTTTTACTGTATCTTATCTTACAGGCAGATTTTATTACTTGAAAAATGGATCTTTCACTGCAACACCCAAATTCTTAGCCAGGCTCTGCAGGTGATAGAAATTTTTACTGACCTGAAGGACGTGAGGTATTTATTTTCTATTAGGAGGGCACTGATGATAAGGAAATAATTCCTCCCTGCTTCTGAAATTCCCCTCAGTTGTGACAAGGCTGAAACCCACGTGAGGACCAATCCCTGCTGAATGGGGCTCAAGGCTTTCCAAGGGTTCATTTAGCACAGAAAATACTTGGAATTTTTAATTTTTAATGCTGGAGAGCCTGATGGGCACAGACATGAACATCCCAAACCAGGCATCTCATCCCAGCACGAAGGGTTTGTTGATTCCACTTTTATTTTCAGGAATCTGAAAAATGGGGTGATAAAACAGGGAAAAATCCTTTCCCTGAGTGTGGGAAGATAATTTCCCCACAGGAAAGTGGGGTCACCATCCCTGGCAGGATTCAAAAAATGAGCAGATGGGACAATTTGATTTCATGGGAATGGAGAATTCAGTCAAAGGCTCGATTTGATCCTGCAGGTCTTTTCCAAATTTACTGATTGTGTGATTCCACAGAGCAGGAACTTTAGAAAAACCTGTTTCTTTAGAAAACTTTAGAAAAACCTGCTGTTTAGAAGTGACCCTAAAAGAGCAGAGGGGCTGGAGCTGGCACCACCAGCCCACCCAGCACCCTGCAGCTCAGGCAGAGCGAGGATGCAGCTCAGGACTGCCCTCCCAGAAATCTGATTTTCCACAGGAGATAAAACCACATCAGAAATCCCCAGCACGAGGAGCTCACAGGTCTGGGATCAGCTCCTCATGCTGCAGCCCAGGGCAGCCACCATGAGCTCAGTGAGATTCCCAGAGGTGCTGAAATTCCCTGGATTCTGCCCCAAACCCAGCCTGGCATCCCCAGCCAGTACAAACCATCCACACTGGCATTCCCTGCAGGAATTCTGCCAGCTCACAGCATCACAGCCCTGCCAGCAGAACACACCAAGATCCCTGCCAAAATCAGGATCCACCAGCTCCCATCTGCACAAAAATTCACATTTGCACTGCAAGCAGAGGAAAAGACTCAGAGGGACTGGGAGCAGCCAGGACACTCCTCACAGGAGAAGGTTCAGTGCTGGCAGGGGGGAATGACCATGTACAAACTGCATTTATTTATTTTTAATCACCTTTTTGCCAGCTTTTTTCAGTTAAAAAAAATGTTAAAAAAAATTCCTGCACCATGAAAATCTAACAGCACAAAAGAAAGGTTATTTTCTTTTTTTTTTTTTTCTGGAAATAAATATAGTTCTGAGAGCAAACTGCAGCACTGGAAATAAATTACACAATTTAACAACACTTAAAAACTTCATATCACAAAAATATGAATGCAATACATACAATGAGGATATCCAACTTCCCAGAGGTTCAAGACAGAACTTCTTTTCCTCGAGCTGATGGTTTATTTATGTTAGAGCAGCAGGGTTGGGACAAGACAAACGTTATCATTTTTACAGCTCCTCTCCTGTAGTGCCCTTTAGGCTTTCATAGCTCCCTGCCATTGTCAGGGTCAGAGGACAAGTTCATAAAACCTCTAAATCATAAAGAACAAGCCTTAAAAACCCAAGATCTGTCATGGTTTTCCCCCTAGGCCTGTGCAGGAGAATCAAAGCACAGACAGGGAGCAGCAGAAATAATGATCACATTAAACAGCTTCATCAGAAATTTATGAAGTAAAATTTGTCTCTTTTTTTCTTTCCTTGTTGTAGATGAAGAGCCAAAAGATTTTTTTTCCCTAGAAACAAATACAAATCCCAACAGCCAGCAGAATTATTTTAAGACCTGATTCTAAGATCTTTTTTTTTCCCCCATTATCTTCTTTCTTTTATTTCAATTTTGGAAGGAAATGTCTATACTGTTTTATGAACAACTCCCCTTCAAAACAACATTTCTTGGCTAAATACTTCCAAAATTAATTCTCAGGGAACAACCATAACAAAGTTTTTTTGTTTGTTTTGGTTTTTTTTTCAAGTAAAAGATTTTATTTTCCTTTATTTTATTTTCCTGTTATAAAATAACTTGGCTAAATACTTGACTTCTGATGTGTCCTTAATACCTCAGAACTTACCTGCAATGAGCATCATAAAGATAGGGGAAAACAAAAAAAATTGAAGTTATTTTTGCTTTAAATTCAATAAATGTGCCCATGAGGAAAAGAATCTCACAGACTAGATACAGAATAATGAAGAGTGTGGGAGTTCTGCATAAACACTGAATCCAGGACCAGACACTTTAAAGTGAAATGAGTGGTAGAAACAAACAAAAAAAGACATGGATATCTTCTCTGTCATAAAGACAGGAAAATCCAGCAATTTAAAAATTGTCTGATAATGGTGTGGAGTTTGTAACAAATGATTCTGCCTGATGCACTGCACTATTATACACAGTAAATTATTATTATTCTATACAGTAAATTATTATTATTAAACAGTACAGATGTTTCACAGAACAGCATCATGCTCGACTGCATCTTGATTTATNATATGTATATTTATATATTATAAATATATAATTTTTATATATATATTTATATATATCTTTATATAAAATTACAACTTTTACACTTCAGACCCAACTTCTCTCATCATTTTTTTCCCCTGGAATGCAGCAATTCCCCATTCCTGAAGAACCCCACACTGCAGCCACGTTCTGCATTAACAGGAATCATCAGACTCCACTCGGACTGATCAGCATCAATCAATGTCAATTAAGAACAAGTGTTGGGGAGACAAAATGTGACACTTCACACTTGATCTTGTCAAAGTGTCACATAAATATGCTGCAAGGACAATATATATTTTGGCTGCATTTCAGTCCCACAGAGGGTTTTATCCCAGGGAGGGTTTGATCCCAGCTCTGTGGGGCTGTGAAAATCTGGTTTATTTTTCTGTCCCAGCAGCACAGGCAGGGTTTCCCCGGGGCTGTGGTGGCAGTGCAGGTCCTGGCTGTGGGCACACCTTACCTGTCCCTCTGCCACCGTGTCGGTGTCGATGATGGTGACAATGCCGGGCACCAGGGGGCTCCTGCGGAGGTTGCTGTGGGCCAGGATCTCCTCCTCGGTGGCTCCCGAGGGCAGCGTCCCCGTCAGCTGTGTCACCACCTTCCCCACCATGGTCAGCCCAGTCTTTATTGTCTGCAGAAAAGGGAAAATAAAACCCCCTCAGTGATGTTCAGCTTGGATTTATTCTAGAATTTCTTCAGGAATGATGTATCAGCTGCAAAAGGCTGCAACAAAACAGCCTGAAAAAATTAGGCGTCCTAACAAATGGAAGAATTCACCTTTATTTTCGAAGTTAATTATGCCAAGGCATTATTGAAAAAAGATGTGTTTTAATGTTCAGATAATTTGATGGTTTTGTATTTGAAGTACTCCAGTGCTGAGGGGGTTTTTAACTTTGATTTTCCTCACTCCCACAGCACGGATGGTCAGAAGGAGCAAGGATGAGGCAGTGATGGGTATGAGGAGGGTCCTGCTCACACAAAACACAAACAGCTCCTAAAGCTGACAGAGTTTTGTCTTCTGCACAGTGCAAGAGATCAAGAATTTGACCTTTGCTACATCTGACACACTTATATTTTACTCAGTAGTTAAGCATTAAAACTGAATATGAGACTCAAATCCAGGAAAATTAAAAATGCCACTGCTGAGGTCCTGGAACGCCTGGAACATCCCAGCACAAGGAATGGGACTTTCCAGGCTCTGCATGTTTCCCAGACATGGGTTTCAAAACACATTCACTGCACCAGCTTTTAGCAGCTAAAGATGCTGAAGATTATTTTTATTTTGCTTTATTTTATTTGGAGAGAGAGGCAGACTAATAGAGAGGCAGATTGAAAGAAAAACAAGCCCAGCTACAACTTTAAATATTTTCTCCTTGAACCAAGGACTGTGCCTTATTTGCCTGCGAAGAATTGAGCAGATTTATTATGCAATATAAATAAGAAATAGCAAAAGAGATCAGAATGGAATGACACTGTAACAAGCCAATTCTTAACTAAAAAGACAAGCTAAGCTGCCTGCTAAATTGAAAAGGAAAATACTGCCCAGATCCCAGTCTGAAACCAAGAAGCAGCCACAAATCAATTGCAACTGCTTTGTTTAGTGCTAAAATCTCAAACTGCAGTGATTAGAAAACACATTAGTGTTCATCAATTAGCAGCCAAACGTTTGTTTTAATAATTGATGGGAAATGACTTACACAAAGTCTGTTAGAGTGTTGTCAGGAAAGCCTGTGCAGGGCCAACAGCAGCAGGCGCCACACGGTATCGATGGCCAGGCCAGCCAGGAAGGCTGATTAACCTCTGAGATGCCTCTGCTGATGGACTCACCCCATTAATGCTAATGGAGATCCTTCCACTTAAAATCGAGCCAGGCCTTTAGCACAGCCATGGCTTTGGGGGTTTAAAGTCTTTAGTAATATCCTGCCATTTGTTTCTTGTTATTTCTTTTTATACCCCGGCTACGACAGAGGAGAATAAAACGGGTTTAAGGGTGGTGAATTGGGGAGGCTGGGAGAGGTAACATAAAGCAGATATTGATGGCTGAGGAATAAACCTAAAATAGCCCCAGTGCCATCCCAGGGATGCATCCCAGCTCTCCTGCTAAAAACTGATGAGGCAGTTTTGGGGCCAGTAGCTAAAATCCTAGAAAATGACTCGTCCTCAGTTCACAGGGCAGGGAGGAGAGAGCAGGAAATCCTACATGGAGAAATAAATACCTGTGCCAGGGAAAAGGCTAAAAACCATCACTGACCTGCTCTAGAAAATTCCTTTCATGTTTCTAATGAGAGCAGAGGGCTGACAGAGTCCCAAAGATAAATTTCCAGCTCTCCAGAAGGAGCTGAGCCTGCAGCAGCAGAGGTGTGCAGAGATGTGGCCAAGGCCATTAGCTCAGAAATATCAGCACAGAACCATTACAGCACTTATGCCCTGTGCTGTTGTGTATATTTGCAAAAACCTGTGGGGTAATCTTTAACCTTTCCCATGCCATATCAGCTGTCCCCTCCATCCATTAGGGCTAATGACCCTGCTCTCACATAAGCTGTTAGTCCTCATTAAGAAGTTATCAGGTAACAAGAGAAAACAGATGCAGCCCTTGCTGAATCACTTTACCAGTACAGGATTAAAAGATATGGAGAAGGAATCGAGCAAAGGAGTTATGAGGTGAGAAGGAGTTGGTTTATAATTTGATGTGAGATGTGTGACAGAGCAAATAGATTTTAAATGAAATGGGTTCAAGTTTGCACTGTCCCAGTTCCTTTGTCACTGATGGGAACCTGCCAGTGAAGTCTGCTGATAAATAAAATTAAAATACCTGATCCAGGTTCCTTTTTGTAACACATTATTTATAAGCTCATGTGTACCCTATCTACTTCAAAATATGACTGTTCACATTCCTTTAAATATTAAAAAATACAAATATTTAATTAAAATAGATGTATGCCCTCATACCTCATTTAATTGGAAAGTAAGTACAACTTTAATTAGATGAAAAGAATTAAAATGCACCGTTCAGTGCCTGTTAGGATGCTTTGTTCCAACAAAGGCCTTGCATCCTTTTAGTGACAACACAATATGTTGTTCCTGTTTCTCATAATAAATACATTTTATATGATCTATTTGATTGCAAATGAAAAATCTATAGAAAGTAGAAAGAGATATCAAAAAGATCTGCTTTGGGTGTCAACACAGTGAGGTTGAGCCTCACACTCAGTTTGAACAAAGGGGTAACAGGGTTTATCTAAAAGAAATTCCATGTCCATTCCTCTGTTTGTTCAACTGGGCTGGAAAGAATCTTTATCCTCTGGAAGGGACTTTGCAGTCCACATGCCCTGAGTGCAGCTTCCAACACCTCCAAGGAATGATACTTTCATTTTTCCAAACCCATCCATTTTTATCTTCACTCAGCATTAATCCAAATGTGAATCTTGACACATTTTCTGCTTCCCAAAATTTTCTGCTTGGTCAAATGACAGAATCTACCAGAGCCTTTAGAACATTCAGAAAGCCACCAACACAACTTTGACCTCTGTTTTTGGTTAACAGGGACCTTCCCAAATAATTCCCAAGTTATTTGATTAAGGAGGAAATTTATTTGCTGCACCAAGAGCAGCACCTGGACTGAGGGCAAACCCCTGGCCCCACCAGGACATGGGTCAGGAGGGGAAAACCATTACAGAAAATATTCTGTGCTGCCACCAAGACCTTCTGGAGATGATCTGAATGACAATTCTCCAAATGACCCTGCTGAAAGCTCTCAGCTTTCCTTCTCTTTCACAGGAAGGTTCTTTCACTTCATCAGGAAAGTGGAAGAAAAAGAGAAAAAGGCTGTAACCCAAGGTAACCTGGCAAAACAAGAATTTTAATGGAACCACTTCAGAACCAAAAAGCAGCATTGCAGGGAAAAGGGAAGGACATCCACTTCCCAAGAAGCTGCTCAAAGCAAAGGAATTACAAACCCTTGCAGCTGATAGGACACAGAGATTCATAAATGAAGGATTAAATAAGGAAGGAGTGAAGTTGATGTTGAGGCAATGAGATGGACAAAGAGCAACAGATATTTGGAGCATCTCTTTGCCAGCAGAAAGTCAGGCCTGCAGTTATCAGAGATGAAAACCTGCTAGACAGCAAGCCAAGGCTCAATGAAATCACTGATAAATTAAACATTGCAGATTTACTGAGGTGCACTCATGGATAACAAATTAATACACTGAGGCTGAGACACTCCTCAAGAGCCAAATCATGCAAATATTTAAAACTATATTAGTATTAATCTTGTCTATTGCAGTAACATCCAACAGGCAGGAGCATGAGCAATGTGCTGTGCAAATACAGAGCAGCACAGAGCCCTGGGGATTATCCCTTTTCCTAACTCTCCCTGCAGTTTATCTCTGTACAGAGGCTAACAATCTTTTCTTTCCTATGATTATAAACACATTTTATCTTCAGTATCCACTCACATGATGCAACAGCACTACTTCAGTGTGATAAATTCAGCTTAGCAGCAGAATTTGTGGATTATGATCCCTGGCTAGTACTGCTCAGCAGGGAAGGTCATCAGCTACAGTGATCTGTTTGTAGGATTTTGCCACGTCTGATCCAAACTGTGGCTGATCACACTAAGCCAGTCATTTTTTCAAACTTATCTGTGCTATAAAAAAGATGTTCACGATGCTGGGATTGAAGGAATTTGGGGAGATTTTCGCCCCACACCTTTTTTTAAACTCTGCTTTTTTTAAACAGTAACACAGATCCAGCGAATCACCTCAGGAGAGGAGCAATTCCAGCTCCCCTCAACAATGTAAAAAGCTGTGATTTTTCTCCTTCTCTGGCCACACTGTGATTGTGATGGACTGTGTTTGTTTTTCTGTTTTGTTTTCACATGAGCTGGCTGCCCTGTGTCTCTCTTTGTGGCTTCTCCTAACTGTTGTTTTCCCTGGTGCCACTGAGCCTTCTGTCATTTCATTCCTATTATTAGGTTTGTTTTGTTGCACGTATCAGAAATGAAAAGGTTGGTGGTTCCAAGGGAAGCTTGTAATCAGCACCGAGTTCACCCCACAGTGCCAAAACTCACTCTGTGTGAGAAAAAGAAATTGTTGTTGCAGCAAGGAAAGGAGCTGGGAGGGAGACAGTAAAACAAAAGTTGTGCTCGGTCTTGTTTAAGACTTTTTCCTTTTGATACCACAAAAGCCCAGACATTTCTCTGAAAACAGAGGGATTTTATAACATCATCTGAAGTAAGAAAACGAGGAATGGAACCTATATGTAAACAGTCATTAATAAGCTCTAACCTTCAAAGAAGGTAATTAATTAGTTCCAGTACTGTGCTGTCACCCTTCAGAGAGAGCAAAACGTATAATGGGGGTGTGATGGAGTCCAAAAAGCACCAGGCACTTGTAAAGTCACTTTTCATGATGCTAAAAGACCAATAATTCACAATGTTGATCTCTAATCATATAAACTTGTGCCACTATGAACAGCCATTACACAAATCCATCCCATTGTCACTTCCCTCTAATATAAACAGCTGTTTGCAATAAATAAAATTTCTAAAAAATCAGTTCAGAGACAGAAAGACTTTGTGGAAAGCTGCAGTGAGAGATGTGCGGGATGGGAGGGCAGGCACGGTGCTGCTGCCTGCAGGGCTCTCAGGAAGGGAGGGGGTGATGACACACAGCCCAATTCAGTTTCTAGCCCAATTCAGCAGGGAAAGCTCCTAATTGTGCTGCAGGAGCAGATGATGGACTCACTTTGGCAGCACTAATGACTGTGGCAGTGTAAGACTGAATGTTGTCTCCACAGGCTCCACCGCGGGACTGATGGCATCGGATCAGCTACGAGAAGAAAAGACAGCAACCAAGTCACTACTATTAAACTGCACAAACCCAAAGCCATTACCAGAGCTCTTATTTAGCATCTACAGTGCTGTGTTTTTTCCTACAAACAGCAGAAAGCCCTGCTGAGACACTTAACCCCTTTTTATAATCTTCTGGGTGCCACCCAGACTGTCGCGTCCCCAGCTCCAGTTTTCAATTACCAGATGAGCGCTCACTAAGAATTCATAAACTTTGAAATGGTGGGATTTTTGGTCTGGCAGCAATACCACAAATAAATTTAAATAAATATAATCAAAAGCTTTAGCCATGTATATGTAACATTAAATATCAGCCATTCTAAGAATTCGAGTGTGGCTTCCCCCTCCTTTTTATGACGAGCAAGCAAAGAAATGACAAAGGAAAAGAAACTTTGCATTTAATTTGTTTGAAACTTTGTATTTAATAGATTAGAGGAATGTACATGGGGTTTGCTTTTTATTGCCTTCCTTCAAAATCAATAAATCAAAACAAGACTCTTGTACCTGCCATCACCCTACAAAAGTAAGGTTTGCCTTTGAACCCTAACTAACAATAGAATCTCTGCTTCTTTGCAAAATTAAAAAAAAAAAGTATTTGTTGCTTGCATACAGAACATGTTGCCTCTTTAACTGTTTGAGCTAAAGAAAATTAAAAATTACTGTAAGATGTATTTGTTTCTATGGGCTTTTCTGTCCTGTTTATATTTAAATATCTAAATAAAAATACCTAAACTAGGGAAATCCCACGGTGAATTTACCTGGGAACACACAACCCATTTAAATTCCCTTTGGAATACAATTCTTTTGCTGATATTTTGGCAGTAATACTTTTAAAATCCCACGCTGGCCAGGGTTAATTTTTCCAGCATCAGTAAGGTGTGGCAGTAAAGGAAAGGCAGGCCTGAATTTGGGAAGAAAACAGCAAAAACATTTCTAAAATCTGCCTCTGATAATTTCTGGCTCAGCTCTAGCTTCTCCAGCCACAGGTGGAAGGGAGAAAAAACATCTGCTTTGAAATAAAAATAAGGCATTAGGAGCTGAATTTAGGCTTCACTTCAAGCTTTAAATACACAACTATTTCTCTGGGTAAAAGCAGTGATCATTTCTTTGCTTGGGAATCTATTTTCTTTGTCTCTAGAAAGAAGAAAAAGTCTTCAAAATTTTTTGGTTTTTTTTCCTGGAGCTTAACTTTTTCGAAGATGTTCAAAAGTTCCCAATTTAATGCTATTTTCTAACCTGCAGAGTGCATTGCTGTGTGGGCTCAACAAACCCAGACTCAGTTTCCCCAAACAGAATTTAGGAAGGGGTTTTTTGCCTATCTTCAGAATTGTCTGTAATTAAATGCTTTAAAATGAGTGGATTATTGAGTTACCTCACTGAAAACACACATTGATGATTTTCTTCTCTGCTTTCCAAGTTCCTCAAACTGAGTTTATATCAAATGTACAGAGTAAAGATCTAATATTTTAAAACACTTAGGTCTGTTATTTTAATTAATTCCTCTTACAGAGTTCCTTTTGCACATCCCTTTTTCCTGACACCTTTTCTTTTTTTCCCCCCTATATATATATAAAATCTACAAATATTTTTGATATCCAAGCCCTCCTTACCTTATTTTCTGCATAAGCAAGCCAACGGCTTCCAAGGGCAATAGGATTCATGTTTGGCCCTGGACAAGGATAGCAGCCTGCAAAGTTGGAAAAGGCAACATTAAGAAATATCTTAATGACTTCTTCCAAAGAATTTTATTTATTGCCAAGAAAACAAAAAGTCTAAACAAAAGCCTCTCAGTTGCTAATGTCGCTCAGTGGATGCTTGCATTCTTGTTTCTGCAGATAAGGCTGTGGTTAGATGAGCTATTTTCAACATTTAATTATGTGTAAATATTCATTTCTCCTTATGTTTGCATTTTTAAAGCCATTTTGATACAGCAATGACATTCTGGGGTGAGGGAACATTGATGTTTGACTCTGGTTTTGTATCTTCACATTTAGATTCACTTTATTTGACTGGCACCTTTCTGTTGGTGAAGTTTGCTCACTTCGAGCTCTTCTAGATTTTTATCGTATGAGAGGAT
The DNA here is from genome assembly GCA_013400215.1 of Cisticola juncidis. Lineage (NCBI taxonomy): Eukaryota > Metazoa > Chordata > Aves > Passeriformes > Cisticolidae > Cisticola > Cisticola juncidis. The sequence goes on along the minus strand of VXBR01002065.1, from coordinate 5,045 downwards.
TGATTGTGCTCTTGGTTTCATTTTTAACAATTCCATATACAAGCCCCTCAGCCTTTCAAAATGCTTTTGGTTTTGATTTAACAATTCTATATACAAGCCCTCTGCCTCTCCATATACTTCTGCACAAACTTAACTTTACACAGTGGGAAAATTCATAATTCCTTTAAAATTGGTGGCAATGTTTCCACTGTTCAACTGTTTTCCATTTCCTTTATATTATCATTAAAATGGATTTTTATATATGGATAAAAAGGAGCTTAGGAAAGCAAATTATTCCTGAGGATTAAACATGAAAATACCTGTAAGAGAAAATAGCTGTGAATGAAGAGATGGAAAGGCTTAAAATAAATCAGGCCCATATTAAATAGTATTTAATATATAAAGTTTTTAAAAGATGCTTTTTATAAAATAAGTAAAATACATTTTTTTATAAATAGAATAAATTATTTTCATTTAAAATATGCATTTTTACATGACAAAATCAGGAGGAAAGAATGGGGGGGAAGAAGGAGGCTATCAAGCAAATGCTTAATCTCAGTTTTCATCAGTTCTTAGGCTAATACAGCCAATTTAGCAATTGAAATTCTCTCACTGATTGGCCAAGAAACAAAACCTTGAAGCCCTCACAGACCTGTGTGTGATTTCAGGGAGCCCAGGCTGAAGGAGCACAGGCAAACAACACGACTTTTATTCAATGTATTCTTAAAAACCTAAAAAAAAATATATAAAACCCAAACCCAGCCACTGCTTTCTATTTTTTAAGTTTTCTATGTTTTAAATCCCTCATATGAGCCTCTGACACTGCTCTGCACCCACAGCAAGGAAAAGCAGCCAGATCCCCACAAAGATCCCGATTTTCCAGCGGGCTCCAAAAGGGTCCAGAGCATTTCCTGAGGACAGCACAGCTTCAAAGGGGAGTGGTTTTTATTTTCCACACCTGCACAGGGGTGAGGAGGGGTATGGGAGGTGTCAGCACCTTTCTGGAAATTTAAATGGACATTTGACAACACCCTGGATGCATTTTGGGCCCCGCCGAGATAAACAATTTTTCAGAGCAGTTTTTTGATTTCATTTTTCAGAGCAGAGTGCTGAGGGTGTTGCAAAATCCCAAAGATCCCAGCGAGCTGTTTCAGAGGTCAGAATGCAAGGGAAGGAGAGAATTAATTCATCCAATTAAAGCCATCTCAGGCAGAATTCAGTGAGGGTTTTGGGAGGCCTGATCTCAGGAAGGAACACGGATTCTGAAGAGATGATGCCACAATTGTTATTGCATTCCAGGAGTGCATAAAATGTGGGTAGCCAGAGCCTCTTAAGGAACAAAGCAAGCAGAAAAAAAGGTTGTAAATACAGCCCTGGGTTGTAAATACAAACGTGTTCTTCCGATGACATTATAGATCAGCAGCGGTGAGGTTTTAATGCTGAATTCTGCCTCAGCAGCTCTTATCTGGGTCAGCAAAGGAATTCAGGTCCCCCAAACCTTTCTTTTCCTTCCCTTTTATGTATAAAATACAGCACTCTAAGCTGCCAGATGATAACCCTCATGTAAATCTCTACAGTGACTTTAGAACCGGGGACTTGCGTTTCCCAAATTCGTAACATCCCTGCAGGAGAAAACTACAGCAGTCTGAGCAATCCAACAATTCACAGCAAAAATACAAATCCTGCTTGGAAAAGGGAGCTGTTCTCAATTACCCCAGTGAACTGAAGTCATTGAAGAACTGCAAAAAGAGTTCTGAAATCCAAAACTGATCACTGAAGAGAAGTTATTTGGTAAAGCTGGGACTGCCCTCCCCAAAGCCACTGGCCGTGGTTTGTCCCATGGACTGGGACAATCAGGCTCCACACACAAATCAGACAATTCCAAGAATAAACTCCACAGAGGTCAACAATTCAGCTCCTAAACTCTACTCTCCGATAGAAAAACGGCATAAAAAAGGAGCCATTTCCTCCCTTTCTTCTCTTTGCAAGTCTTTGCATTTTGGAAACTCGCAGCAGCACGAGGATAAACAAAGGGTTATACTTCATGGGAAGGAAAAGCAAATTGTTTTTGTGCTTTCCATAAAAACAGCTGGAGTCAGCAGAACATCATCTATGAAAATTCAGACACGGCATGACCCATCGAGCTGGGCCATCCAATCCTCAGCAGCCCTGCTCTCTTAAAGATTAACTTCTATTTCTACCAGACTTCAAAACAACAGAGGAAAAAGCCATTCTAAGCAATAACAGCAGCAACTTGAGCGTGTTTACAATAGGAATGGACATAATGAGAGTGCACAACTAACTGTCAAGAAGACCAAAGTTTCCAAGTTTTAATGACAGCATGGAGAGGTCATCCAAGAAAGGATCACTCAGGGAAAATCCTTCCAAAAGTGCAGCAAAGCAAGCAACTACTAAAAAACTGATCTTAGATCCAGCTTAACTGGGCCTGTCACAAAAATATAGGTGAAAACCTACTGAAACTACTTCCTAACTTTTGAGTACACAGTTATTTTCTGCTTCTGTGCAGAGGGAAAGAGTAACTGCAAAGCTGGGAAAAAAGAAAAAAAATTGTGTTTTGAAAATCAGAATCAAAGTCCAAGTTTTTCTGCTAATTTTATCAAGTTCCTTACACCCAAAAATTCCAACTGGTGCTTCCCTAAGAAACAGTGAGGGATAAAAAATGCACCCCAGGATCCCTCTGAAGAGACCCTGGGATCTCATCCTGTGCCTTGGTTTTCCAACTTCCAAGATGCAAATGTTACCTACAACCCCACAGGTAAATTATTCAGCATCACAATTTCTCAGTTTCTTCCCTTTTTTTGTTAGTAACTGGATTATAAAATGATAACTGCAATGACCATATAGTTTGTGATTATTTGCATTCAAAGATGCTTTTAATTTAATTGTTGCTGTGCTAATTTTATATATTTTGTTTTACTGAGAATACAGGAATCCCACGTTACCTGACTTCTCCAAAGAGCTACACAAAGTTTGCTTTGTGAGTGAGCACAGAGAAGTTTTATTAATTTCCCATTAATTTTCAATTATTACCCTTGTGGTAATTACAAAAATCTCTACCACCCTTTGATAGAAAGCCCATAATAAAGCAAATCCCCTCCTGTACCCATTTTTGACAATTCACACAAACATCCCCTCCTCTGGGTCTGGATCTTCCCATCAGTCTGGAGCTCCCACAAGCAAACCAAGGCTCCTCTCCTTGAATTGTTTTCCAGAAGTTCATCCTGGATTTTCAGCAATGTCAATGTGAACACAAAGAGAAGAAAAGCAACACATTCTGTCCTCCCCTTGTCTTTTAAACAAACACAAACCATGGCAGCTAGAACAGAGCCTGGGCCAATAAATCACCAAACACACCACTCATAAATCTGGGACCATTTCCTCTGCAGCATCTCCACAGCTTCTTCACAGAATAAAGATTTAAAGGAAATACAGAAATACAATCTCAATCAATTCAATCTCTCTAGAAAAATCAGATGTTGACAGTCAGAACTTGTCTAAGCTAAAGTCAGGGGTTATTTTCAGTTTGTAGAATTCCTTACCCAGAGAATAATTTTATTTTTTTTTCAAAACTCACTAAAACACACTGTAAAATGACATCTGATAAACTCCTGCAAATTAATGAATTATGTGAATTTATCATGTGAATTAATAAAGCTGAGGGAATGAAAAAGCTGAATCAGAATCACCCAACATTGCTTTCCTTCAAACACATCCCATCATGTTGATCTTTAAGACACTACTGGCTGATTTTTAATTTCACAGCACATTATAAGAACTTTATTCCCTACAACAATATTTATAGTCCAGAAAAAAAAATAAAATCTGGTTTTGGTATTTTCCAGACTTTCATCCTCTCTATCTTGACTTTGTTCTTACTTTTTAATGAAAAACATTTTAAGCTCTTTTCTGTCTTGTTTCAGTCTTTTTTCCCTACCAGTTTAATAGGAAAACTTTCTTTTTCCATCATTTTCACTGCTTTCTTTTCCCCAATTCTCTCCAGTTTCCTTTGCAGTGGTACATACTCATCCTTTTTTTATAACTAATTTTGATTTACTGTTTGCTAGGGGGGGAATTTTAATGGATTTTAGTGTCACACCTCGAACCTCTGAGTCCAGTTTTATTTCAAACTGAGAGGATGGGCAGTTATTATTAATAGAGAAGCCTTTTAGGATTCTGTCTCTAATCCCAAAATAAGGCAGAAATGGCATTTTTTGGGTGACAGGAATGCCATGAAGGCAGAGATTCCCAGCTCACCTCCATCCTAAGGAAACCTCCCTGATTTCTGGATTTTTCTGTTCAGTGCCTGGCAAGGTTCACTAAAGATGAGATGTGTCAGCTGAAGTGTCCAGTGGTTCTAAACACAGATTTTTAAACAAATTCCAAAAGAAGGAACTCATTTCCACCAAAATTCTTTGCCTTTAATCATTCAAAGGACTTGCTGGATTATCACTTCAAAAATCAGCAAAGCAGGATTTTTAAATAAATAGCTCCAAGAACCCACTGAAGTGAAGCTGCTTCTCTAAGAATCAATCTGTAATTCTCTTTGGGGTCTTACAAAACACTGAGCTCTCCATAGGAATGGAATTACAAAACTCCATCCTTCAGTCTTGCAGTGCAGCCAGAAAGCAGATCCAGGACAGAGAGGGAATATGCAATTAATAACAGCTACAGTGATACTGTTGTAGCAAAAGCTTTGTTTATTCCAAGGAAAACAAATCATAGAAGTTGTTTTATCGAATTTTTTTTTTGGTTGGTTGTTTTGTTTTTTGGGGTTTTTTAGCAAACCAATTTTTTTGTTGTTTATAAACTGTATAAAGCAATACTGTTTATAAATTCCTCTGGGTTCCTTCTAGATGAAAGGCCCTGTGTAAATGTTATTACTCTCACACTGTCACATGCTTTCCAAAACTCTTCTATTGTTCTTGTACTTCCTTCTGTTTAAGTATCACCCATAAAATGAAGTAAAAGAGCAAAGGGGCAGGATGGACCCACTGAGAAATCAGGTTTGCCACCCAGGGCCTTTTTTTCTTACTATTATTATTATT
>VXBR01002057.1:549145-604741 GCA_013400215.1 Cisticola juncidis | reverse complement strand
TACATTGTAACCTAGGACAGTCATGTTTGAAGGTTCCTTAGGAATACGAGCACCTTCATTCCTAATACCCTGCACTTTCTCCTTCTTATCCCAATTGAACTTATCATTGCTGAACGTGACACCAAGTGGTCTGGGATGTCACCAATCTTCCCAACTGGGTCCCTTCCTAGATTGGTGAACTCCTCCAGCCTATTCACTGGCAGTGTTGTTCCAAATACGAGTTCTTCTGTCTGTTGTGTAAGAAGCTGACCCACAGGAGATATTTGTTTATTTCATGTTTGTGCAGAGTGAACCCACAAAACCAGCTACACTCAGGCTGCAAATTTCTGCTTTCATAATACAGAAATAGAAGCATACCTAATTTCTAATTGCATGCCTATTTAATAACTATTGAACTCAAAGGAGGGAAATTTAGGTTAGATATACAGAAGAAATTCTTTACTGTGAGCATGATGAGACAGGAACAGGTTGGCCAGAGAAGTTGTGGATACTCCATTCCTGGAAGTGTTCACGGCCAGGTTGGATAGGGCATTGGGGAACCTAGTCTAGTGGAGGTGCCCTTGCCCATCACAGGGAGATTGAAACTAGATGGTTTTTGAAGTTCCTTTGAACCAAACCATTTTACTATTCTATGATCTTTTGCCAATTTCAATAAAAAGGTAGGATGTATTTTAAATTTATTGCTCATGTTCGGTGTGTGAGGGACTTCAGCTAGAGGTAGGTAGCCTAAGCTTTAGAGATGTGGTTTTCATGCAATAATGAGCTGAGTTAACCTAAAGGACATGGGTTTAGCTGATTTTTACTAATTTGAGTAAAATTTATGATATACTTCCAGACACAGTTTCCTACTTATCTGAATCTTTATGGTATTTGTTGTTCTCAGTTATTCAGTCTACAAAATCTTTTCCTTAAATCATTCATCATTCATGATTCTCTCCTTTGAGACTTAAATTTCTCCGTCTGAGTATGAGACCATTTGAGTCTCATTTGTTTTATCAAAAAAATCTCTTGTTTTCTCTCAAATTCCAAGGGATTTTCCCACACCAGCAAGTCCCAAATGATATCTGTAGCAATGTATCTTTTTTCTTGTAGTTATGGTGCACCCCTCTTACTGTTCTTCATATTAATGAAATTTGAGAATCATTATCACTGATACTAGCCATCATCATTATTGGATATGTTCTAGAAAGGACATTTTTACATGCTTCCATATGTATACCCATACCCTTAAGACACAATAAACAATAAGTACTACTAGTAAAAGAATAAATAATCAACACAATTGTTCCAGCTATCCTTTATTTGGTATGCTTTTTACTATATTATATATGAGTCACTTAAAGAGTGTGGTCCCTCATTGCCACCCCTGCTCCCAGGATCAAAAAGGGCACCACATTCAGGTCTGCAGGCTAAAAAGAACAACTTCCATGTCACAGTTCAGATCCATCTGATTCATCTTGCTTCTTGGTCTAGACAGTTCCTTTTTAAATTCTTCAGCAAAATCAGCCTTTGATGGCATAAATGCATAGTTGCCTGTGACATTTGCAGAGATACACAAATCAGCTCTGTGGTCGCATATCAAAGACCATCTGCAGAGCCACATATGCCTTTGCAGAGCTGACCTCTTCTGTTGTATTACAGCCTAAGGGCACCAGAAGGCTGGTGAGGTTTTTGCAGCTGTTTGAGCCGTTTACAAGCCTTGCACACCTCTCTGCTGGGAAAGATCCCTTCACTTTCATCCCTACTGCAGGGAAGGTTCCTTTAATTCTCAACTTAGACAATCTGAAGGGTTTGGCAGAGAAGAACCTTCTGAAACTCAACAAAGGCAAATGCAGGGTCCTGCACCTGGGGAGATATAACCCTATGCACCATTGCAGGCTGGGCTCTGACCTTCTGGAAAGTTATCTCTGAGACGAAGCTGAATCCTGCTGAACAATTTTACCAAAAAATGGTAAAATTAAAAGCTCCTTAACACCACTGTAGCAGTAAGAAACAGGCATTCTTCCTTCTGCCAGATGCACAAAGGGTCGTGTCCTCTGAAATATGGTGAAAGCTGAGTACAGAAAAAGCTCCTGTTTTGCATAATATTAATTGATTTTCCCAGAATAAACATGCATATGATAACCATTTCCCTAAAATCATTACTATATGTTCCCTCCCCTTGACACTTGTGTTCTTCTGTCATGGGGATCTCTTTGTTGGTCCCTGATGGTCATTGACCCCAAAGTCATACTTGACCCCCCAGTGAACTGGTAAAACGTTGGCACAACTGACTGGTTGCTTTCTAGTTCTTCCTGCAGAATAAGTATTATGCGGTTCCATAGGCCAATAGTTTTTGAAGAATAAGCATTGTATTAACCCATCAGGTACAAATGATTTTTCATCTGGCAACTTTCCTGCCCTTTGAGGCTTGTGAAGTTTGTTTTCCCTTCAAGCCTTCATAAGTCCCATAATGTTTTTTTACTAATACTCATATGAGTTCCTTGTGTTGCATGAGAAATCACATTTTTTCAGCAGCTTAAAGCAAGAACCATAATCAAAATTATTAATATGATCACAATTATACTTTGCAAAAGTGAGGCCCACCAACCACTCAGAGAAAATCCAAGTTCTTTAAATACATTATTCAAGTTACTTTGTAATCCTGCCTTTAATTCTCTTCTAGATGCAACAATATTAGCCTCTCCATCTGATCATCCAGTTAAACAGTCACATTCGGAATGTGAACACACCTATTGTTTAAATTCAAGCAAGTACATACTTCATATAACAGCAACAGATCTAAAGCCAATCTGTTTTGTATGGCCATTTTATCTGTTGCTACTGTTCATTTATTTCAGCAAATCCCAAGTGAGTTGCATTTGCTAAAGTTTCCACTTGTAGAGTCAAATTGTGTGTGGCTAGTCTATTCCTAAAGGTAGATAATTGAAGAGTAAAGATAGAATCTAAAATCCATCTCACTATAGTCTGCATACTGCGATGTTTCCAAGTTTCATCATGTTTATCTTCTCCCACATAGCTGGATTCCCAATGGTGAGTCCTTCCACAAGGGACATGATGTTAGTGTTCCTAATGTCCACTGTGCTCTTGATTCTCCTAATGGCAAATGTGTGGTCCAAAATCCATTACTTTCTACGTATGCTGTGTATCCTAATGATTTTATTATATCCTGCTGACAGTCTATATCTCTCCAAGTCTCAATATTTGTTAGGTGAGACCAGGCATCTGGGAGAATAAGAAGGGAGAATAATTTCTGTGAACACATCCCAGCCTTAAAGCCTGGGCCACAGACATGAGTTGCTGTACCTCAGGACTCCTACTGATGCAAGCGGATATTTGAGTGTAATTTCACTTTTTCTTTCTATTTCTCTTTTTCTTGAAGTGTTTCCTGAAGTTTTAGTTCCATTATCTTACACTTTAATTGTGGAGGTACAATTACCTGCCCACATGAGGTTACCAATCAGCTGCTGGGATTTTCCATAGCTTTTAATGATAGGGCTAACTGCCCATCCTGATTACTATAATTTGGGGTTTTTTTTTCTAGGACTTTCAACTTTTTGCTAGGCATTTTTCATCTACCTCTTTGGCTGTTTTGTCAGCTAACTGACTCCCTGTTAACTGGGAGACTATCAGACTGCTTAACTGGGGACTTTCCAAACTGGTTGATGGGCTTCACAAATGCATTACAGCCACTCCTTTTGGCTTTTCCACACTGTGTAGTAGGTAACTAATTTATTTTTTATGCTTCATAGGAAACCCTTGCACCTATAACAATCCCCTTCATTTCACAGAGCTCCATGGGCATGTATTATTCCAAAACCATATTTTAAATCAGTCCATCTGTTTACCCTTTGCCAGCACAAAGTGTAAAGCCATTAATTCTGCTTTTTGTGCTGATTTGTTCTTAAGTAAAGCCTGGACTTCTATTACCTGGGGCAAGGTTACCACTGCATACCCAGCTGCCTGTCTTCCGTTTCATACCATGCTTCTCCCACCAGTAAATAGCTCCAGTTCCAAGTCCTGGATAGGATCACTATTGAGGTCCAATTGAGGTTCAATGTTGCCCTGTCCCAGTAAGGCAACTTGGTATTTTAGCGTCCTTCTGAGGCGGCTCATAGATCTTGTACAGTTCTTGGCTCCAGAATCTGACAAATTACTTCCTTTTGGCTGCTACCCAAGGTTTTTGGCCACTTTTTCCTTGCAATATAACCAAGTTATATACTGCTTCACTTTTTTACCTGTTTGTACCATTTTCTTTGACATCCTGTATCCAGACTGTGTAAGAAATTTAACAGACTTATAATAGCACCGAGACACTTCCTCCAGTATTGGTTGCTGGCAGAATATCCATCTATACATTCTAGTAAAATTCTGTTCAGATTTTCTATTTCCAGCCTTCCACTTTCTTTTGCAAGCTGCTTGCCAGACATAGTGGGGCTGTTTTGAAGCCCTGGGATAACTGAGTCCATATTAGCTGAACCTTCCATACAGGGTTTCGATTCTCCCACTCCAAATCAAACAACTCTCCAGCTTTGATCATCCAGGCATCTCAATTGCCCATTCCAATGGGGTTACAGCATTCTCTACCTCCTGTGGTATTTCTTCTACCTCACTGGATTCCTGTAAATCTTTGTTTCAATGGCTTTTCATTCAGGTATTTGAACTTGTATTTCCCTGTCCAGGAAAGTTATCTGATTATTAAATTTCCCCAATAAATCTCTCCTCAGCAAGGGAATTGGGCATTCAGGCTTGTACAAAAATTGATGTTTTCTTAATTTAAATGGTAACAGTTGTAGAAAAAGAGGCCTGTTCTTTTTCTTCCCTCTCACACCTACAACACTTTCTGGTTCTTAGCTAAGTTTTCCTCTGCATGTATTCAGTACCAAATAAGGTACTCTTATATGAATTTTTTTAATTACTTCTTCCTTCCCCAGGAATAATGTAACCAGGGCCTCAGCTGGGGATGATTCCTCTGGTCCCCTTCAGGGGAATACTTCATTTACAGTCACGAGCTTGATGATTTGAAGACCTAGGTTTAGGTTTTTCATCTGATTTCCCCTGGCCCGGGAGCATTCCCTTTTCCCATGTCCCTTCTTTACAAACTGCTGAAGTATACTTCAGCCACCAATTATTGCAATACTCTGCCAATTGCTTCCAAGTTGGCAGGGGTTTTGAGCCAATGTCTTGTGAAAAATAAGCATTGTATTAACCCACTAGGTTAACCACTAGGTGCAAATGATTTTTCATCTGTAAGCACAACAAGCTGTCCATGAACCAGCAGTGTGCCCTTGTGGCCAAGAAGGCCAGTGCTGTCCTACGGTGTATTAGGAAGAGCATTACCAGCAGGTTGAGGAAGGTGATCCTGCTCCTCTTCTAAGTCCTGACAAAGCTGCCTCTGGAGTGCTGTGTCCAGTTCTGACCTCCTCAGTACAGGAGAGACATGGGGCTCCTGGAGCAGGTACGGTGGAGGGTAATTAAGATGATTAAGGGACTGGGACAACTTTTACAATGAAAAATTGAAAGAGCTGGGTATATTTAGCCTGGAAAAGAGACAACTGAGAGGAGTCATCAACAATGTCTGTAAGTATCTTGAAGGGGAGATGCCAAGAAAATGGAGTCAGGCTCTTCTCAGTGATGCCAAGGAATGGGACAAGAGATAATGAGCAAGAACTGATGCACAGAAAATTCCGTCTAAATGCGAGGAAGATCTTCTATACTGTGCAATTGACCACTCACTAGAGAAGATTGCCAAGACAGGTTTTGGAGTCTCCCTCACTGGCAATATTCAAGAACCATCTAGACACACTCCTGTGCCATGTGCTCTAGGATAGTCTACTTGAGCAGGGAAGTTGGACCAAATGTCCCACTGTGGTCCCTTCCAACCTGACCCATTCTCTGATTGTGTAAAGGGCTCAAAACCTTGATGTGCTTTCAGTTTGATTTGGCATTGTTTTATTGTCACCAGGTCTGCTCCTGGTTTGAGTTCTACTTTTAAGCGGATTAATGGTGTTTGCTGTAGCTGGTTTCTTTGAATCTCATGCAGGCAAGATTACCACATTAAATGTTGCCTCCTTGATGTTGTTCTCAGGTTTTTCTGAGGTTCAAGCCTTCTGTGATTTTTCTTGTGGGTTGTATAACTATACGGAGTTTTAAAAAAAAAAGTTACTTGAGCATTTTACTTGCCTTAGTAAATCTCATCCTTACAAGGGAAGAGGATATTCTGACATATATAGAAACTAATTAATCAGTTTAATGTCTCCAATTGTACACTTTATGAGTTGTAGGAATGGCTGCAAAGCTCTTCTTTCCATTGTTCCAGCAACTGGTATTTTAACTTTGCATAGCAGACCCTTACAGATAGTTATTACTAAACATGTGACCCCTCTACAAATCAAATACCCCTTGTTTAATTCCCTGGCTTTACTGGAACTAGGGTATTTGCTGGAGATGTCTTGATATTCTTCCCCAGTCATCTTTACTCATTGTCAAAAAAACCTTCAGTATCTTCTAATTAACCCTTCCTCCCTATAAATAACGCAAGGGTGCATTTAGGCCAAAGGCAGGGCAGATGCCCCTTTCAGACCCCTGCCCAATTGCATGTGTTTGACCTTTTCTAAAACCATTCTCGTTTCTTCCACAGTACAAAGGCATTCACTATAACTTACATATCCCCTCCATTAGATTTATAAGTCAGCAGTGTAATTTCCAAAAACTTCCTTCAAGATTCTCTTGGTAGGAACCAAACATCATTTGCAGTTCAACAAATCTGAAGTATTAAAAAAGATACATGTAAAAGACTGGCAGACCGTCTGCTTCCACCGATTGATTAAAGGGTGACAGTTTTACTGGCTGGGAGCGAGTAACCAGTCTAACCCAAGTCTGTCTCACACGTCTCAGTGCCTCGCCTCCGCTACATAGTTGGTGGTTTTCCTCCTTAATACATGGCATCAACATATCTCGTCCCATTTTACACTTTTCAGAATATAACCCAGATGGCTACAGGAAGAAAGCAATAGCAAATTATTCAGCCAGCAACACTGTCTTCTTTGGGCAACAGTGGTGCTGGTGAGAGAATTAAGTGATGCTAAAGGACAAATTAAGTAAGTAGCACAGTATGTATGAGTATGAGAGTGACAGTAGTGCAAAAATTATTAGAATTTTTACAGCAAGGAAAGGAGTCAAGAACAAGAAAGTAAAACATGGGAGAAGTGAGCAAAGTGCAAAGATCTAGTATTAGAAGCAAACTCAAGAAATTAGTGATAAAAAAGCATAGAGTTGCATAGAAAAGAAAAATTTGACATGGTATTTTATGAGATAAGACAAAACAATTTTTCTTAGAAAAAACTGATATAACAAGAGTGAAAAATAAAATGAAACTTAAATAAATTGAAAATGACACAATGATAAGCATGATTTTGTTTTAAAGTCGAGTTCTTTTATGATGGAGTGTTAAAAAAAACTATGATGAAATAGGTTTTCTTGAGATAAAATAGTCAAAATTTTAGAATTATGGGATGAAAAATGGGAGCTATTAGAATGGGACCTTTGCATATGTAGGAATTTTCATGGTTTTCCATGTGTAGGTTGCATTAGAATGAAAATAAAGATAATTGGTCCCTTGAGATTATGTTTATACTGGTATTTGAAATGCAGCCTGAATTCTCAAAAACACTGTAGATTGTTTTGCAAATTTTATTTTTACCAGTAGGAGACCTCTGTAATGACCTTAATGTGGATAAATTCATGGTGATAGCAGAAGAAGCGAGCAATTAACTTGACAAAGAGACAAATGTGCAGGACATGTGAGGAGCAGGTGGAAGAATGGAAGCATCATACTGAGCAAAGAAAGTAAAAAGAAGCCACTGGAAGAAGGAAACATGAGCTACAGTTTTAAGACAGAGCTATGCAAGGGGAGCAGTCAGCCAAGAAGGAAAAGAAAGGAAAATTTTTAAGAATTTATTTTTCTGGACAGCCTTGTAATGACTTGCAGGCAATGTAATAACCTGTGTGGATGTTTCACTATTATCAGATGTGCTGGTGTGTCTTCTGGGAAAGAGGAAAAGAAGAAGGAAACTGAAATACTGAGCTTAGCAGAAATGGGACACTTAATTCCCACGAAGTCAATGTAACTATTTCAGCAAGGAAGGAAGAGAGAAAACCAAGATGGCTTCATTAACCTAATTTAAACTTGATGAAAAGAACAAAAGCAAATGAATTATAATTGTTTCAGATAACAAAACAAAGTGCATAAGCATGGTATTCTATATGTAGAGTTGATTGTGCTTTCCATCCTGTCAAGAGAGTTATGAAAGACAGAATAGTTGTGACAGTAAGAGTTCATAACATAAATATTTCTATTTGATTATAATGGGAACAGAACTGCTAACAACTCTGCCTCATTAAAAATTATATCTGTAGCGATGTTTCTTCCGCCAGAAGGGTTGAAGCAAAAGTTGTTAGCACAAGTGTGGGCTCTGTGACAGCTAGAATGAGAAGTTTACACTAAGCAGCCTAAGAGTTAAAGGCAACAGAGGAGTGAGTGTTTTACTTTGATCATAACTGATAAAAGTTATTTTTATTTACAGTGAGAAGAGTGCCTGTGCTGAGGACCATACAACCTGAAGCATGTGCTGCCAGTTTACATTGTACCTGTTCATGGAGTGGTGTACTTAAAGCTTAGGGAAGTAAAATAAGCCTCCAATTTACTTTCTACAATCTGTTTTTATATATTTGCATACCGTTTTTTCAGTGAAAACAATAAAAGGAAGTAAGGAGACTGCATCATTCTAATAAGTCCCTTCCAGAACTGATTCAGAAGTTCACATTGTTTCTTCACATATCTCAGTTGTTTGATGATGGGCAGTATCAATGCTAAATTATTCTCAAATTTCATTAACATGAAGAACAGTAAGAGGGGTGCTACCATAAATACTAGACAAAAGATACAGTGGGACTTACTGACATGGGAAAATCCCTTAGAATTTGAGAGGAAACAAGAGATGTTTTTTGATAAAACACGTGAGGCTCAAATGGTCTCATATTTAGCAAAGGAGGTTGTAGCCAGGTCACTTTGTTCTCCCAGGTAATAAGTGACAGGATAAAAAAAATAGCCTCAGGTTACATCAGGGTAAGTTTAGACTGGATATGAGGAAATGCATGGATGTGACAATTAGGGACATGGTTTAGTGGTGAACATGGAAGTGCTAGGTTAACAGTTGGACTTGATAATTTTAGGGGTCCTTTCTAAACTAAATAATTCCGTAACCTTACCTCATCAACTGAAGTAATTTAAAATTCCAGTTCTTCTCCTAACTCAATACAGCAGCACCATGTTTAACCAAACAGCGCAATTTCTTGTGGATCCAGGTATGACTGTAGGTCAACAGTGTCTCGTCAGCAAAAACAACATTATTAACCCTAATTCTTAGAACAGCTCCCAGTAAAACCACATTAAGACTAGCTCATCATTCCTCAAGCTTATTCCCATATTAACCATAATCCTAGTACATCAAAATCTGCAAGTGTAAAGACTAGAAATAGCTTGTCAGAACACTAGTTTCAGGTATGAACCTAGATGCAATGACATATCTCCATAATTTATAAGTATTAGTATGGCTTACAGAAGTCTATTTCTAGGTCCTTCTCTAGCTCAACAATGCCAGCTAATTCTCCTTGAAAAGCTAGCCCAGCAGAGTCATCTTCCAGCCTGATCTAGCCTTTCATCCATAACAGATCCAGCTTTTACTGTAGAACATCATCCTTTGCTACTCTTCCAAACTGAAATGCTAACCTCATGTTATTGTCTAATTAAAGACAATTGCTTCTTTTGGGTCTGTTAACCTAGGAGTAAAGGTTCTGGGTTTGCAATTGTGTTAGTACATATGTTGACCTCTGAAAATTAGTAAAAAATCCTCTACCTGCTTAACTCCGTAAAAAAAACAAAAACAAAGTCGGTACTTCTCAAACAAGGCTTTCAATATTTGCTTAAAAATATGGAAGGGAGAAATAGGAAAAATATTTCCAGTAATTATACCTTAATGAAAAGAATATTTACTTATGGAGGCTGAAGCAATTAGTCATCAATTAAGGAACACATGCATGCCAAATTTTATTTGCAAAATATAAGAAGTTTGATTTGCTGAGAACGTATTCATTTATAAGGGTGTATCTTTTCTTATACAGTGATCTGATTATTAATTAACTGTCAGACAGAAAAGTATTTCAAAGCTGAAACTGTGTGTACCAAGGATAGAATTTGGTTTTCTTCTCAATATCATAAGCTCCAGAAAATACAAGCAAAGGAGCTAGAATGTCATTCATAATCATTGTCCCTACAGTATGTTGCTAAGTATGAGAAAATAAACAATAATCGAAATTAAGATTATGCATTCTAAAAGTGATTAGGTATTGCAAATATGTAAGTCATACAAGGTCAGTTGAAATTACGCCATACCTATTCTTATATGTTTTTGTAGATTCATAAAACCATAGAATAGTTGGAACAAACATTTAAAGATCATTTTAATGCAGCTCTTCTCCTTGTAATGGGCAGGGACACCTTCCACTAGACCAGGTTGCTCAGGGCCTCATCCAGCCTGGTCTTGAACACTTTCAAGGATGAGGCATCTACAGCTTCTTTGGGCAACCTATTCCAGTGTCTCACCATCCTCAACATAAAAAATTTCTTCCTTATATCAAATCTGAATCTATCCTCATTTAAACCATTATCTCTCGTCCTGTTGCTACAGGCTGTGCTATAAAGTTTGTGCCCATTTTTCTTATAGGCCCCCTTTCAGTATTTGAGGCCCCAGTAAGGTCTTCCTGGAACCTTCTTTTCCCCAAGTTGAGCAACACTAACTCTCTCAGCCCTCTCAACACTTCATGAGAGAAGTGCTCCAGTCCTCTGGCCATCTTGGTGGCCTCCTCTGGGACTTGCTCCAACATTTCCATGTCCTTCCTGTGCTGGGAACTCCAGAGCTGGATGCAGCACTGCAGGTGGAGTCTGAACAGAGCAAAGCAGGGGGCAGAACCTCCCTAGCCCTCCTGCTCAGGCTGCTTTGGATGCAGCCCAGGACACGTTTGGCTTTCTCAGCTGCAAAATGCTCATTTCTGCGTTGTGTCCAGCCTCTCATCTACCAGCATCTGAGAGTCCTCAGCAGGGCTCATCTCACTCCCTTCATCCAACCCAGCTTGTGTTGGTCCTGGAGGCTGCCCAGATATACAACCTTGCGTTTGAACTTGTTGAGTATCATGATGTTTTTGTGGGCACAGTTCTCAAGTCTGTCAAAGTCCTTCTGTATGGCATCCTCTCTTAGGTTTGTCAACTATACCACTCAGGTTGGTGTTGTTAATAAATTTGCTGAAGCTGCACTCAATCCCTTCATCTATGTCAGAGTTAAAGATAGGAAATAGTAGTGATCCCAGTAAGGACCCCTGAGGGACACCACTTGTCACTGATGCCCATTTGGATGTTGATCATTATTGTCTGGATGAGATCCCCTAGTCAGTTCCTTATGGAATGAACATCCATGCATCAAACCATATACTTCCACTTTAGAGGAAAGGCTGTTGTAGGGGCATAATGTAAAAGACCTTACAGAAGTGTAGACACATTTCATCTGTAGCTCTTCCCTTTCCACTGACGGAGGCACTCCAACATAAGAGACGAGTACATTGTTCTATCAAAGCTTGTCCTTGTTGAAGCAGTGATGATTTTCTCATATCACCTCGATATGCCTTAGCAGAGCTTCTAGGAAGATCTATTCCATGATCTTCCCAGACACAGAGCTGAGGCTGACAGGCCGGTACTTCCCAGTGTCCTCCTTTCTACCCTTTTAAAAAATGGGTGCAATCTCTCCTTTTTTCCAGTCACCTGGGACTTCACTTGACTGCCATGACTGTTCACGTACCACAAAGAGTATTTTGGCTCCTACATCAGTCAGGTTCTTCCAGTCTCTGACATGCATCTTATCTGGTCCCAGAGACCTATGTACCTTCAGATTATTCAGATTGTCACAAGCACCTGATATTTTCTTACAGTAGGAAGAGGGTTTTCTTTCCCATTCCCTCCATTGTGGTCCATATGCTCAATGTGTGTGAAGAGAGATTGCAAGAGAGGACTGAGGCAAAAAAAAAATAGTTGAGCATTTCAATTTGTTGATGCTTCTACTCATCTGTTTTTACCACTTTGCTCATTGGGGATGGAGGATACACTTTCTTTACTTTTTCTTTCTCTTCTGCTTCTGGCTGACATGCCTTCTGAAATACTATTCTTTTGTGTACTTATTGTTCTTGGTGTATCTTGCCAAGTTCAGGGTTGGGTCTTTCTTGGCTGTAGCTACAAATACTGCTTATCTAAACATTTACTTTTTATAATGTTGTAAAGGAGATTACAATTTTACCCCTTGAAAGTTATAATTTCATCAAGTACTTTTTGGTGGCAACAGGATTTGTCTTTTTAGAAATGTTTCTATTCCTGAATATCCATCAGAGAAGTGATTCATGAATTACGTGCAGCCCAAAACATCACCAAGCAAGACATATCTAAATGGTTCACATTTGCTCCTCATTACAGAGAAAAAGCAGAACATTCTTGACCCAGGTTATTCTAGGGACAGGATAGAGAATAGCCCTGTGAGAAAGAGGGCTTTCTTGTGCCAGCAGTTTACTGGAATCACTAAACAGCACAAAATTTTCTGGTCAAACAGCTAGACTTTTACAGTGATGGGGAGAGTAAGTGGGAGTAATCTCAGCGCAATTCAATACGTAGCACTTCTGATGTCACATATAGACCCATGAGTGAAACATTTAACCTGATTGCACATCATGTGCTAAAATTACATACCCAAGAAGTATATCCAAAACTGACAACATGATGAGTAGGGGGCTATTTAAAGTCAATATGGACAATTTGTGTCTGTCTTGATCTAGAAGGACAGAAACACTGAGGAAAGTCTTAAATTCTGTTTTGCAACAAATAGCAGCAGCTCAAAATAGCTAGTTCTGACCATTTAGTCAGTTTGCAATAAATAGATTGAAGTTTTCTTTAACATATTTGTCTAAGGTATTTTATACATACAGTAAGGTATCACTTACTAAAGGTAGTGCAAGTCAATTTTTCCAGCTGCATGATTGACTTGGTATAAGTGTTTGTGATTTTGGTTTGCTGTGATGGCATTCTGAGCATCTATGTGTCCAGTGTGGTATAAACTATCAGCCTTCTGTACACCATGACAGCCATTTCTCCTCCCTTAATTTTTGGGAGGAGAAAAAAAAGTATTTATATCTCCACACACTTACATATCTGTTACGTTTAACATACACAGAATGAATGACATATTCTACATATCAGATACTATAATGTAAGAGAACAGTTACGACTGAAAAATAGACTAAAGTCTGAATGCTATATGACCTTACAATATTGAGTAAAAGCATTCTTGGACATCAGTGGAATTTCATATGACTAAGGGATTAAGATGATTTCTCAAGAGAATGAATATGTGACTGGTGACAGAATTGGTTCATTATCTCAATTGTTTTCATGATGCTTCTATTTTAAAATATTTTTTAGTTATCTGTATTTAAGGGGATTAACAGAGAACAAAAAAGGAAGAATTAAGTCATTTCATACTGCTCTATGAAATATAGACTAGAAATCTCAAACATTTGTAAAATTTTTATTAAAGATATTCAGGTATCATTCACATTGGTGTTTTTTTTCACATAATATATTTTGCGATAAAATCTCTCCAGGAGTATTGCTAAAAGTGTAACCAAATAGTAAAACAGAGAAACAAATAGGGCTTTGGCGTTTCAAGACAAGGTGCAGTCTTGAGTCATGTCTTATCCTTGATAACTGAAGGCCCTGCCATGTGTTAACTTGTGGAGATCATACATGTTACTATGTTACTATCAAATGTTACTATCTGCTCTAAAACTCTTACATCAGAAAATTTCAGTGTAATCAACTCTCTGATAGATCATGTCTTGCACCTATCTAGATCCAATTAAAGAAAGGACCATTTGTTGTTAGATCAACTTGCTGATAAAAGTAGTATAAACCTGTAACTATAAACTCAAACTGCTGCAGGAACGAGAATGTACTCTGACACCTCTCCTTTTTGTTATCCTTGACTCCCCCAAGCTGGAAAATTTCAACACTCCTCTGTTTCTCGGGTTTTTTGTCCTGTTACCTTTACGAGATTTCTGAGGAGGATGAATTACTGAGTGTTAGGATGACTATGTCTGGCCCTTTCTGGGGTACATTATAAGAGGATGAGAGAATCCAACCCAATTTTGGTTTTGTTTTCATTTTTTATGTGTTTATTTTTTTTCTAGCATATTGTCTGGGGGTTTTGGGGGGTGTTGTGTTAGTTTGTTTTGGTTTTTTTAAACCATTGTTTGTAATATTTCAATCATCTTTTACAGTCGCATATTAGTAGCCACTCTTCTACAGGTACTTGTCCAATGTTTTGGGGGGACACCTGGCACCTGCAAATCCACAGACTGTAAGTGGAGATTTTTTTCATTTACTTCCTGAGGCAGTGGAACTCACCAAAGGCAGTTGCAACGTGGGAATACACTGAGCACTCACAGAAGTACAAACCCTGACAGTGGTAAGGGAGCCATCCAGTGGGCTCTGGTGAGACACACAGCCATGAGAAATTAATATTAACTGATTACCGAGGCATTTCTATCTGTTTGATTGCAAGATGTTGGCTGTTGTGCTTTTGTCCAAAACCTGCATGTACTATTAAATGCTAAGTCTTTTACTTTTTGTCTCCATTGTGGAGAACGAATTTTCTCTGAAATGTATCTGAAGATCAGGGCAGGGAGCTGCATTTTCTAAATACTCATTTAATTAAGCCGTGAACACCAAGCTCGGGGGTTTTTTCAGTTTATATAATGGAAAGGAAAATGTACTATATAATAATGAATAAAGTTGGAAGACATTTAATTCATCCTTTACTTTCTATTTTAAATACAGTTTAATCCTAATGGTTTTGATGTTGTGCGTGATATTTTAACTGAACTTAAAAATTTTCAAATTTTCATTAAAGATTTCTTAAGATTCCTTTAAAAGATTCTTACAGTTCATTTATGGATGGTTTTTCTATGATTTGTTAACTCTAGTTTAGAGTGAACAAAAAGCAATGGAAATGATGACTTCTAATGCTTACAGCAACCAAAGATCTGCAATCCAGAAAATTTTACATTATAGCTCAAAGAGTAAGTAGAAATAACCACTCCTTTCTAAGCTTGGAGAAAATGGTAATTGAAAGGAAAATTAATTTTTATCTTTATTGCAAATAATCTAGCACATAGTAGCTTTTCTTCCTATAATTTTTACTCATCGGAACTTGATCAGGGATCATCTTCAATAAAAACACTTGACTTTGTTCCTTGACAAAGAAGGTCTTAACAGTTGTAATGTGAGATATAATGACAAAGTCAGAAAAAGATGCAGCTGAACAACCACCATGTGAAAGAGTAAGAACTCACCACAACTCCAGAGGTGGATTTCAAATTTTTGTTCCTCCTTGTATGGAATGAGACTCTGAGGCATGCTTTTCATCTGATCACCATTCAGATCTGTCATTTAATACAGAACCTTTTGCTGAAGTTCATCTGACATAACTGAAAGTACAGTTTATTAAGTAAGCCTATTCTTAACTTTTTTATCTCAGGCAACTCCTAGAACATTGAAGGGGTTTTATTCACATTTTAATAAATAAAGGAAATCAAATTTTGGATTATCTTTATAAGTAGACTAGGTATGTATGCAAAACCCCCTGAATTTAGCTATGTTATAGTATCAAATAATCAATGTAGTTCCACAATGACCAAAAAAAAATATTACACTCTATTAATAAAATGTAATATTCTTGTTGCACAAATACAATATGAAATGTAGGTTATACTACTTGATACTTCACTGTCTATTTGATATAAAATTTGAGATCTTTAAGGATGTTTTAATCACTCTTTGAAATTTATTTCTTTTACTACTGTGTCTGAAAGCCCATGAGTCTCTTACAAGCCTGAAACAAATGCACATACAAATTTGGGAACTAGATATGCAGTAGCTGCAGTAGCTCAGGATATAATTTCTAAATGCTATAGTATACAAAGGATGCCTCTGGCTAATATAACATTGCAAACTCCTGCATAATTTTTGTCAAACATTTCCTCCTGTGAATTTTGCCATATATGTCTATGCAAATTTGCCTGTTGAACCGAGTAAAGCCCCACTAAAATTTATCCTCCTCAGCTTTGGCTGAAAACCACTCAGAATTCTGTAAAATTGTTGCAATCATGTGTTTGGGATTTTTTTTGGTTGGTTGGTTGGTTTTGTTTGTTTGTTTGTTTGTTTTTTGTTTTTTCCTGTTACAGTTGATTCTCTGACTATTTTGTAAGAACTCCTTTATTTTATGAAAATATGTTTTCTGCTTGTTGCATTCAAAATACAGTTATTTTATATTTCAGAGAGAAAGAAAGAGTGGATTAGAGAATTCTTTGTATAATTATGCTAGTACTAATAATTCATTTTCATTGAGAATTAAAGCAGTTGAAAAAAATGTATTTCAGGAGAAACCTTCCTTTTTCATCTTTTTACAAACTTGTAATTTGGGGATGGTTGGCTGGTAAGTAAGCAGGTGCTGTCCTTAAATGCTGTTTGTTTCCTATTCCTTACATGACCTCCACAATTCATTCTGCTGTTTGAAAAAAGGCTTTCAGACTTTTTATAGTATATACTGCATGACACATTTCCTGATAATTCAAAACAGATGTAGAATGGTTTATTCTTTTCCATGGTGATTTTATTCCTTGACCTCATTCCTTTCTGGTTTTCTGTTTCTACTCCTTTTTCCTTTTTTTCTTTTTTTTCCTTTCTTTCTGGGGGGGTTGGTGCGGGTGTTGGGCTGGGGAGAGTAGCTTTGGCTACAAAAATACAGTTTCTTGCCAATACTTGGCTATTTTGTATGTTGAGGGAGGAAAGATCAACAAATAGACCTTCTGTATTGATTTCCAAGAGAACTGAGATGAACCAAGTAGTCCAAAACATATTCCTCCTGAATCTCTTTGCAAAGGTCTGGGGTAGGTGATAAAGTCTGCCCTTAAAATATAATATCAGTTTTTAAAAATAGCAATTTAAGAACATTAAGTACTGAAACTGATAAACCATGACTGTTCTGACATAGACAATATTGTATTAATATATTTTTACTCATAGAAATACCCCAGGATTACAGCTACTATACAAGCTGGTACACTATATGAACTAGACTTCTAGATGAGAATGTAAAGCAGTTCCTTCTTCCAGCATCTACAGTAAAAAGGGTCTTTCTATCTTGGATTTCAGTTTTTTATCATCTTCCCATGCTTCTGCTAGAAATGAAGCCAAATAGCTGATATTTTCTTAGATTTTTGGTTATGAGACAGCACCAAGCTGTATTTGACTCATCTGTTGAACTAAGCAGTTACTGGCTAATACAAAACATTTTCAATGTGCACCCTGAGAAAGAGGCACTTTATTTCTGAGATTAAATTTTCAGCCTATGAAATCACATTCTAATAATGACCTACTCTCAAAGTAAATTGTTTTCAAAATGTAAGGTAAAATTCTTTCAGGTTTTCCAACTGCATCTGACCTGCTTCTACAAGGCTTTGGTGCTGAATTTTCATGTTTTAGTCATTCTCTTATATTAAAAACCCATTCAAACACAAGAGAATTCAACTACAGTCTTCATTGTGTAGCTGAAGTGGCAAGAGTTCAAGAAACAGAACAGTTACTAGGAGATCTGAGAAACCCTAATTCACAGTAGTCCTAAAGCCTTTCTAGAGTTTGCCTCTGCCAACCCTAGCAGGTTCCAAATGAAAAACCTCAGAGCCACGGTTTTTGAAATGACAGCTTCTTAGGCCTGTTACCCCATGCTGATTGATCTGTCCAAGAAAACTATTGTCCTTATTTTTTAATTGTCTCAGGCATTACTAGTATGTATCACCTTGGTAAAAGTGTGATTGGTGATGTGCCCTGTTTAAGACCAGAGTAAGAGGAGAATTTGAAATATTTCTGTTCTAATGCAAGTGGAAGCATAACATCCAAACCCAAGGAAACTGATAGTGGCAGTACTACTGCCTTAAGCAGTACCGTTGTACTTAACTGTTTCAAGTGTAGTTGAAATTTACAGTTCAGTAGTAGAATGTAGAGGATTGTGAGGGCAGGCTCCCATTAACACAACAGAGTTCATTACCAGTTCATTTTTAACAGAAATTACCTTGTTAATATCTTTATTTTCTTTGTGCTAAACAAGATAGAAATAGTCTAAATGTGAGCAATAAGATGGTCTTCCTAACCAAAGAAGAGGACGGTGCTATATCCCCCAGGGAGGCGGGCACTAAAAAACATTGTAATCGTCACTATTATATCCCAGGTTATAATTGGCATTGCAATCTCTCTGTCTTTAACTGCCCTCCCACCCCCGCCAAAATACCTTCATCACAATGCCTTCCGCTCTCAATGACAGTTATGTAACTCATATAGTAGATCTATGTAATAAAATATTAACCATTTATAAATTAACAATTCAGTGTACAGCAAATAATCTCTTTGTTTGCCAAAAACATATCCCACTCTGATAAGGTGTATGATCTGGTATAACAGTGCAACACTAGGATGTCTGGTCTCCTACCAGCATTGTATAAACAGTGGCTCTTCTGTTTGTTTGTGACTATACCACAAAATTGACCACAGATTAGCCAGTTTGTGTAGGAGTGGGAGAATGCCTTGTCAGCAACCTACTTTATCCTTATTGCTAAAAAAATCCGTAATTATTAGAACTGTTCAAAGAGTAAACACCTTCATTTTTGTTTATTGAATGATTAAGGGTCCGTAGTCAGAACTTAGACTCACTGAACTGTTATTCCAACAGAGATTGTTTAGATGTTTGCTTAAGGTCAAACATGATAAAAAAGTACAACAAAGGATAGAGAGCAAAGGATTTCAAGCTAGAAAAGATGGGAGTTATAGTGCATTTCTTTGTCTGACGTGCTCTCTCCTGTGGAGCATTATACTTTTTTGTGTATTTTAGTACATTTTCAGATTTAAGGGGATGCATAAAGAATTAAAGTTCTTCTGGGCTAAATGACTAGAAATCAAATGTCTATTATGTCTGTAATTTCATAACCAGAACCTATTGCTTACACAGGTAGTTCATAACTTTCAGCAATCCATGGCCCTATGAAATTCAACTTGAAGTCATCTTCAAGTCATATTACTAGGTTTAGGGTGTTGCCAAATGGAAGCTGAAAAATTCTGATAAAGATATGGAGATTAATCTTAGGTTTTAAATAAAACGGGTTCATCATCATGATTTAAAATAGTGCTTTCAGGGACTGAACAGGACAAAAAGACAAAACATAATTATCTGTTTGCTCATAAAAATACCATACCATGCCCTGCCATAAAGACTACAGGATTGAAGCCCAAGAGGTACACACTTCAGTGCAAAGCTAAATATACTATCACTAAGGTTTGCAGAAAGTTTATAATAAGAATATGGTGTAACTGTATTTCTAAATTGTCATTTCAAAGCAATCAAAGCCTTAAATGTGTTTTGAGTAATCAACAGGGAAGCAGTGTAAAGTTGAGCTCATTTTCTTGATCTTTGCCACCGATTAGAAATTACTGTAACAGACAATAAGATTATACGTTGCTTGCATGCTAAAAATGAAAGCAAAACCACAGTTAAATATGTGTAATAAGACAAAGTACCTTAATGAACTAGTTGTTTTATAATAAGCCATTTTAAAATGTTTCTTTAAGGAAATGTTTCTTTAAGGAAAGTTGTGTCATGCCCTTGAACACATAAGCAGGTTCTAATTGCCATGAGAAGCCTGTAACCCTCTTTCTCTGTATGCGTCCTGTGTAAACTCTTTCCCTGACTGAGTGGTTGACTGCTTTTATTTAAGGCCAAATCACTTTCCCTTGCTGAGAACGCAACCCTCACTACTCACTGACATATTTATTTGCCATTTTTTACTCCAAACGTCTGCAATTAGTCCCTCAAAAATATATCACAACTTTTTAATAAAAATAAATGTAATTTCCCAACATTTTTGTATATATTTCACAATCTTATTAACCCAAATAAATTTTCTTAAGTATGTATATTAAGCCATGTGCCTTGAAGTGAAATCAACAAGATTTATTTTTTTTATATTGTTCATCTGTGTATTTGTTTAGGTTCTATTGAATTCTTTCACTCTTTGGATTAA
Organism: Cisticola juncidis; assembly: GCA_013400215.1. Classification (NCBI taxonomy): domain Eukaryota; kingdom Metazoa; phylum Chordata; class Aves; order Passeriformes; family Cisticolidae; genus Cisticola; species Cisticola juncidis. The sequence continues at coordinate 584,461 of VXBR01002057.1, read as the reverse complement.
ATGCTCTGTGAGTTCCAAGGCACAGAAGCTTCCTTTGAATCATAGGATCACAAGATAGTTTATGTTTGAAAGAGCTGCTAGAGATCATTTTGTCTAACCACTTGTTCGAAGTACATTCAGCCTTAAGTGAGATTGCACAGAGCCCTGTCCTACTGAATTTAGAAAAATTCAGATGAATATTTGTAATCACAAAACCTTCTTCAATTCCTGTATCATCTGTGTTTTTCTTTTTATTTACAGGCAGTGAATTGTGAGTTCTGCCTATTGTTTTTCTGATGTGCATCTCTAAGGAAAGATTGGTTCCATCTTCTCTGCAATCATCTTGCAGGTAGGTGAAGGGTTTCCCTCTAATCTCCAATGTAAACAAAAACTGCTGTCCTAGCTCTTGCTTCTCAGGTGCTCCATCCTCCTCACTTGCTCATGCCTCTGCTCAGCCTTGTTCCAGTATGTGTTGGAAAACCCCAAATTAACACAGTACTGCTATGTCATGAATGGATTGATGAGCTGCACTTGTAACAGTGATGTAGCAATGTGTTTCTTGCTCTAAACCAGTGATTTAATAAAGTTTCATAGTAAATATGACAGTGGTTTAATCAGATTGTATGGTAAGGAGGTCTTCAATGTTTATTGCATAAAGAGCAGGGTCAGGCAGAACTACTGGAGACCTGGCTGTTGAGTCATGAGGTTCAGATAGCGCCCCATTGCTTTCTAAACGTTTTTCATTAGGGGAGCTCACATGTAGCTGCCTCCAGACTTAGTCCCAGATCTGGTCAGTGGTTCTTGTCTGAATGATGACATGGGCACAATCAATCCTTTATATCACTTAGGTAGGATTTCAAAATTTAGAATCCTATTGATCACTTACCAAGGATCTGTAAGAAGGAATTTCTCAGCCTTGAGGAGTAACATTGAGAGGTGTCCCTGCCCAAGGGGATATCCTGGCTGCAGCCTGCTGTCCCGTGGGAGAGGTCAATGAGCCCTGGTATGTCCTTTGTTTGTGGAAGAGGATGGTTGACTTACATCAGCTGTATTTGGGGTTGGCACATGTTCAACTAGCCCTTGCCTGTTGAACAGGAATTATGGCCCGTGGCTGCTGAGCAAGAGTTATAGCCCTGAGCTATTGTATCTATCAGTCAGATGCACCACAAACAACCCTGGTGGCCATTGCTCAAGCAGAAATGGGGGAAGTGGGGTCACACCATCACATACAGACATAGCCTTGAAAGTGCCAAATAGAGGGGGAAGGTTTTCTTTCCTTGACCTGCTAGTCTGCACCCTTTAGTCTTCCAGGAGATCCAGTCTCTATGTAATCTGGAAATTATTATCGAGGTTTGGAAAAAGTAATATGTTTCTTGTTTTCAGCTAATGAGAACTTTTCGTAGCTTGCTAATGAAATGTGGAGAGCAGTTCACAACAGACCACGAGATGGTGCTAGAGATGGATGAGTTCAAGGAGCTGTACAATAGCAGTTGCCGTGTCTTGTTTCTGGGCACCAGTTAGTGGATGTAATATGCCAGAACCAGTGAAGGAGGGACTGGTAGAGAATCTCTCTGCAGTCTCTTTGTATCAACAGGGAATATAAGGAGTCACATTTAAAGTGCACAAACTATGATTTCATTGGTTAGACAAATTATGGACAAGCAGAATCAAAACCAAAATGACACTAAAATAATGTCTATATACATCTTCAAATGTATATGTAAATGTAGCAACACTCTTCTGTTTAAATCAGCTGGGAATTACGAGACACACATGTATTTACTGTGATGGCACCCCGACCATACTATCCTTATCTAAAAAAAGAACCCTTCTCATCAGATTGTGAGTGCAAGGTGAGAATTTAACACTGGGGAGAAGGCATAAATCAGTCCTTCTGCTGAGATGTTGTGTTACTGAACATCCTTAACTGAACAATTTGGACCGCTTACAAGTTTTTGCAGTATTACAACTGCACCAATATGAGAGTGTAATAATTTGTTTGGACTGTAGAGACATTCAGTGTCTACTGAATATTGAACAAGAATTATGGCCTGTCACTGCTGAGCAAGAGCCTGAGCTATTGTATCTATCAGTCAGATGCACCACAAACAACCCTGGTGGCCATTGCTCAAGCAGAAATGGGGGAAGTGGGGTCACACCATCACATACAGACATAGCCTTGAAAGTGCCAAATAGAGGCAAGAGAAATTACAATTTTTAATTCCAATTTCTAGTTCTTCTGGCTCCCTATAATGAAGGGAGTGTATGTAAAACAGGGAAGGATCACCTACTTTACAGTTACTGTAGTTCTTCTCACAGGTTTTATTGTAGAAAGACACAAATATGGTCAAAATACTAGAAATTATATATGAAGAATACTTGCATTACATTGGTCTAAGCAAACAAAATGCAGTACTTTCTTTAAGGCAGAGCTTTAGAGGGGCAGAAATACAAGAGCAAATATCTACATTATTTTATAATTATCACATCTGTTAAGTGAAAGTTAAAGAATATCATTGTTGGTTTTGACAGCAAAATACTAATATTTCACATTCAGATGTTGGACACATTGGATTTGTTTAATGGCAAAGTAATAGAAACTATATTTTTCTAAGAGACTAACTGGCTTTTGTTTTCTATTTTAAAATAACATTTCTATATGATTTCCACCTCACATAATGAAAACTTATCTGCCACTCATAAGACACTTAGATGGGAATTGGAAAATGTACATTTAAAATAAGACTACAAAGATTAGGATAGAGATTTTTTAAAACTTGCTTTACTATGTACATTTAGAGTTACAAAGTTATCTGATTTTACTGTGTTTTATGAGGAAAAAAAAGTCAAATGATGTTATTATCTTATATGTGAAATCTGAAATTTTACAGAATTACCACTGCTGCTTTTTGTGGGTATTGACAGTGGTCAGATTTTAGGCTTCAGGCACTGCTCGAGTCTGCGTGAAAGACAAGTGAGCAACATTCTCATTCTGGCCTGGGAAAATCTTAAGGAGGAAACCATAACAATCCTTGAGAGGTGAAAACCCTCAGCAGGTGGTGTTTTTCCAACGTGTTTACTGGCAAAGTTGTTTATAAGAGGTGTAGGCTCTCAATGACCAATCATATTCACTGTACCAAAGTACTTTATAAAAGGAAGATTTAGAAGAATAAAGATTGCTCTCATCTTTCCTCATGCTGAGAGTCATGTCGTTATTCCATGCTGTCCATAAACCATAACAACAGTTTTCCATAAGGGCTTATTTTCCCTTAAATTAAAAAAAATTAAGATGGCAGACAGTAAAGTACAAAATTCTGCATATAACCATAATTTAAATTTTAACCATAAAACATATTCAAATTTAACTGAGGTAAATGTTACTTTTGTGGTGATATCAGCAATGCTAATTTTATTTATTGTCACTGTGAACCTCGCTCAAAAAGACACACGGAGTCAGGAATTTGGGAGAGCAGAAAGCAGCAGGAGAGAATCCCTGCTTTGTTTATTACTTCCTATTATATACTTTTAGCAAGGTGGCCACGGATTGGAGACTGGTATTCCCCCCTCTCAACCACATTGGTCAAAGGGACTGTCACACAATCATTCCTCTCCAAGGATAAGAGTGTGCAACAATGATAATATTTACAAATACACTCTCCTTGTTTACATGAAATGAGCGTGAGAAGGTGCACACTTCTACTTTAGTAAGAACGCTCAGCAAGCTGGGAAAATCTCATGGCAACAATTTATATGCTTTGTACAAGCTTTATGGTGACTTGTCATCTTTTCATCAACTTGCAGTCTAGCCCATTTTGTAATTTAGTGAGGTGATTACACAACCAATAATAAATATATGATTATGAAGTGTTTATGTATCAGATAGTGAAACTAATGTACTTACTGCATGACTGAATTTATTTCTTGTGCAACATCTTAAGTTGTGCTGAAATAACTCGATTCTAGTGTAATAAATGCTGAAATTAATATCTAGAGTTTTGGGTTTTTTTTCTTCACGCTAACTTTGTTGAACTCCTGGCAGGTCCAGAAGTTGTAGGTATTATTTTAAAAATACTTAAAAGCTCTCTTCAATGAGCATGATAAGCACTGTAAAGATTTTTGCTATTTAAAGAATACCACAAGCAAGCTGTGAAATCTTTTAAGGTCTCACAGATCTTTGGAGTTTAGTTTAGCAGAAAATTGCCTTATTTCAGTGTGCATTGGTATGATCGACTGACAATAGGATTCCTATTTCAGGTGTGCGTTGTTTATTATATTTACAGTTACATACATTTACAGGACTATTCTTGCAAGTATTGTGTTATGTTGTAGGCTGTTTTTGTTGCAACTAGGCAGCAGTCTCTTCACATAGGTGCATCATGTCTCTCATTTATACACGTACAGTCTCAAATTACTTGCATCACAGAAAATTGCCACTAAACCAGAGTGGAATTCCATATACAGCAATGAAAACCAAATCTTTAACACCTAGTCATCCTGATACCATTTGGGTTGTCTTCTTATGTATTTCAAATAGGTCATGCTTTGCAGGGTATGGCCTATGGACATTTAAGTATCTACATCTTCCATTTGACACTTGTAGACCCTGTTGCTCAAAGGTAGGTACTCTTATGTCTCCTCCAGTGTAACCCCCATAAGCACCCAGTGTTTATTTTATTCAGTCATTTTGAACATTATTATTTTTCCGATGTTGTTCTTCACTGGGCTTTGCAATTGAACATGTGATTGCATTTTCCTCAGTAACTCAGAAGTAGAAGCCAGTATATCAGAGCAATTTTCTGCTGTGTTTGCAGGCATCTGTTATGGCCCATCAGTTCAATGTGTCTCCCTCTCTCTGTCTGCACGTTGTGCATCTGATGCTTTGTGTGTATTTTCTTAGAGAGCTGCCACGCTGGAGAGATGCTGAAATTGCATGGACTACATGGGCTCACTTGGAGCTACAGGTGCAGAGACATCTTCTAGCTTTCACCATCTTCCCTTGTTCCCAGATAGACTCAAGACACCTTTTCTACCTCTTTCTCCAAGTCAGTCAGGATATGCACATAGGCATTTAACAACTTCTAAAAGTTTTCTTGTCACATTCAGGTAAGCTTATAAGAGACAGTTTTAAAAAAGTAAAATGTTTACCACATGGAGAACTAATGGCACATTTTATGATCATATTCATATATGTTCCTTATTGTTGCCATCTTTGAAATATCCCCTGTATATTTTCCCACACCAGACTATTTTGTTTCCTTAAAAACGTAATTGTGTACGTAGGACACAGAGACTCACATACTAACTAACTGAGTTAGTATGTTTTTCAACTTGGCCTTCCTTTTTTGCTATTGAATGTACAGAAGTAAAGGACATTGGTGACTTAGAAATGATGAAAACATTAGAATTTAGCTCAAACAGAAATTAGTTGATCTTAAACTTCTTCATCTTCTTAGGAGCTGTATGGACACTTAGGCCACTGAAAGGTAGACAAGTTACTTTTCCTGTAAATATGACACCCTGAAGTAAAAATTTTTGTCCTCGCTGGGCTTTTTGTTTTCCAGCTTGCGAATATCAAGTGAGTCGTCGTTCACATACAGATAGTAACTTCTGTCTTCATAGCACTGGAACTGCACTGAATCTCCTTGGTAATGCATGATGAAAAAGTAATTATCTTCACTCAGCTATGAAAATACACAAAGTAAAATACACATTATATTTCTAATGCCATTCTCTTATGTTAAATGTGACAAAAATTCACATATGTTGTTGGTTTGTTATACTTTATGCTTGTTATGCTTTTCCCCAGTGACTCATATTTACCAATTTTTATATAAAATTTAGGCAACAACTAATAATTTTGGGATAGATTCTGTGATAACTATAAATAAAATAATACCCATCTCCCTCAAAGGACTGAGTAATACTAGACTAATAGATGCATTCCTTTGCTTTACAAAAACAACAACACAATTTCCCCAGTGTCATTACGATAACTTAGGTTTTTCATCTGGTTATTTTCTCACCTTAGGCCTACCCTGTCAACTACCACTAGCAGTAAAACATCAATCCACAGTTTTTCTTGCCTGTTTTGAAGCGAAATTAGAATGTTACAGTAGAAATTGCTCTTAAACAGCTGTTCTATTACCTATGGCTTTTCTGTATGTCTCTAGTTTGCAACGTACTTTTTTTTAAAGATTCGTCTCTGGAGCAATAGCTAATGTCCAAAGAGCTCCTCTGTGTGTGTGTGTGTGTGTGTGTGTGTGTTTGGGCTCACTAAGCACCTTAGGGTGAGAGGAGAAACTATGGAGAAATAGTTACAAAAAAAATCATACTAGAGAGAAGAAGAGCATGTACTGAAATCTGCAGAAACTGGTAAGCTTGAGGCACCAAAGGGCTGCTGAACCTGCCCATGGTCTCCAGCCCTCCTCCAGCACCTACCACAGGTCATGTAATCCACATCATATCCAAGGGGCCAGCAGCTGCTACAACTGGACAAAGATTACAGGGCAGTGCATGTGAACACAGCTGCTGAAACCAGGACCTCTGGTTGTGGCTGGGCACACCTGCTTGAACCCTGCAGGAGTGTGGGTATGAGCCCCTGCTCCTGCCTGTGTGCCCTGAGCAAAGGAGTAACAGGAGTACTGTGTGAATAGCTATCTGATGTAATAGTAAGACATTAATTAACAGAAAGTTGAAATTCACGTTCCCCCCAGCTCAACCTCCTGCCAGAGAGCAGGGGATTTATAGTATCTTTTGGGAAAGACTGAACCTATCATAATCAAATTATTTGAACTTTCCTTTTGAGTAACCTCATTGAACACTCTCATTATGCCCAAGAGACAGTTCCATAACTCTGACTAATCTGGTGTATTTGAGAAACAAGTGCCTTCTAGGGACTCAGAATGGTAAAAAGTAAACATAAGAGGTATAAGAATGTTTGATGAAAGAAAACCAGTAGAAGCAAGGAGAGAAATTCATATGTACAATGTAAAAATTCATGCTAGAGTGTGACAGCTATAGACAAGCTATAGCTGTCACCTAGTGGGATCTTGTAAAGCAAATATTATATGATTGCAAAAGCAGATTGAGATCCATAAATTTAAAAGTACCTACTGTACCTGCACGAAATGATGGGAAAGTAGGTGGAAAACTATAAGAGGAAAATGATTTGGAGAATGACGTTATGTGACTGGAGAAGGAAGAAGAACTCAGAGTAGAAGCATAATGAAACGCCATTAGGACTGTGAGGTGCAGCAGGTCATTAAAGGACAAAATGTTTTGCAAGAAATCATGGCAGAGGTGATTTTCTATTATGACCTGTAAAGAAGGATGATGAGAAAACCTGGAGAATGTGGTGGACTACTACCAGATAAAGTTCCTCGCGAGGACAGTTTCTGTAGTAGCAGTCAAGATAATTTGCAAGTTCCAAGAAAAAAGCTACTGATTTTTACTTAGAATCTGATAATTTGTTTTCCATTGCATTGAATGGAGAACTAATTTGCAGCTTAGTTTTCACATTTAATGACAAAAATTACTCCTTTATTCATGTCCCACAGGTGATTCACAGTGCATTTGAAATAGAATACATATGCTCATGTCAGAAAAATGCAACAAATATTGTCTTCACAGGCTAAAGAAAAACATGTCAATGATGGGAACTATAGAAAGAGACGTGAGAGAGGAGTATAGAAGTTTTAAAATAAATAGACTAAAAATTATATAAAGTCAGATTAAATATGGCACAATGCATGTTATTCCAAGCTAGGTTGAAGTGCTACACTCTAACCAAGGAAGAAACTAGAAGATAAAAAGGAATTATTTTGAAGGCCAGCTGAAACAGACTGTCTTGTGTTGTTCTGATATGTTACAAAAAGGAGTATACAACACACTGCAATCTACATTTTCTCTCATATAAAGCAGAGAAATGAGCACATGATCAAAGAGACATGAGTTGTACAATGATGACAAGCAAATTAGTAAAACTGATCTGCCACCTCAATTGCATCAGAGAAGTTATGAACCTTGGAAGGCATTACAAATCAGTTATGTGGTTTGTGGCTAAAACAAGGTTGACGACACACCAGTGAAAATTTTGACTGTTGTGCAGTGCATGCACAACAAAATGATCTTCTCTTTCTTTCCACCCAGCCTCAGCATGGAGGCTGGGATGGACAAGAGGCTGGGAGGGAACATAGCTGGGACAGCTGTCTCAGAGTAGCCAGAGGGATGCTCCATTCCATGTGATGTCATGGCCAGTAATAAAGCCTGGTGTAGAGTATAGAGAATGTGGCGTTGAGGGGGGGTGTTTCCTTCCAATAAGACTACTGTTTAGAGACTGGCTGGGCATTGATCTACTTATGGGATAAGATGAGTAAGTGCTTTTGTATCACTTGTTTTTTCTGACCTTCATGTTTTACTTTTGAGTTTTTTCTTATTTTTGTTGTTGCTATTCTGTAATAAACAGATAGTGTGATGTTGGTTCTCATGAATGTTAAATGCATACTATAAGGTTAAAAGAAGTTCTGAAGTTAAGATCTGATGTTTCTTCATATAAGTTTTGTTATGGTGAAAGTTGATCTCCAGCCACTGGGAAAGTCAAAGCAAGAACAGAGTGCACAGATTCTGAGAGGTGGGATGAAGAAGGAGCTGGGTCAGGAAAGTGCACAACTGTGGGAGGGTCGGCTTATGAGGCCAACCTTATCCGGCTTATCAGCTCGCCAGGGGTTTGGCTTGTCAATAGCATATATAATGCTATATAACAGATTTTTGTGGGTGTGGGTGGTGTGCCTCTGGCTGCAGCTAAGCACCCAACACTGTCCCTTTTTCCTTATTCAGTCCCTTGTTGCAGTTCAATAAACCTTTTGAAATTTTAAGAAGTGAGGTGTCATCTCTCACATATTCTCTCCCCTGTCCACTGGTAGGAACTGGGTCTGCATGAATATCAGGGGCAGGGGCTTGGATGCTGGCTGGAGCAACACACCTCAACTGGTCCTGTCCTGACAAATTGTAGGGCTGTGCTTCCAGCCGTGTGCCAGTCAGTTCCAGGTGTATGGGACATCCCTCCAGGGAAAATAAGCTTTGGCCTGCACACTGCTGCCACAGTGATGAAGAAAAATGCTTTGGCAGTATCAGCTGTAGCTTTCACTGTGCAACCTTTGATTCCACTGATATCGAAGGTGTAGGATCTCAGATACAGCAGCCCTCTGTGGTGGCATGACATTGTTCTGCCCAGAACAGTCCACTTTCACCCTCCATCAGACTTTTACCCTGGCCATATGTGACTGCTGAAGACTAAGTGAGACTTGCTGATCACTCCTTGGCTTTTCAATTGGTGAATCAAGTTTTGGAGAAAAAAACCCAAAATCAAACCTCAAAATTCATGCTGGGTGTCAAAAAGGACTATGTTCCTGCCAGCCTGCTGCCAAGCACGGTAAACATTGGCATTGTCACTACTTACAAGGTCAAAACTTCAGAATCAAGATATCTTGGTGGGTATTGCCAGGTTTTATCTGTTTAGAGTTTATTTTGGCCTATTTAATTGAATAAAGAATAAGCCTGTTAATACAGTATTTCATGACTGCATAGTCTCTCTCTCACTTATCTTCATCAAACTACTCAGTAAAATAGAGAGGACTGTGGAATAAAAACTGTTACAGCTCATAAGAGAACTTTTACAGCTGCAGTCCTTCAGGTCCCAGTCCACCCAGGCAGGGGTATTCCAGTCAAAACTTTGGGAAATTATGTCCAGATAATCACCTAAAAACCCTGCATTATCCAGCAAGGAACAACAACTTGAAGAGAAGAAGCCAGATCCAGCAATTGAAATTGTTGAATTCTATCTTTTAGTATTTTTTTAATCAAATGTGTTAATTTGTGAAGAGTTGAAACAGAGGGAAAATTGAGTTCTACTAGTACTTAAGAAAAGCTGAGAGGGTAAAGAATACATCTGCACAAGTCTGAGGGTAGTAATGGTTCAAGAATAGTAAAATATTATAGTTGAACCAGAAGAGAAGTTACATTAAAGTTATATGCCACAGATATGTACTGAAAAAGATGTGTACTTCTTTGATAACCATTATATACTCACTGATTTGTGCATTTTGGGAAGAGTAGAAAGGGGTAATAGTAAAAATCTACAGATAATTGATGCTAACAGTAAAATGAGAGCTGTCTTACCTACTGGGAGAATTATGCACAAAGGGTGGAGGAACTGGGAAGACCTTTTCAGTGGAGGATCTAAAGGGAAATACTGTTCTGTAGCTCTGAGATCATTCTGTTGTGTGGTTAACTGCATCTTCTTCTATGATATTATTAATTATGATAAGCATGCTCTATTATAGAGTTAAAATAATCACAGCTATAAGTAAATGCTCCTGAGTGAACTGCTGGGGTTGGCTTCTCCACTGCTGCTCTGGCTGGGATGCTGCCACTCTGTGAACTGTGTGAGGCATAGTTCTGTCTACAGTGTAGTTTTCCACTCCTACCAAAACAGCATTGCAATAAATATTGGTTGTCATTTGTGTTGCCTTTCTGACTTAATCTCCAATCAGAATCAGATGTTATTGTAAACTATTACCTGATGAAATTTTTAAAAATTATTCGTTATTACAACATAATTAAATTTTTTTTGCATAATAAAATATATTTCAATTAATATTGATTGATTGTGAATGTTTTGATAGCCTTAGTTACAGAAATTAATGTTTACAACACTATACACAACTCTTCCTGGCATTAAAATAGGGTCCACAGATTCTCATGTTTCTGCTAATACTACTGGCAGTCTTCAAACAGAAAAAAGGAAAATGCCTGTCTTTAAGATTTACTATTCAAAGCTAGCAGATTAAATATCACATTGCAACCCTGCATAGCTTTGTCATTATCCAAGAGAAGTATTTCTGCATGTCAGTGCACTACTCCCACGCTTTCTCATCCTAAGGACAATGCAGGCATTATTCATCACACTAGAAATTATTTACTGATCAGTACACTCATTTTAGAAAGTTTATGAAGAATCTCACGATTCAGACTTGCCTATTATTTTGCCTCTTTGCCCAACTGGATGTAGTTCAAGTGCAGGCTTCTGATTTCTCCTCATACAAGTAAGTAACAGTTTTCTTCTGTTTCAGGATATCAGCAAGAAACCATGATGAGCAGATCACTATTTCTCTTGTTAGGTGATGAATGGGTTCCCAGAAAGAATTTTTCATTTTAACTATGTTTAAAAACACCAAGGGATATATAGGTGTCTACAGGCAATTGTAGACATCTTTCCAAATGTCTCCCAAAATTTGCAGGCACAAAGACACTAAGTCTCTGTGAACAGCTCCACAGAAAAGGCATGTATTTTTATGTTTTAAAAAGTGTGTGAAATAAAAAAGTGCATTAAATATAATTTGCAGGATTCAATATCACCGTGATAGTTTACAGCACACAAGGAGGGGACTGAACGTTGAGTTAAAAATTTCCTAAGCTTTGTTTCTTTCCCCTTCTGTAGGGAGCCAAGGAATATTAGTGGCAGATGAGTAACTAAGGGGAACTTAAACTGAAGGATCCACTTAGGTTTTCCAGGCCCAGGATGCAGGAGATTTGTTCATTAATTATTAGGAGTGTAGCGCATACCTTTTGAAAACCATTTAAGATAGATTTCAATTTACCAGACCTGGTAATTCAATACTTTCTGATTTAGGAGAAAGGTTAGCATTTTAGAAATTTTAGGCTGGAAATTTCAGGTTTTTAGGGCTTCACAGTCCCTATCACGACATTCTGAAACTACCTGGGTGCAGGTAGCTCCAAATTTGCCTATTGAAATTGGAAAAACTGTCTTTAGAGTTGAATAATAAACCCACAGGGCTATAATCCTAATAAAAACTATTATTAGCTACATTTCCTTCATTTTGCATTTTCTTTAAGCTGTAATGTGTATTATCCTATCGTTTAGGGATCCCAAGGAGCAACTTCATGTGCCTAGTATATTTTATCATATCTATCTAAAGAAGAGCCAACAAAACCAAGCTTTGGTCACAAAAACATGTTAAGAAACCACCCAGCTATCTGTATTTCTGTCCACAATGCATTACTACTGATTCATAATCATCTGATGATAAGAAATTGTCTGAAAATATAGCAGGGTTTTATTACTTCCCAGAAGTTTGCGACTGTTAGATTAATTAGTTCTTAAAGCATCAAAACTTTTGTAATCTGATCCTTCTAGATCTCCAAATACACTCATCCAGATTTTTTGCATGTTGTCTAAGAATTTGTACCAGATAAAATCTACTTTGTATCTCACCCCATTTTGTATAAGCATAGTAATACAGGAAACACATCCACCTTTCATGTTTTAATTGAAAGTCAGATATTTTGCCTGGACATTGAAGGATATAGTCATTAATACAAAGTCAAGGGAAAACTTATTTTATATTACTTTATATTTCCTTTTTCTGATAAAAATACAAAAAATCAGCTGAAAGAAAGCAATTTGTCATCTAATGAGTAACAGGATGGTTTTAGCTGCCCTTTTTACACACCTGTATTTGCATACACATTTTTACACATGGGTTTTTATGTGTTTGGTCATGATTGTATACCTGTTTAAGGGCAGGATCTTCATGGCTGTATGTTTTCATATTGCTTTCCTCCACTGAAGGACACCTTACGACCTGTGTTTAAAACACACAGATTTGTTAATTTTGTAATTTGATTTGGTATTTTTTTCTTCATATTTTGATTTTTAAACCCATCAAATGTAGCATTAATTCTAAAAAAAACCCTCTCTTTTTAAAAAATCATTAATTATTATGTTAAAATAATCCAAAATTAATAAATTGATAAATTCTTGAAAAACTTCTATTACTATATTCCTCCTTTACCATTTGCAATGCAAAATGCATTGGGTTGAAAGCAAATACTCAAGACAGGCCTTCCAACTGTGTAATGTCCAGGCTCTATTTAGAAATGCAGCCTGGATTGAACCATATTATACCAGGATACCATAACTTTATTCCAGATAAGAAGCCTTGTCCTGTTCCATACCAGAATCTCTGTTAAGGTTAAGGTAATAGTTTGTATTGTGATGGAAAAAGAAAGGTCCATGATCTTTCCAAGGTTTTTACATATTTGGTAGACCCTAAGTATGTCTTATACATCTTCAGATAAGAACTGCCTTCAATTATGTCAAGAAACATAATCTGGTATGACTTGGAATTTCAAAATAGTTAATTGGAAAATAAAGTCTGTTAAGGCTCAACACTCAGTTCTTTTCCTGATTTGGTGGAACATCCTTCAAACAATTCATTTATGAAGAAGTAACCTCTGAACCAGAAGAAAAATCCTTTTAAAATAGGTTCTGTTTCAGGGACAGAGAGGAAAATCCCTTTCTGTGAGTAATAGGGTATAAATATCATTTATGTATCTTAAAACATACATTTCCCTAGAAAAAATTCAGGAAATATATCTTATGGAGAGTCACTTGTGAGTTAAAAACAAATGAAAAACATCCAAGACTTTTTGAGGAAGCATTTGGTGTTTTACACCATCACGCATGGCTGACATTAGATGAAGGGTTATTCTTTATCTCAGCATACCTGTGTAAACAGAGCTTCTTGGACCTTTGCTCTGTTTTAGATGGTAAATTGCAACATAGCATTCCTCCTCAGACAGATTTTAGCAATGGTTATAATCCCTCCCTGGGGAAGACTAACCTTGCCTTCTCTTCCTATCAGAAACAAACCTTCACAAGACTCGAGAAAATGGGAAAGCTTAGATACCAAATGGTAAATGTTTAAAACAGGATGTTCAGCTTTGTTTTCTTTTCATCACATTCCTTATCTTGTGATGTGGGTTCATTGGAAGAAACTAATTTCCATCTTAAACTCATCTCTTCCCAAAGCAAGATGCCTGCTTTTTACTCTCCTCTTATTTTCCTGCATGGTTTTTGGCTAAGAATCTCTCTTCACAGAGGCTGGACTCCAAAACCCCTGACTGTCTTCTAGTGGTAGTAGTCAGCTACCCAACCCCTAAATTTTTGTGATAACCTTCTCCAAGTATTTCCCAGGAAAGAATAAAGGGACATACTTGGAAACTATGAAATGAGGAAGATGGTAAGTAAAGAGAATTTGAAAAGGATTGTGGGGGAAATTGTCTTATAGTAAGAGAGAGCACTCACAAGTTATAAAGAAAATAAACTTACCTTCAGAGAGAGATGCTTCTTACCCGTGCACAACTGGACAAATTCATTAAGCTTTGATCTCTGCCTGAGGATCACCAAATTTGGAGACTCTGTTTCACACAGAGGAGAATATGGTAATAATATGAGTATCACTTTATAAAATGAAGAAGAGCTGAATATGCTCTACAAAGAAAAAAGTTCATTTATAGGCATAGGAACAGAAATAAATACAATCACTTTTGATACCATGCTCTTGTATAAAGTATTTAACACCTGTGACTTTGTGAGACTTTAAAATTGCCATATGTATAGTTTATTTCTCTGCTTTCATGATCAATGTATGAAATATCATTACTACATGTCATATGAACTACAAGAGCATATGTAGTAGTAGATAACACATATGTGTAATAAACATGTTTATGGTATACATCTGACTATGTATATATCAATATGGAAAATGTAACATTTTTTTCATTTTGTTTTCTGCGTGTTTCTAGATCAAAATCATTCTACTATCATAATTGTGGATGCGTTGGATTAATTCCATTTTTGAGCTAATACTGTTTTTTCAGCTTCAGGAAATAAGATAATATCAATAATATGGGACATTCTTCAGCCTGATAAACTGACAATGTTCATTGTTACCTGGTACTGTAACTGTACTGTACTGTTCTGGTACTTCAATACCTGGCAAAAAAAGTAAATAGTTTAAGGTACCCTTTGCCAACTGATACAGAATGCAAGACCATTACCTAGCAAAACCCATTACATTAATGACTACTCAGTGATACTACATCTACCTCACTAACTTAGAAACTTACTGCAAAAAATGCCACTTGTGCTTGTACCTAAAAGTACCTTTTAAGGCAAAAAATATAAAAGAAAGTGGCAGTTGCTCTATATGTTTAACACTACAGCAACTGAATACAAATTTATAATACATTAGATTATTATGCATTAACACTTGCAGCTAAGGAGTTTGGAGTTATTTTACATATTACCATAAAAAAGACATTTTTTAGCCTCTGGAGTATATTCAGAATTAGCAGAAAGCATTCATTCCACTTGACTAATTTTAGCTGCTGTAGGCCCTGATTTTAATTGCCTTAACTTTTCTTAACTGTCATGCTTTTGTATCATTCTTCTGAAGGAATTTTTCTGAGACAGCTATAGCATGAATATAGCATAAAAATTCTTCTTAAAAATTGAAAAAAACTCACTAGCCTAATCTGAGTATGCTTTACTCAGTTTATGTGAATATCCAGACAAATGTATCAGTCTGTAGATCTACAATTCTGTAATTTTTATTACTTTTTTGGATGTCACCTTAGATTGTCTCGGCTGCAATTGTCCAATTTCAGTTATAGCATTTAAGAGACATGTGAATAGGCAGGAGACAGTTTCTTATCTAAATCAAGAGTGTTCTCTCTTGAGGGTAAGAGTGACAACAAAAGAAGTCTGCAGGAGTCCATCCAGTTGACCAGGGACATCCATCAACATTATTTACATCCTAACTACCCTTGTCTCTCTCCATCTATAGTGTTTATTGTGACTTGCTTATACATTGTTTAGTCTGAGGAAGTCCAAAGGAGACCAACTTTCTCTGTCACCTCTAAAAGACATGACAAGTGGTCTAAAGGGCAGCCAGAGAAAGGCAAAAAAAGTAAGGAACCTTCCCGTGACTGTCTATCCACGATACCTCCACTCTCTGATGGCTTTTGAATTCATTATCTTGCATCCCTGGTCACTAAAACCTTACAAGAATCCAAGGGGCAATTTTAAAATCCATGCAAAGAAAATGCCTTGAAATTAAATAAATTTAAAAACTTTATGCTTGGGATATCCCTAAAATGCAAAGTTTTGGGATTTGGGAGGATACCAGTATTTTTATACTCTTCCCTAGAATTCATCATTTGTCCCTTCTTCAGGGTGCAGTACTGGACCAGATGGATATATATCCTCACTGGTTACAGGAACCCCTGATGTCTGGAATCAGAGTGCATTTCTCTTCTACTGTAATATCTGAACTAAAATATCTTTGATTTTCACAATAATTTGTACATATGAAAGTTCCAAAAGTGTGCTTCCTCTTTCTTCATAATAATTTCTTTTTTGTTTTCCTCTCTTGCTAAAGCAGGTCTTTGCTAGTTGAGGCTCATATGGCAGCAATGGAACACCCACACTTTTCTACAGAAAAAATTATATGTTCCAGTTTGTATACAGTATATTCCCTTACATACATTCGTGTTCAGTCCAAGCCACTACTCCTAATTTACAAATTTTGTAACTTTGGAGATTTCTTCTAGCAGAACACAGAAAGGCTCTTTTATTTTTAGATCTGTCCAGTAATCTGAGCTAAGTGAAAAATCTGATACAATATATTTCTTCTAATGCCAAGTCTATGTGTAAAACACTACTACCTTCTTTTCCTACTCTCAAATGTATCTTCAAAACCAGACCCTAATAAAGAGGTGATACCTTTTTTTCCCACAAGACGCTTATCAGTAACTGCTGCTTCATTGCTTGTGAACACGCTTAACCACGCAATATCTAAAATAGAAAGTAGTTAACAAATATGTGGAATTAGAGAGCTACATTCCTCAGCTTTAAAAATAATACAATCAGTTTAAAGAATTGTTGTGAAACGTAATCTGAGAAGGAGTATGTCATAGAGGCAGACATCAGATTTCTTTTTTGAGGTTCTCTGAATTAATTTAACCCTGGGAAGCTAAACTTGTAAACAGATCCACTGAAGTCTGAACACTGAGCCTAAAAAGTGGATTGATCGCTTAATTATCTGTTGCAACAGAGAATGCACATGAGAAACAAGAGGTTGGTGACCTGCTGTAAAGCCTGGTATGCTATTAAAGAGGACCCTGAAGTCCTTTGGCAGTGCATACCCTAATATGAAATGTATAGAATTGGAAGGCAACAGGTAACAACAGCAGGTGGTTTCTGACTTTTCTAACATCAGCCTGAATCACACAGCCAGTGAGCTGGAGAAAATATCACACACTTCAGGTAAAAATGTCACAAACATCCTAGTTACAACTGGTTCCTAATATTATGTTGTATTAACTGCATCATGAATATATGTCTGTGGTGCTTGTGTGCATTATAATATTATGCAGCCTTTTGTTTCTTTTTTTTTTTTTTCTTCTAGGAATATCACTCTTCTACAACAGTCTTGCCAGACTATGTTCACAAACTGCTTTCATTATATACCTATACAGGTTTTGATTCTGTTCATAAATTGACAATAATAATTGTCTGAATTACTTCAAAATTTGATGGAGTTATCAAGGAAAGATATTGAAAAATATATAAAACACACTTAAGTACCCAATCAGTGTAGCTGTTGTTATTCTCAATTTAATAGAATTAAAGTTTTAATAGTTCAATAGCTAACTTAAAGATTTCAACTTTTTCCTCTATTTTGGTTAAAAATATGTTTTATTGAGGCTTTTTCCCTACTTTCACATCTCTGGAAATGGTACCATTCTAGAATAATTGCATCATTCTAGAATAATTGCATTTGATATTATTTAATTCTTCTCTACCAAAATTATATCCTCTAGCAGGCCTTTGCATTATGATAGTTATGGTAACATCTTTGGTGTCAAATACAGAAGCCCTATTTGAGACAGAAGAGTTCAGTGAAAAATAAAATAACCCCACAAATTCCAAACTACGGTCTTTTCTCCATTTTGCATTTGTTTTTGAGCATTACCTTTCCTTTCTCTCTTTTCAGAGCTAAATGTCTGGACTTTCTGCTAAATCAAATGACAGTGAACAGTATAATCTTATCATTAATATATATAGCGTATCTACTGTAAATCAGGATAAAAATGTTCTTGTATCATTATCAATATTCATACAGATCCAATATATTGTTATGTCTACAGAGAACAGTATCATAGAATCATTTAGGTTGGAAAAGACCCTTATGATCACTGAAGACAACTCTAATCTGACACTGTCAAGTACACCATGTTCCTAATCACCACATGCAAACACCTACATCCCTACAGAGGTGGAGACACAAAACCTGGGCAGCCTGTTCCAAAGCTTGGCAGCATTTGCAGTAGAGAAACTCGTCCTAATATTTAATCTAAAGCTCCCTTTGCACAACTCAAGGCCATTTCCCTTATACTGTCTCTTGTTACCTGTGAGAATAAACTGACCCCCACCTGGATACACCCTCCTGTCAGGCAGCTGTAGAAAGTGATAAAGTCCTTCATGAGCCTCTTTTTCTCCAAGCTAAACACCCCCAGCTCCCATCGTTGCTCCTCACAGAACTGGTGCTCCAGACCCTTCCCTAGCTCCATTGCCCTTCTCTGGACATGCTCCAGCCCCTCAATGTCTTTCTTGTACTGAGGGGCTCAGGGACACATGACATATTTGAAAATGTCCTGAATACGATACGTACAGTTGGTGAGTTTTGGTGCATAAAGAACACTACCTTCATGGGACTGTGAATCCTTGGTAGATATTTCATGATGACCATCTTCATCTATATCAAAATGCACTGTTTTTGAATCTTCAGTTAGTATATAACATTTCACTATTTGTTGCAGGCTAAACACTAATAAAAATAAGTTATAATTATTTTACTATAAACAGAGAAATGACAACATTCCAACATTTGCTATTTCCATAGGAAAAGATCAAGTCCTTTTTTTTTTTACAATCTTTACTTGATAATCTATGCGTATTTGCACTATGAGCAATACAGCAAAAATATACTAGAAGTTACTCAGTGGGCTTAAGCAGTTGTTTTGAGAGCTTGGTGTTGGTGTGAAGGAGGAAAATAAATATTTCTTTGCTTAGAAATTTATGTCAGTGAGCAGAAAAGATGTATCTCAGCCTTTCAGAGAGATAACATGGGAAAACTTGAGTTTGACAAAATAGCTTCCAACTCAAGAGCCTGAGGAATAGTGCAAGGAAGAGGGATGGAGGACAGCATGCAGATAGCTGTGTTGAAAAAGACTAAAGACTAATGGGGACAGGATGAATTTGAATGTGGGAGAGTGTATCCACATTTGCAGTTGGCTAGTGACTGAGTAGACTTAGAGTGGCCAATAGAGCTCTCTGGGAAGCCTGAGCCAAAGCAAGTTGTTCACAGAAGTCTTTGAATGGAGAGTGTGAAAAATAATGTTTATAGACTAGTTTCCTGCATTTCATAGGTAAGTACTTGCCTGTTTCTCAGTTTTGTATTTTAAATATTGGATCTGGATCTGGATTGGATTGTATTTTAAATATTGGATTTAGGTTAGAGTGCTTATGGCTACCTAAAATAGCAGCATTTAGTTTGGGGATCGGACATCTCACACTGAAAGTAAAACAAAACCCCAGGTCTTTCTAGCTAAAAGCTTCCAGGAGGGAAATTGTTCCCTTTCATTCCTGAACAAAACTGTGTTGCTCTGGCAGGGTGTATGTCCAGACATTTTGATATCAGCCACCTCCAGAATAATATTATAAGGCACTATTCTGGTTATAGCTGAATGTTGGTTCAGCTTTATATTTTGGTTATGTTTAGCTGAACATTGTTTTACTGGACAAGGTTTGATACTTTCAAATGCAGTTAAGACACTTTTGAGATCACACAGATCTCCAGGGTATACTGCAAGATAAAAAATCCTGTCTTTGCCAGAATAATTAGGCAAGCAAAACAACAGGATACACAAAGCGCTGTTCCACATGCTTAATTTAGTTGGATTTTGCCTTGGATTCGAATATTCTTTTCAAGATTATAAACATACCTGTCATTCAGGTAAGAGTTACCTGGGTTTACAGGAGGTGATCTCATGTTTGTAAGCAGAAACTGTTTCTCCACAGACTGCTTTCTACAGAGAGGCATTTGATACGGCTTTCTGCGACCTGAGCGAAGCAGCATTGCAGAGGCACTGAAGGAACACTGCTGATGATGATCTCAGCTGACTTCCTTTTCGAGTCCTAAGGTAGGAGTTAGAATTTGTCACAAGACTTTGTGTTTCCATTGAGAAACAAGTTTTCAAATATAATTTTGATAAATGGCAGTTAATGGAAGTAGATAAACTCAATAAATGTTTGATCACCATGCATGACCCAACCCTTTGTCTTGCAAAGCAAAACCAGTGTGTTTCCAGTGATGGTAGATAAGTTAACTACCTAAACTTCCAATAAGATGCACAGCAACGTGGATAACACAATTGTGTTGAAGGAATATATTTTGAAAGACTTCTTCTTAGATAAGATATAAGCAGTGTTTGTGGCTTCAGTTTATGTTTGTCATAGGCAGATAGCTACATATTTCTAAATGAATTGGAAAATCACGTTCATTTTGTGAATACAGTCTAAGATAATTGGCAAAGTATCCATAAGTGATTGAAAATGATGCTAACTTCAAAACATTATTATCAAAATTATCATCTGACTCTCAGAGGTATATGCAGGTATATTGGAATCTTAAACCAAGGTTCAGTAAATCTTGCCTTAGAAATGATGTAATTTGGAAATTATTATTGTTACAGAATATGAGTTAGGTTAGATACCTGAAGGAGAGGCTGATGTCTAAGAATATTAACTGCTTTGATGGTGAAACCACCCAGGCAGCTACTAAGGTATCATGAAGTTGCAAGTTAAATCACTGCATTTCAGGAAAGCTAAGGACCTTATTTTGGTTTGAAGAAAGGGAAACTGAAATTCTGAAGTCAACATGCTCTCCTGAAGTCACTTGTTTATGACAAGCATTTATGGCAAGTGCAGACCAAAGAAAATAACAAGCTTCAATTCTGTCTGGTGTCCTGGTGAATGAAACAAGTGAAGATGGGTACGATTTTATCCCCATGCAGCTTTGCACAGAGTAACAAAATATCTGTAGACCAGAGAGGTCATGGCTCTTACACAAGTGTAATGGCTTGTAAATTCACCCAGGGAAGGGTAGGACAGTTTAGCTTTCTGCTTTGGTTCACTTCCCTGTTGCAAAGCTTCATATTATATTTTTACATGAAATGAAACATTTCTGGCCCTGGCAAATCTCTTGTTACTAGACCAAAAGGGATAACTAAGGTTCATATTCATTCTCTTCAACTCTAGTTATAACAACATTCATTTAGATCACTGAAAAGCGAAAGACTTATTTTATGGGATTGCTCTTCCTTATAAATAGGGCTCATAGCATAAGTGGTAACTTGCAGTTAGAGGTAGAAAGAAAAAGAGTTAGAAAGAGTCTTCTGAGTCTTCCTTATCTTGCTGAAACTGCTTTATCACTGAGCATTCTAAACAAATAAAAATGTTCTTTGCCTTTTTTCCACTAGGAACCTGGTCTCTGGAAACTCCCACCTGAATCAGGCTCTGTGGTGTGGGTGGACAATAATACCACCCTGTGGATCTTAAGAGATGTAAGTCTCTAGGTGTTCATCAACAGAGCATTAAGACTTTGCTAGGTCTATGAAGCTCAAAATCAGGCAATCACTGACTCAAATTTCCTGCTGAAATCATGTGTAATTCTAGTTTGGCTGCTTGTGATCAGAAGTTCTGAAAATCCCAGCTCCTGATTTTGATCCGTTTTCAGAGACTTCACCTGCATTACTTACACCCACAATAGTAAGAAAAGGAGAATATTCACAAGTCAAGATTCTGAAGAATTCCTGAAGAGGGCAGGCTAGTTCAAAGACATTTTCAGGAACACTTAGGAATTGGATAAAATCTTAAGCATTTTGTATGATGAATGCTGGACAGATAGCCTTGATGTTATGAAGGACTGCACTTAAGTTTATTTATTTTGTCTTGTTTAAACAAGTAGAAAATAGAAAAGTCTATGGTAGACTGTTGGCTCTCCAGAAGTCAATTGATTGTTCCCCAGAAAAATTAAAGCTTCCTACAATAAATAAATCAAGCTTTCACACCTTGAATTGCCTCATATATTCCTTAACACTGAGTGACATATAAATACTCCCATTTCAATAAACCTTTCCTGTCATTACATGTTCTTATATACGTGTCACCTATGCCTTCATGTTTCATTCTTTGTCATAGCTTTTTAGGCTGTGTATATCTCCCTATGTTGGTTTCTTTATCTTAATGTCTTTCATACCTATTTCTTCAGTTCTTTTCTCTCTTCTGTAAGGTATATGTTGAAGAGGATTAGAAAGATCTGTATATTATTCTTGGCTGCAGACCTATCTACCATTGTTTTGGAAACCAGGATCTGATTTGTTTCATCTTGCATCTAAACTAAATATAAGGGAATTAAAGCTCTTTAAACTGCTGAAATTAGCAGCAGTCTAACTACTCTTAAGAAACTAATGAATATGTTTGTGGCCATTGACAACAAGATCACACTAAAAGCTGAGGAAATTTGATTTTTTTTCCTACTACAAATATTATATTAATTCATTGATATGAAGACAGCAAAGAAAATCTGTTATATAGTCTCTCTTGCTCCTACTGTGATCTTCTTTGTTCTTAGCCATCATTCTTCTTTCATTTAACTGCAAGACACATGTGATCATTAAATTAAATTAAATCTAAATCAGTATATGAAAACAACATTTAGAATTTTGGAGTTCATTCATACAGTGGTATGTCCCAAATATTATCTCATATTGTGTTGATAAATTCATAACAAGATATGTCTGAAATCCTTATAGGGTCAGAACTGTTTTGACTGTAGTTGACTGTACTGTGTCACAGCTGTCAGACCTGCTAGGAAAGATAGTAATTCGTTCAAGTTTATTCCAATTTAACAGTGGATTAAAAAGAATTTTTGGCATCCTATAGCTAATAAAAACTGAGGTTATAGTCTCTTTCAAATCAGACTTTACAAAATCTATCATCTAAACTAGACACAGGAATACACAAATATGCACATAAACTAGATGCAGAAAGAGATTTCTTAAGAAAACTTTAAAGTCAGCAGAAGAAAATCACTATTTCATAGAATCTCAACAAACAGTCTGTAATATATCTTAAATTATTTAACCCTGCTGTAATCTCCCATTCTTGCTTACCTTATTTTGTGTGGTTTTGTCTCTCCTGGGATACTTCTACTGAACAGAATTCTAAAAGCAGCTCTGTTACAGCAAATTTATTGCCTGAACAGAGGGCAGGAAGCCAAACCTCTGAATAAAACAAAAGTCTGACGTGGACCTAATCTTCTAGATCTCTACATACTCCTATTTATATCAACATTCCAACGGTTCTAACTACTCCTGGAATTACAAGAGGGTTGAAAATTGCAGGAATACACTTTTAAATGTCTGTTTCTGTAAGGTGCCACAGAAGCTTTTCTGCCTGGAACTGCATGCAAATTTTTAGCCACTAGCTTTGTGTATTCTATTCCTATATTTTATGTCATAAAATATTATTGTTATCTGTCATTCTTCCAGGGCTGAGTCACGTGCACATACTGGGTTTATAGCAATATAGACATATTAAAAGTAGGAATGTAGACTCTGTTTCAGGGAGTTCAAAACAAACTTACTGCTTAAACATTTACCCAGTTATCGAAAGGGCTTTGCCTGCATTGCAACAATGGGAATACTTGGACTGCCTGTGACATGAGTGGACTTTTAAAAGCGGATGTGATACATTTTTTTGCCCATGAAGCCCTGGCAATAAGTAGGTTTTTATTATAAAATTTTGCACATCCAGTTGGCCTTATCTATCTACCTATTTACATTTCTAACTCTTTACTCACCTATTGGTGAGTCCTCCCTATTCATATCATCAAACCTTTTAAAAATTAATTATCCTTGGATTTTTATAGGAGTGAACCACACTTTTATTTGCCTCATTGAAATGATAAAAATCCTCTAAAACCAATTACATTGACCTTTTTTTGCCAAAGTTTTCTTAAAATCAAGGAGCTACTGCTTTCATCTAGAGTTTGTTCACTATGTAAAGAAATTTCTACATTTTGCCTGTGCTTGGTTTAGGAAATACATTTTTTTTTCAGTTTTCTAAGCTCTCACCAGACACTTGTATCAGCTCAACAGAAAGACTTTATTAAAACATACATTTAGTGACAAAGCAATGTGATACTTTGAAATCCCAAGTCTTTGTCTATTACTCAAACAGTCTGCAAAATGTGGGGAAATTTCTAAATGGCATGTCGTGAGATTGTCCTTTACGTACACACACAATTGTCCTAATTTTGTGTGTGATAGAGTTATTCCTCATGCTGGTGTATGGTATAATGCTGTGGTTTAAATTTAGGATGAGAATAATGTTGATAACACACTGATGGGTGAAGTGTGAAGCATTAAGAGAAGGACTTTTCTGTTTCTCACATCTCAGCATTAGTGAGGAGGTTGGGAGACACCAGCACCTGGAAGGAGACACAAGTGATACAGCTGACAGGTTCTGACTGAAGGGATATTCCATACTATATGGTGTAAAGCTGAGTAATATCAGCTAGAGCTAAAGCTGACTGGAGGCTGCTGCTTGGAAACTGGCTGTGTATCAGCTAGCAGGCGGCTAGCAGCTGCATTGTGCATTACTTGTTTTGTATATTTTAATTTTTTAATGATACTTATTTTTGTTTCTCCTCCTGTTTCTGGCCTATTAAGCTGTCTTTATCTCAACAGGTTAATTTTACGAGTTTTTTCTTACCCATCCTGGGGTGGTGACAGAGAAGTGAGCAAGTGGTTTGTATGGTGTTTATCTGGCAGCTGGCTGGGTTAAACCACAACAGTCCCCTTTGACACCCACCCCATGGGGTGTGAAGCGTTTAAGATAACCACTGTTCTGACATGTTAAAACAAATTTGTTATATGCAATCAGTTGCATTGTTTTAATTGTTGCTGGCCACAATGTTGATTTATTTGATCTCAATGTTGCTGTGCGTTCTCAGAGTTGCATTATGTAACACCTTACTTGTTTTGTGTGCTCCCCACTGTGTCATTTCTCAGCTCCGGGTTAAGGTCATGATGTTGCACTTTGTGACATGGGGTTTTGATATGGTGAGATGCCTGTTGGCAGGACTGAGGCAGCGTGTGCACCCAGCATCACAGCTGTGCAGGAGCTACCTGCTGGGTATTACACCTAAACACACCTCCAAGGGCCGATCCACAGGAATGACACCTCTGCCATCCTTTCCTTCTCCTCCAGGCAAGCTACAATGGCTCTTGGAAAGTATTCTCAGGGTGTTCAAACCAACACCTTTGCACTGCTATGGTGTCTGAATGTGTCTTTGGTCTTATGTAAGTTTACACAACTAGGTAAGAACATCACCCAGGGATCTGCCCTAAGACTGGACAGTTATGAGTGGCAGAAAGTATGGGATAGGATGGGCGAGTGCCTAGGACAGTGAGCACCTTCTAGTGTTTTGGAACTTCACCTCTGAAAAAGTGTGGAATCCAGAAAAAATTGTTAAAATATTTGGAAAAGATGAGCTATCACCAGATAATTCCAGAGAAACACAAATTACTGCAATGTGCTGGGGCTTGGCCTGGGCTGACTGAGCTCTGCTCAACAGAGCTCAGTGCCCTCTGCAGGGAGGGAAGATCTCTGGGACTGAGAGCAAAGTGACTGAGTCCATGGCTGAACCAGAGAACCAGCCCGTGCCAGTATTATCTGCCCTTGTATGCAAGGAGAAACGCTGGAAGCAAAAGCAGACATATAATAAGGGCTGAAGGAGCTGCCTGTAAGAGGGATCAGGAAGTAGATTACTCCAAAACAGGGCAATCACAAAATAGATTGCTCAGTGGGCCAATGACAAGTTGGGCCATCCAGGAAGAGATACAATGTACAAATGGGTTTGTCAATGAGGGATGGACTTATCATGGACATTATCCAATACCATGCACCGTCTCTCCAGCCCTGAAGGTCTACTATGACAGAAGAAGCCCGAGCCCATGGACTAATTTTACTCAATGGACATTTTAGAGGGATGCCCCATAGACTAAGGGAATGATATCTGTGCATATGTATCAAAAGACAGGAAAGGACACACTGGGAAGAGTGGAACCTGGGCATGACACAAATGACACAGAATACAGAGTGGATATTGCTCTGGTTTTATTGCAGACAGAGTTAATTTTTGTCCTAGTTGGTATAGTACTGAGTGACAGCTTGAGGATAAGAATAATGCTGATAACACATTGATGTTTTATATTTTACCAAGTGGTGTTTACACTGGCTCAAGGAATTTTCAGGTCCTCCACCTGCCAAACCAGTGAGGAATCTGGGTTATAAGAAGCTGGAGGGGACACAGAGGAAGAGTAATGATGGAAAGGGAGCCCATGGCTGTTTAGCTACCTTCCAGATTAAACCACAACAGGACAAAGGAAGAAAAAAAAAAGTATTATGTGGGAAAAACATTTTAATTTGTTTTAATAAGGTTGTTCAGATGCTATACTGAGTCAGGATTTGATGCTGCTGCAGCTGCATTTTTTGGTAAGGAGCAGGTGAATACAGGTTGTAAAATAACCTGTATTCACCTGTGCAGCCTGAGAGGACGAACCATGCTCTCGGGCTGCACATGTACCTGGGCCAGGAGGTAAAATTCCAGGTGTAAATATGCCATACCTATAGCCATAGCACAGAACAACCTCTTATTTTAAAGGAGCAACTGTAGGGACATCATAATGTGCTACATCAGCACTACTCTTGAGGAGCTAAACAACATACACCGTCAGCAGCTACATCCACACAAAAAATCTAATCATAATTGATAAAATCTGAGTGAAATAAGGCATAGAAATATTGAGGATGCAACTACATTGCATCTGACCTTCTACCTTAAGCTTTACAGTTTATTTTCAACTTTATTGTTTTATTGGTTTCATCAGCAATAACAGCACCAGCAGCAGAAAAAAAAAAAGACAATTTTGTGCAGATCCTGATGAAAAATATCAATTTACCAGGTTAGAAGTGAAACAGAGGAGGATACTCATCTGGACAACCCTGCACACTTCTCTTCTAGGTTGGTCACTGGGAAGCATTTTCCATTCTCTGTCTCTTTTCAATACTGCCTGCCCCACCTCTACTTCCTGGCACCTATGCCTCCTTTTCCCTTTCTCAATCTCACGCTCTTTCTTTCTTTGCTTTCATGCTTGCTTGCTTGCCTGCTTTTCTTCTGCAAGCTTCACCATTAGAGTTATGTACTTCATTGGTCATGGACCCCTCTTAATAACTCTATCCCTACAGTCGCAGCATCAGGTTCAGTCCATTACAGGACAGGTTTTCAAAATTCTCTTCTAATTCAAATTAATATGTTATATTAAATCATCTTGAAAGGCGACAACCTCTAGAAAACAGTGATAGAGAGAAAAAGATCAGTGAAATCATTAAAATAATATTTTATATGTAACTGTTGGCATGGAAATGACCAAGAAAAACAGCTGCCTAGGACTGGTTTGGATGTTTTTTTGATTTTAGACATTCATCGGCAAAAAGTAAATATTTGCAGAAAAGAGAAGAAGGAAAGGTTTCCTGGTACTGCATGCTACTGCATGAATCATTTTAAGAGTACAGTAAATACTGATATTTTATCAGTCGTTTAATTTGCCAACAATTTACAGGATAACTAATTCAAAATCTCTCAAGCTGGAGAAAACCTGGAACATAGCCAGTAGACTGTACTACATAAAAGATCATATAATTATACTCCAGTGCATAGTCAGATTTACACTGGGGAAAAGGTTGATTACAAGTACTAATAGCGTGAAGAAAGCCTTTTCTAAACATTTTCAATGAAACTGATTGAAAACATTAAAATAGGCTGTGCAAGGTAGGGTTTTCAGATTTTGGAGATATCATCTCAAAAAAAATTGCTCCAGTTTAGGGCAAAGGGTTTCTATCCTAAATTCCAGAACATATATTAACATTTTTATGAGAAGTTCTTGTTTTTCTTCACACTGTGGTCATCCCTAAAGGTATAAAAAACCCAATCCGAATATATTTAGCAGTAATATATTTTCTAACTGACAGAAACTGACATGGTAATCTACCAATGTCTTTTTTCTTGGAAACTGTTGGGGTTTTTAATATTCTAAGAACATTATAACATAAGCATTTCACTTCCAACTTAATCTTCCTTTACATTCTGTTAATATGGCATGCCAAAGACATATATAGGACTAAACAGAGCCTACTGTAGCCTATCTATTGCTTCCAGAACTTCCAAACTGTCATTAAATAATTCTGTTCTATGTGCAGTGAAGACCTCTACTACTGAAAAAAGCAAGGACTTGTTTAAACCTTCATATGTTTCTGTTTACAACAGAAGACTTATGACATAGCAATATTTGTCTTGACCACTGCTGAAAAATCTACAGTTTTTTTGAAGTTTGTTCTTAAAAACACACACACAAAAGTGAAAAGTGGTCTGTATAAATTAAAACTATGCTTCAGTGCTAAATTACTATTTTTTAACATTTCTCTGTCTAGAGTTCTTATACAAAATGTTTTTTACTCATTAAGGGTTATATTATTTTTGGTCTTTATTGGAATAGGAGAAGGATGATGTCTCTTGAATTTGTTGTGGCAGAAGATGTCCTCCCTTCACTTGCTAGGGTACACACAGGACCACACAAGGCATTCAGCAAAAGGGATCCACTGGACAGTAACATATTGAAGCCATACAAGGAGTGGCTGAAGTCACTTGTCTTTTCCAGTCTGGATAAGAGGAGACTGTGGAGATTCCTCATTGCAGTTACAACTTCCTCACAAGGGGAAGATGAGGGACAGGCACTGGTATCTTCACCATGAGAGGACCAGTTACAGAACCCAAGGGAATGGCCTGAAGTTGTGTCAGGGGAGGTTTAGGTTGGATGTTAGGAAAAGGTTCTTCACCCAAAGAGTGGTTGGGCATTGGACAAGGCTCCTCATGGAAGTGGTCATTGTACTAGCCTGACAGAGCTCATGAAGCATTTGGATAATGCTCTCAGGCACATGGTATAACTCTTGGAATGTCCTGAACAGAACCAGGAGTTGGATTGAATGATCCTTGTGGGTCCCTTCCAACTCAGTATGGTCTATAATTATAACACCCTGGGGTGCTACAAGTCATGTACATTAACTGCAAATAGAGGAAAATATAGAGGCTGACAGGATATCTTCTTGGACTACAGTAGTTTGCCTTTATTGCATGCAAACCTTTTGTGGAGCCTTCATCCTTGAAGGTATTCAAAACACAACTGAACAAGGTCCTGAGGAAGCAGTTCTCTTTGCCCCCATTTCAAGCATGGAGGCATGGAGGCAACAGACACACAGAGATCTGTTTCAGCCTCAACTATGCTGTGATTCCATGAAATCATTATGAAAATTTGGGGTTTATGTTGATTAATTAATTACTCTGACTTTTCTCTATCTCTTATTTTGAAACAATTGTGTTTTCTTTTTAAATATAGAATAAAACCACATATATAGAAGAGATATGGCTGAATGAAAGACTGTTACATTTTAACCAAATATTGCTGATAAATTCCTGTAACTTTTGTGACAACAATTCAGAACAACAGTCAGTGTTTGTACAGATAATAATTTTAATTTATACTTTTCAAATATTGCTCAGTGTTTCCACTATTCCTGATTGGTGGACTGGTATAGCAGCATGTCAAAGTTGTCTTGAGGTGTGCTGTATGTGCAAGATATATCTACATGTGAGGTGCCCAGGCATTGCCATAGATTCCTTTCTTTCACACCATCCACCAGGAACAGTGACATTCAACACATATGTAGAATAGTTGATATCATGAACATATTTGGAGGAATTAGCTTTTTGTCTGTCAGAAGCAGACATTCGTATCTGTCTGACTACAGTTTTAGCCCTTGCCCATGACTTGTCTTCTCAGATATTGTATAACATAGTTTTTACAGTTAATGATGATAAATGATCTGAATGGGCAGTGAACAGAACAAATGTTTTAGTTATCTAAACATTGACTCTGTGCATTTTAATCTCTGCACCTAGTTCTAAAAATCTCTCTTTGCTATGAAAATTATGTCCTTGTATTTTTTCTCCATGCTCCAGCATTGGGAAGGGGAAATAATTGTCATTTCTATAATACCACAAAAATGAAAAAAAAAAAAAAAAAGGCAAAAGCTTCAGGTTGCAATTAGACACAATAAAGTATAATTGCAAAACCTTTCACATAAATAAATATTAGGTCTGTACGAAGTAATTTTGTTGCCTTTCCTGTGTTGCACAATTACAGAGAGCAGAGTAAAAATAAACACTGTTTGAGATTACTTAGTTCCTGTACCAATTTTCTAAGGTACTGAGGCATATGGAGTTGTGTTGTCCATCTGTCCTCTCCAGCCACTTTTAAATCTTATGGATAATTTTGATTAAGTTTGGCAAGGGCATGGAAGGAGGAAGCCTATTTGAAAAAAGTGCACATTTTTTCAAGTTCTGTGAACTTAAGGAGCTGAACAGCAGATAGACTGATAAACATTGCCAAATGAAATATTGCAGCCTGGTCTCATCAGTTATCCTTCCAGCTTGGCTAAGGACCTAGTTATCAGCCTGTATGTATGTATGGAGGTACTGGATATCCAGCTGTCAGGAGTAAATGGCAACGAACAAGGGATCTGAACTCTGGAGTTTATTACAGAACCAAAGAGATTAAATGTTTTACCTGACTTGATTATCTGGCGCAATCATTCCCTCATGCCACATTCCTAGCTCACAACCTGTGTCCTCCGCAAGAAGGTCTCTGCTGATGGCCTGACATGGTTGTACAGGAAATCATGTTGATTTCTGTGGTGCCACTTCCCACAGCAGACAGCTGCATTAGGTGTTAGTGGTCAAAGTCCCTGGGCATCCTACAGCATTCACGTGCTTACAGTTCTCATGCAGTGTATTCCAAAGGCCATCAGGAATCAAGGGAAAAACATTTTAACGTGCTCAGTTGCTTTATTCTTTATCTAGTTCTAAAAAGACATCATAACAAAATTTTGGATCATAATATGTGATGTTAATTTTAAAAATACTTATTCATAGTCTTTGTTGAAGAATGAATTTTTGATGCACTGTAACACATAAAATTTTAATTCTGCTTTAAGTTGCTGAGAATTACTTATTTTGAGGAGAACTGTACTTTTTCACTACTATATGCTGCAGAAGTTTGAATGCAGAACAGCTTACAGCTTTGAGGGACTCGAAAAATGAGGAATACCCCTAAAGTAAAACTCAAGGACAGTTTCTTTGTTTTCTGTTTGTTTGAATTCTAATTGGCAATGAGGACAGCACTGGCACTAGAAAGTAGCACTGTATCCTTAAAAGGGAGAAAGATGCAAGTAAAGGTGGTGGAACATGAGAGAAGATGAAAAAGATTAGCAGAATAAGTCATCTGAAGCATTTCAAAGATTGATTATTTTTTTCACACTCCAGAGCCCCTGTTTCTTTCCCAATAATTTTTGTGCATAGCATAAAAGGAAACTTCAGGTGTCAGATCTGCAAATGGAAAGCACATTGATAGTGTTTCCTAGAGTTTGGTGTTCATTTTATTTACCACTACCATATGTAAGCAGAAGGAACATGTCTACTTGAACATACAGCTTAAATGGCTCTGGTGGCAATGGTAATCCAGTCACCTCACAGTAGAGTTCAAAGGACCTTTTTTGTGGGCTATATTCTATGTCACCATGGAGGTCAACAGTAGCAGAAACCTGTACTTTGGACCCCTGGCTTTGCTGTATGAAATAGAAGAAGAAGAATGAAGGAAAATGGGAGTCACTGAGTCACTATTTATGATGCCAGGAGAAGAAGAAAATTATATGCTGAGGGAATATATGTTATAATAAAAAAGGTGTTTTTTTCTGATTTCTGAATTGTAACCTAAAGTTGAGGGTGGACGGTACTTTCAAATCCCCCTTTACTACTCCTGAAGCAGGGAGTGGCATTTCAAGGTACAGAAATCCAGGCCTTCACAGAAAGAAACAGTCAGTTTTACTTCTCTTCCCAAATATTCTGTTCTGCTGCTATAGAAACCATCCTTCATTTTTCATTCTACACCCTGTAACAGGCAGCTCTGACCTGTTAGAAAACAAACTTTCAGTGCTATAATATGAATATTATAATTCTGCCAGCCTAAATGATTCTTTGAGGGTGGTAATATATTCTTTTACAAAAATGCTATAGTTATCTTGTCTATAGGATAGAAGACAACTATAGGGCTTCTGGATTTAAGAACTTTAGACTAAAATATTTTATTATATTTATTTATTATATTTTTGTATATAATTTTCTGAGAGTTATATATAAATCTCTAAAAATTCACATATAAAATCTTGTTAAGTGTAGAAAATAGCCCACAGTAACTCAGGAATTTTAAACAGCTGAGGTTTGCTTAGCTATTCCTCCTCTTAATCTATATAATATTTGTAACTTCTTTGTAGTTTAATAACACTGATTTAAGATTGAAAGCAAATGTAAAGACAAAGTATCTCGTTAGGTATATGATAAAAACTTATACCCAAATCAAGGTTTAGGAAGAGACTAATTATTTGCATTGTCATTGGCTGTCTGTAGATATTGTGGGTGCTTTCATGGTCAGGCTGAGATACTCTTCTTACTTTAGATCCCTGAATGTGATCTCCATGACCTGGTAATGCTCTATCACTCAAAAGTCACATCAGAGCTGTAGGACACTGGTCACGTCTGACAGTCGCCTCTCTTCTTTTGCTAGATCATCCTGTCCTTTGTGAATTGCCTATGGAAGATTACTCTTTCCCAAGCATACGTGACATTTCTTTCTCTTGGTATATCTTTATCCACTTGATATTTGCACTGTTCTGTACCCACCTAAGACACTGTGGATGATACCACAATGAAAAAATTTCTTGCTGTCTTTGTGATAACATGAAGGCAGAGGCACTCAGTGTAATATTCTCTGAGAAGATCATGCATATCCACACTTGCAACTATTGTTTATTATTAAAATATACGTAAATCTCAATCATGCCATTTTACAAAAGTCGTATATCCAATTCAGATGTAGGGAGAGGAATGGTGGAAACATTTATCAGCTCTATTTACTGCATTTTTTTTTCTGGTATGCGAGTCATAGCTCCTATTATTACTGAATATGTAAAATGAAACACCATTGTTACAGGTTTTCCAAAATGTTTCCTTCTGCTTCAGCAGTTCCACCCTGGTTACATTTAGATGGGAGTGTTACCTCTAATTTAAGACAGGAATGCCAGGAATAATTTTAAACATGGCATTTATTCAACAGTGCACTCGTGTGGCAAGACTCAGGAAGTACATAGATAGTGTATCTCAGAATTCCTTGAATACAATATATTTTACTCATTACATAAGAAAACACAGAAAAGCTCTTATAGATGGATGCAATTATGTTTCTTAGTGTGATCCCTTTAAAAAAATATTTTCCAACCTACTTTTATTGCATACATAGAAAAAAAAAATCCTCTTTCAGATATTCTGGTGATAGAAGTCAGGACTCCCAATAAAAGATATTATCTTGTTTTGTCATATGTGGGCCCTTCTTCACTGAAATTTAATTTCAGAGTGTAAACTTGCTATCTTTATTTCTTTCATCACCATAAAATTTCAAATTTTGACAGGAGATCTAAATATAGATTAGATGTTATCACACAAAAGTCTCTTAATACATTTTTTGGCTACTCAGCCAATGAATCGTATGCAGAATTATGACTACAAGTTCTCATATTCTCCAAGCAAGGTCATATATATAGCAAGAAAAAAAACTTCTACTCAGCTACCAGGTATGGTTGCAGAGAGTGTAAATGAGTCAGGAATGAGTGTTGCAGGCCAGATGTCCAACAGACACAAAACTTGAAAAAGAACTGCCACCCTCATCTAGTTTTATTTAATTTCTGCTAGAAATTCCCACTGTTACTTGAGTGGTTGTTTACTTCAGTTATGTTTTTCCTACAGTTGATTTAATCTCCACACATGTTGCTGGAATCCCTACAGCACTCATGTCCCTCCAGTGATGACCCTCCACCTTCAGCTTGGAGTGGGGCTTAGACAAGATGAACACTATTCCTGAGATCAGTTATTAAAGAAAACATAACACAGCATTCCCTCTGTTTTGCAGCAGGACATAGTGGTCCTTATGGTCCCAGTAAAAAAAAGGGATTCAGACTCTGCAAGGTATCATTTCAAATGCAATTTCTTAGAGTTAACATCATAAGGAGAAAGAGAACTGTTATCCCACAGCATTTCAGATCCCACAAACCATGAGCACTGCAGCATCAAATGGGTCTGTAATGAGCATGCATCACAAAGTCTGTGGAATGGTACCCACTGTGGTCATTCAAGCTATAAGGGGATTTTCTTAGAAGATAACAACTTTATCCATCATTTCTACTGTCAGAGAGGATACTTGCATAAGGACTTGGCATTTATTATGCAGTTTTAGATAGAGGCAAGGTCACAGAGATGCCAGTACAGTGTGGGAGCTGCCCACAGCTGCTCTAACGGGGCACTGCCTGAACTCATCCTGGCCGTGGGATATGCAGAGCACAATGCAGACCCGAAGGCCATCCTGCATGTGGCCACACCTAGGCTGTTACATGGATCACTAGTCTCAATGCACGATGATCCTTCCAAGCAGGTTCACCCTCCTGCAGTGTGGAGGCATTTATTCCCATTAAGAGAATTCCATCGCGAGCAAAGTCTCTGGAGTGATCTCTGAAGATCACTCTAGAACAAGAAGAATGCCCCTCCAGAAGTAAGGTTTTATTTTTCCTGCTCCCTTACGTTCATTTTCTCCCCCGTCCTCTCTCAGGAGGGTGCCTTCAGCCAGGAATGTGAAAACCACACACAGAGATATGTCTTCAGGTGCTTTTCAGTGCTGTGGAGGCAATTACAACGGTCTGGTGTCCGGGCGATGCCCCTTAGGATATCGTACAGGGGTGAGCAAGACTGGAGGAAATGTGAGGGCAAACGTGAAAGGACGACTAGTGCACCCCAAGCCAGGACAGCCTCGTTAGTCCCCTCACAACGCACCAACTCCTGAGGCAAGTCGAGCAGAACCGAGTGCTTTTGTGAGCTGCTGCTTCGCTTCGGCGGCTGAACACTTGTAGTGGCACACCTCTGACACGAGACGACAGACCCGTTCCGGGCCCGGAATGTCTCAGCCGCAGCAGCAGAGCAGCATTCTGCGGGGCATTCTGCGGGGCCGCCGTGCGCTGCCACGGCCACCCGCGCGCGGGAGGGCGGCAGGAGCAGCCCCGCCCTC
>VXBR01002057.1:451744-548954 GCA_013400215.1 Cisticola juncidis | reverse complement strand
CCCGCCCCCCGGCCCGGCGGGGCGCTGAGCGGTGTCTGTGTGTGCAGGTGAGCTCGGTGCCGATGCGGCGGCCGGGCGAGGCGCAGCGTCGCAGTCCCCGGCAGATGCCGGAGAACGGGCCCGGCGCGGGAGACATGGAGTCCGGCGAAGACCTCCCGGCGGATCGGCCCTCGGCCCTTCGGAGCGAGATGGAGGAGCCTGAGAAGGAGGCAGATGACGAGGGAGGGAAGACTGCCTGGCAGCAGAGCCTGAATCCCGAGCTGCAGCAGGGGTACCGCATTCTGCGCGAGTTCCTGCTGGAGAAGCACCGGCCTCTGACGGCGCCGTTCCTGAAGCCTCTCGCGGACCAGGCATCTTTCGGGGAAGAAGGCGCTGGGTCCCTGTCGGGCCGTAAGAGCGGCCAGTCCTTGCAGCAGTTGCCAACTGGAATATGGCTATTGAAAATGGAAGAGAAATTTTCTAGTGGGCAGTACACAGGAATAGCAGATTTCGTGTGTGACTTCCGGCTCATGCTGGAGACTTGCTATCGGCTGCACGGTGTGGATCACTGGCTCTCCAAACAGGCCCAGAAGCTGGAGATGATGCTGGAACAGAAGTTGGCGCTGCTATCTCGGTAGGTCTAGAAAACTATAGGGGCCGTGCCGCGTGCTCTTTAAATAAAGTAGAAAAATGTGTTTCTTTACCTAAAAATTCCGTTAAAAGAAAACAAGCGTCAAACAAAATCCCACAACAGAAAGAACACTGAAACTTTCAATACTTTCATGAAGATTAACGTTTCTTACTGGGAACTATTCAAATCTTATTTCGGAATGCTTTGGAAATCCCAAACCTCAAAATGCCAAATAGAGCACAGCATTTCCTGGCTAAGATTTTTCTTCTGAAAGAAGCCTTTTGTGAACATGGAGGGACACACTTGTTTACACAAGATGTCAAATGCTTCTTTCTTTCTTTTATTCTGTCGTGAAACTGCCAAAACTACATAGGAATATTTGGCTCTTAGAATTGTTATTTTTACAATCTGTGAGATTTTTACCGCCCTTGAAGTACCTAGGAATAAAATACGTAGCCGAAGTTACCTGCTTTGAATTGGTGTCTTTTTTGTTAATCGTAAAATGAGAGACAATGCCTGCCATACTATAGTTTTGAAAGGCAAAATGGAAATTGTGGTAAGTTGAAATATAAATCCCTGGCAGGAACTTTCTTATCAGCCGAAGCAGCTGAAACATAGAAAGCTATGTTCAAGCTATGTAGTAGAAAGCTCAGGTTAAATCTCAGCTGAAGTACAGGCTTTCTCATGGGCTTGTCTTAGGCATAGTTCAGTCACTGTCAGAAAACCATGGTGGCTTCATACAGTGAAAAGCCCACCAGTCTTCTGAACGACATAGTATTCTGCATGTAAAAACCAAGAGGTGTTTTTGAAGGATGAAGAAGGAGCAGTGTTGGGAAATATGTAAAGCTGTATGTGTCCATCACCTTTAAGTTTGCTAGTGACATACAGCAAGACATGAATTGCAAGCTGGTAAGAACATTGCTCGTTTAGGAAAAACAGGAGAGTGGTGCAGAAGTCATTTGAACGCAGAGTGAATGTATTCAATGCTGCCCGTAGCAACAGTATATTTGAAACTTTCTGTCTAACAGCAGTTTTGGCACAGTAGGGTAGCAGAAGGAAAGGAGCTGAATGTATTGGGCCATGAATGTTCCTAGTTGTCTTGAATAAAACCTGATTAAAAAAAAAAACCCAAAATTCCTGACTTAATAGATCTATTGCAGGCAGATAAATAACCAAATAAAACTTTGAAGATTTTGTGTTTTCAAATATAGGTATTTACAAAAATATGAATTCAATTGCTCTTCTCATTTTTCCATTCAATGCAGTCTTTTTCAGATAAACATTAGGAAACACTGAACTGTCTAAAGATAATTCTGCTTCTCTGTATAGTGAATTTGTCTTGTATTAACTCTTCAGAGATGTGTAAAGGTTTTTTAATTATGTCTGTGTGCACTAGCTTAGTAGATGCTTCTAAGAACTGTTAAGTATTATGGAACCTAGAAGTCTCGAAGTTATTTACACTTCATAGTTAGACAAATTTGTTTGAAGTTTTAATATAATGTAATTTGTAACATGAAATCGAAGAACTACTTCTTGGAACAATCATTCTTATGTCATTACAGAGCAATGTTTAGGTCAGTGATCTGCTTCAAGTGATTCAAAGGAATCAATCAGTATTGGTTGTATAATTCCTGGATACTATAGGCCACAGAAAATGACATTAGAGTGGAGGTTCCTTTTGAATGGAGATTGGATTTTTCTCCTCTGTCCCTTAAATGTTTTGCAGGTTGTGAAAAAGTCATAGTAGTTTTAATGGAGTGTTTTGAAATAATGTAAGAAGAAATGTGACTTTGCAGACAAATTTTTAGGTTTTGTCTTTCAGATTTTGTAGTTTTAAATAGGATGAATCTGGTGTTTAACATATGCCTCCCCAGTCTATGCAACTAAACCAACCTTTGCCCCCACCACCCAGCCCCCTATTTTTAGGTATCTGCTAAAAGGATACTTTGTCTTAGGCCTTGTGAAAGTTTTGTCTTTCCAAATGCCTAAGATTATGTATTATAATTATATTTTAATGGCTTGAGATAGAGAATTCCATCTCCAAATAATATTTGGTAACTTGTGATAAAGATGCAGTTTTTAACTGGTTTGAAAACATAGGTCTTATTAGTGTGTTTGGTTTAAGTTTAAAATTTCATCAAGGAGTTTTCAAAGTGGAAAAAATGGCAGGTAATTTTTTTTTTTTTCTGAGTAAACATGCTCAATCCATGATTGGTAGGCTAGCCATTGAAGTGCCACTGGTATGGAATTTTGTAGATGTGAATTGGATTGCTTTTTTTCTTCTAGGCATTTAAGAGAGAAAACATCATTAGCTGTAACATCTAGAGGATGCCATGGGCAGGAGGATGAGAAAACAACAGCATGCATTTCTACAAGACGTCGTTCCACACCTCGCAATTTAGTAGGTTTGTCAACAGGCATGTTTGAGTCTGTGATGGTTCAGGTTCTAAGACAAGAGGAGCAACTGAGAGCAAAAGAGGAAAAGAGGTAATATGAAAAACTGTTTTGCTTTAGTTTTAAATAGTTGTGTCTTCCTTTTCTAAAGAGGTTAGCTCCTTCTGGCTTTTTTAGGTAAATAAATGTTATGGTGCTCTTGGAGTTTTAAGTTCATGACTACAACAGAGTGCATCCACAAAGCAAAAAAATAGTACCACCTTCTTGAAAAATTGCTGAGGTCATTTAAGTTTTGAATTAAATTACAGCTGCTTTTATTTTAGTGTAGCAAATTTTCTAATATTAACTAAAAATACTAAAACTAAAAGCATCCACCGTAATTTCTTGCTAGTGCATTAGGGCTTAGCACACGTGTCCTTGGACAATTTTTCATGCAATAATTAGATTAAAAAGTACCAGAATGCTTAACTACAGTCTAATTCAATGATCTTGTCACTGCTTCTCTCACTGATAGCAAGAAGCAAATTATCTCTGCCAGTGCCTCAGCTGTTACCTCACTGATGTGGCATTTCAGCTTGTCAGTTAGGTAACAATTTTAGATTGTACATGTAAATAATTCTGAGATTTTGTGGTCTTCTTAAATTTAAGATCTATATAATTCCAGACAGTGTTTAATGTTAATACGTTTTACTTTGAGGAAAATGAAGCTTTTAAGTTTGTTTACTTTAACAGTGATTTGAGTGACTTTCTCTAAACATGGCCCACAATGGTAAGACAGTATTTGCTTCAGGAAGCAAAAGTTTTCTAGCTTTTTCCAAAGTTCACAGCTTTGTAGACTTTTCCCTATATGTAACCAGCTAACTTTCAGTTTTGTAGATAATCTTCATTTGCAGCAGATTTGAAGCTATATGGCTGACTTAACTGTTACAGTACTTTTTTCTGTAGAAGTTTCTTCTTTCTTCTAATCCACTAATCTTCTAATCACACTTTGAGGAAAAAAAAAAAAGGAAAATCACTAGGGTTATTGTTTCTCTGGTAAAATTCTCTTGATTTTTTCTCGACTCTGTGATCTAGAACTCAGAATTTGATAAGAACATTATGAAAAAGGACATTTTAGTTGGATTTTAATTCATTGGTAGAGTCTGTGAAACAGTTTACCAAACAAGATAAAAATTACACTTTCATACACCTGTTTTAAAACACTTTCTGTTTTAAGTACATTGCTGCAAAACTGTAGTAATTAACTGTTAAATCCATGTGTCTGGATATACTCAAAAGTCCCAGATCCTGGGCAAAAGGTGGTTGATTCTACAGAATGCTCCATGATAACAGAAAAAGACCACAGCTAGCTTGCCTCTTTACACCCTAAAATTTTGATCTGTACCGCTTATTAAGAAGCAGTAAAAATCCACCAGTAGATAGCTGGTTTAATGTTTCTTTGACTCTATTTACCTCTTCAAGTAATGATGCTACAGATACCTTCTATTTTATTTTTCAGTTGTGCCATGTTTTCAAAGTAGTTTGGACTTCTCTGTACCAACTGTTTCCGAGCTTACCAAAAATTTTCCAAAAATACCTTTTCTGAACACTTCTATGAAATTGGAAGGCCTACAAAATTAGTTGCACATTTCCAGTGAAGATCACATTTTACGGTATATATGAATAGTTCAAAGTGTTGCACATATAAATGCACATACTTTCAACATTATTTTTATTTGAAAATATATTGCAACTTTCTAAACTTACTTTGACTTATTGCTAAAGTATACATTACTAAGAGAAAATGCTTATTCTGCTGGGTTTTTTTCTTTAGAAATCTAATGCACTGAGTTTGGCACAAAAGAGGTACTTTCTAAACAGTATGATAGATTGGAGCTTTGGATATTATAGCTGGAGAGCACAGTGCTGGCAGTTGTGTTTGGAGAGGCAGCATCTGCTCTTCACCCAACTTTAAGATGAGTTATCAGGAACATAAAGAAAAGGCTCCATTTCTGGCCATCTAGTGGGAGACTGTGTTTGTAGTTGTAATTTATGCATGTAGCCATGAATTATCTTAGTTTAGTATGTCTAAAAGTTGCTTAGTCCATCTAAGTCATCTAAGAGATGCTTTCAGTCGCAGAAAAGTAAGATTGCAAATTCAAGGGCCTTTCTGAAAAACTTAGCCCCATATCTGCAGAGATTGCCTCTTGAAGTCCAAGTTTATATATAGTTCTTTGCTTTAGATATTTAGGTACTATCTGAATACACAGACATGTTAGGACGAGAATTAAATAAAACTGAAATTAAATTTTAAATAGTCAAACATATAAATAATCATGTCTATTGTATAGAAATAAAAATGAAATGCAAATTAAATTAGTAGATTAAATCCTTAAAGTATTTTTGATTAATTCTTTCCCACAAAATCCTTGAAATTAATTTTACAAGCTTTTTTTCAACTGCATATTTTGGGAGAACATTCTGAAGTGAGATTTTTATCTTCTCTTCTGTAGTTAACATCAGGCAAATCCTACTCCAAATCTTTTAGTAACTTTTGTTATATAGCTATCCTTTTTTGCAAGTTCTCTTTTCCTTGTAATTTGTCTGTTTCTTGCAGGATCAGTTTTACCTTATGTATGTTTTATAATTTTCCCCAAGTGAAAGTTTTATAACTTTACCATTTGTAATGGCAGACCCAACATGTAAAACCTGACAAGATGTTGTTGGCAAAGCTGATTTCACTATTTTGCAGCTAATAGTTTTTATACAGCAGCAAAAGCTTTTCCCCTCAACAAAGTACATGTATGATAATATCTGATTTATATCTTATTTATTTTTGTCAGTCTTGATTGTAGGTATTCCTTTTGTTCAATTGTTGTAATTATTGACTGTCTTCTTCAAATTATTAATTACATTTCTGTGGGTTTCTATTCAGCTGCTTGGTTACATGCTAAGTAAGAAACAAATCAACTGATTTACATATTAGTTAACAGTAAATAGTTGTGGAATTATTTTATAATTGGAAATGATTGACTAGTTAGTTGGATACCGAAATATAAAGGTAGATTCCTACTGAAATTTTTAAAGCCACTAGTGAATGGCAGATAATTAACTTATTAGTTCCAGTGGAAATTAAGTGTCTGTATGGCTTTGGTTTTTTGAAAATTATGTAGGCAGTTCTGTGTCTTTTGTTTTTGTAAACATGGTTTTGGGTAAGTTTCAGACGTTCATTAAAACATTTGAAGTTAAATTCTGCAAGTTAGTAATTTAATTAAGGAAATTGTGGCATAAGGTATGCTTATATAGTCAATTTTGCATGGAATTAACTGGATCCAGTGGAAAAATATAGAGTATGTAATAATATGATCTAAGATATTTGAGATACAGTAATAAGGTTATATGGACATCTCCATATTTAGTCTCTTCTGACTCCTCTACTAAATCTTGGCTTAATTTAGAATTATATGCACTTTTGCTAATCTGTATGTAACATTCTATTTTATTTTTTTAGAAGAAAGTTTGTAGAAACAAGTTATTGTGATTTTAAACAGTTCTCTGTGTCTTGTCATTAAGAATGCCAGTCTATGACCTTTTACCTGAAGTAGGTTAGACGTGGTAATTGGGAGAACAAAATACAATCTAGTCTTTGTCTCCTCTCCCCACCAAGAAATCTCCCATTGCAAACAAGAAGGAATTTGCTGGTGTTATATGTCTGCTGCCTTAAGTAATGGAGGAAATTATAAGAGTAGGGAGTTATGTCTGAACTCTGTTTTAGGTGTTATCTCTACCTGAGTATCTTGTTTGCTGAGTTAAGGTCAGATGCTACTCAAGAGCTGCAAAACAACAATTGCAAATGTGTTCTAGAAATATGGCCATTGTTAGTCTAGAAAAATCAGCTTCACCTTAGAATAGTTTTGGTACTACTGTAAGTCCAATAGATATATGCAAACATATTCCTGCTAAATGTAAATAAAAGTGTTTATAAACAACTTTTTTTTAAGGTTGCTGTCATCATGAAAGCCCAGTATGTATGCCCAGATAATTTCTCAGAATAAGGGTATTTGTGCCACTAAAATATCAAATGTCTCTCTCTTATCTCTCTCTCCAGTTTCTCCCTTTACCCCTGCTCCCTTGCCCTGTGTCCTATTCTGTCTTTACTTCCCTTTGTCCTCTCAAAAAAAAAACCACCCCAGAAAAAAGCTACACCTTCCAAAGGATGCTAGCAGGAAGACCTCAATAATGAAGATGTGAAAGGCTGCTATAATTTACATTTTTTCTTGAATGTCTGCTGAGAATGGAATGACAACAGATATTGCGATAAAACAACAGCTTAAGAACAAGGCAAACTTTTTACAAGTGAAACAACTTACAGTTTTCTTTTAAAAAGAAACATTTCAAAAACAAATTTTAAAACATTCTTAAAAATTATGTAATAATTGTAGTTTTATCTAGGCAGAGGTGAATCTAAGGTATTGTATTTATTTTGATAATTCTACAGTGATTTAAATTATTTCTTTGTAAAAGGTTGAAACTGCTTGCAAAGACAATA
Organism: Cisticola juncidis; assembly: GCA_013400215.1. Taxonomy (NCBI): domain Eukaryota; kingdom Metazoa; phylum Chordata; class Aves; order Passeriformes; family Cisticolidae; genus Cisticola; species Cisticola juncidis. The sequence goes on along the minus strand of VXBR01002057.1, from coordinate 541,422 downwards.
TTTTTTGGTCACCTACTTTTTTTTAATGAAGTGATACTGAAATGCTATTGTTTCTACATATGTTCTCTCTCATCATGGACTCAATATTTAGCCTTGTTGCCATATGTTAACAGAGTTCACACCTTTTGGATGCAGGAGGTTATTAGGAGGTATGTTTTATATTTAGGAAGAATGAGGAAGTGGGATCCGAGAGTGCTATGAAATTTATGTTTCAGATCCCTTTTGCCTAATACCATTTCTTCCTCTGCCTCCCTTGGACATTAGTTATTTTCATTTAATATTTTCAGTTACTTTTATTTATTATGTCAATGCAAAATTAGCACATTTAAATAGAACATAAATCAGAGGAAAAATAATGCCCACTTCACATGTGCAAGTAGTATTGTTGAATTTCATGGTTTATTCACCAAGAATGGCTAATAGAGGTTTGTGCTGAAAAATGGGATTTTGTCTTTATATTCCATTCTTTATATTATTAAGTTAATGCTGCATCGGGAGACTGAAGTTAAGAATTTACTGACCTGTTTGCTTTTACCTTTTCTGTTTTACATGTGTCTGTCCTTCTGCATTATATATATAAATACTAGATATATAAATAACAAGCATGCATGTATGTGGTATTAAAAAATTCTGTTCAAATTACGGTAACAAGTCACTGAACATTTAATTTTATTATAGAAGTTAAAGTATTGAGTAGAGTCTTACTGTATTTTATATTATTTTGCATACACATGGCATATTTTTCCTGTGCTGATACTAAAATGTGGACAAAGCTACATTTGTTGCATTTTTACATTGTTAAGATAACTAGTCAATAGCTAATGCTTGAAATACATGCCCTTCAAGCTAGAAGCCACTATCAACTTCATGTTGTCAAAAGAAACATTTTCATTTATCATTACTCTTTCGCTGAATTTGGAAGGCATTGATCCTTTGAGTGGATATATGGCATTTATTTGCTACTTGTTTATGAAGAAATAAAATTGGAGATTCATAATTTGGAAATGAGGATGTGTAAATTCCAGTAGCAGGTCACATTTGTGTTAGAGGCAGGTGATAGTTTTCACCAGTGATAGAAGCTTCAGAGAAAAAGAAGAAGCTTAGGATAAGCTCTAAAAAACTTTCCTGTAAGTACAGTGGAATCCTAATCCTGTCTTTGGGAATCTGGTTGTACCTTCAGGCAAAAATGTTAGTCTACTTGTGTTAGAGAAAGCAGTGTTAGAGAAAGTTTCCTTCTGTTTGTAACTTTTGATATTTGTGTGAGTCATGCAGATGTCCAGTTTTCTGCTTTTGAAATAAATTGACATATCTTGTATCTTAGATGGCAAGATACATGTAATTAATTACCTGAAATGAAAGCATTTATTTTTCTAGCACATGCTGCCCTTAAATTTCATTATGAAATTTCCAGTCTATCGTGAAGTTTCCAGTCTATCGTGAGATTTCCATGAAGTTTCCAGTCTATCGTGAGATTTACATACTGCTGTCATTTCCTCTTGTCAGTGTTTTGTCTGAACTCCCAGATTGCTCAGAAGTTTTTACAGGTCTCTGGTTACTGCTAATCTCTTTCTCTGAATGCATGTTATTTCTGCTCTATCCTGTTTTTTAGATAGGGGGACCAGAACTGAATACATTTTTTCAGGTGAGGGTAAACCAATTAATGTAATAACATTTTATTTTTGGTATTATTTTCCTTCACATTCTTTGTGTCCTGATACTTGTTTATTTTCAGACCACCATGGCAAGCTGACCAGTAACACACCTTTGGGTGGGAGGGAAAATGGCTGTAAATGAAGTGCTTAGCAATTAGGCATGTATATTTGTGTGCTGAGGAAGGTGACTCATACTTGTGCACAAGGTGACATGAGCCACAGGGCAACCATTTGAGAGCAAGATTTACCTGAAATTTATTTCAGAGATTCTTATATGAATAGTTTGTCAGCAGTACTTAATTCTGATTAAATGGGATTGAGGAAGGAAATACATTTTTTAATACCTGAAAATCTAAACAACTCAAACTATTGATATATGCCAGGCTATTTTCATATGTTCTTCCCTTTTTTAGACTAGTGGTGATAGAAAAAAACTACAATAATTTCCCATCTTGGCTGGTGTGTTCTGCACTGCAAAGTAAGACAAACTGAAGTAACACTTCAGTTTTACTATATGCTTTGTAACTTCAAGATAAGTATGTTTGCCATACTGTAGTTCTGATTTATTTTCCTCTCTTGTTTCTTTTTGTTCACCCAATATCTGAATTTTCATGAAATTTCTTTTAATAGGCAGAGAGATCAAGAAAGAAAAGAAGCGGAAGAAGCTAGTCAGAAAGAAATAGAAGAATGGGAAAAATCACTTTTAGCTCAAGCAGCACCTACAAGGATGGAGACAATGTGGGAGATTCCAGCTATTGGTCATTTTCTTTGTTTAGCACAACAGATTTTAAATTTACCTGAAATAGTATTCTATGAATTGGAACGTTGTCTTCTGATGCCTCAGTGTAATGTTTTTTTATCTAAAATAATGACTTCCTTGTTAAGTCCTCCTCATCGCAGACCTACATTACACCGCAGGCCTACATTTTCCTACAGGACTTGGGAAGCAGCACTCAGAAAGAAAGTGCAACATTGGTATACTGTTGTGGGGCAGACTGACAATCCTAATGGTGCTGCAGAAAAGCTTGGATTGTGTCCCCAGTTTTTCAGAGTGCTCGGAGAAGTTAATCCCTTGGAGGAAAAACCATTTCATGAGCTACCGTTCTACCAAAAAGTATGGCTGCTAAAAGGTCTCTGTGACTTTGTATATGAAACACAAAAGGATGTTCAGGATGCCGTGCTAGGTCAGCCTATCCATGAATGCAGAGAAGTAATCCTTGGTTATGACTGCTTGGAAAATGCATATGTTCACTTTCCACAGTTCTGTGGTGCAGACGTTCGAATTTACAAACAAAGACCTTTTCAGGCTCCTGAATTCCCATCTCTTCCCATCAACGTTAAAAAAGTGCCGCGTATTAAATCAGAAAGAATAAAGCATGAATATGGAAGCAAAAGCAATGGGGAGGTCAGTTCTGCTGGGAGAGGACTGCTCTGTCATTCCAAGACAGAAGGAGAGAAAAGTATGGACATTGTTATCTGTTCAGAAAAAAGAGCACATTTAGGCAGCTTTAGAGTCACTGCAGAGGATGTGAAGATTGACTGTGAAATAAAAGCCTCAAAAGTTTGTGACATCAAAAAACCTGGTTGTCATAAAGAGAACTTCAGGAATTTGATTACTTCTGGAGAGATTGTTGAAATGGGTGGTCACCCTAGTTCAGAAGAAATAACAGATGTGGAGAATGGACAAGATTTCACTGAAATGGCCGGGGTAAGATCTGAGCTGGGTCCGTTCAAGGAGAACACAGCTTGCCAAATGAATGTCAACGGCACTTATAATGAAAACCAAGGCAGAAATTACCATGAATCTGCTAAAGAAACAGTGCTAGAGACCTTACTGCAAAATAATAAGAAATTAAATAAGATGCTGGCAAAAAAGAAGAAAAAGAAAAAAAAGAAATTGAAGGATATTCTAAATGAAAATCTACAGAGAAAACTTGATGACTTGCAAAGAAAGCGTGAGATTCATCTTCATCCATTCAAATCATATAAATCTGAGATCCAGAACAAGTTGTTTATAATTAAAAAGAAAGCAAAACATAAGAAGCACAAGTCTGGTAAGCTGACATTTTTACTTACAGTAAAAATTAGGAGGATACAGATTTTTTTTTTAAGTTATTTTCTTAGTAGGTAAGTCTACACTTTATTTTGTGAAAAAGGAGAGCCTTATTGCATTAGACAATTTGGATATTAATTTTGGAGTCAAAGTTACCTACCCAATAACATAAGCAGATAAAACATCAGCTGATTGAACTATGATTAATTTGCAGAATGTGTCTTTGGAGAACATAATTATTTAGAAGAGTTGATTTGTTGCAAAAAGTCTTCAGGAGAATGAATGTAACTGACTGGCTAGCATCAGAGAGTGTCACTTGAGGGTGTTTTATGGTATCTTATATTATAGCAAATAATGTGGAAATGTTTCTCCCTTTTTTGGTAATATTACCTTATCAAAATTATTAAGAAACATAGAGTAATGACATGATGAGTCTAAAGTCATTCATAGTGAAACTGTGCAGTCTTAGGTCACCAAACAGTACTGCTTTGACTGGGGGCCTGAGTCAAACAATCAGGATGTATCAGCATCAGAATTTATGCTGATGACATTTTTATTACAGAATTGGGCAGCATCTAGTTAAGGATTTCAGGTAAGTGACACACAACTAGATTTTAGTTAACTCACTGGAGAATTTCAAAGGTGTTTGCAAACAGTAAAGTTATAAAAACCTTAAGTCAGTTCAAATTGTTCAGATAGCTGTAGTATTTTTGGTGTCACAGGAAGCAACGTAAAAGCTTAATCATTTTGAGTCTCTGGGCTTAGCTATCTGTGCTAGATTTTAGCAGACTCCTTCAAACATTTTATTTTTTGAAGTGACAAGCTGCTTTCAGAACAGTGTAGACTGACAGATAAATACTGGATTTCATCTGAAAAGCAGAGAACCAACACCAAGAATCTGGGTGACAGTAAAGTAGCTTCTAGAGGTTAAGAAGGTAGCCAAAGTCTGGTGGCAGTGCATATAGCAATAAGTCAAAATTTAAAGCTAAGAGAACAAGTAATATTTAGATCCTAAATATTTGCACCTAAGACCCTAACATCTTAAATAGTAAAAACTGTCTTACTATTTAAATCACAGATTCCTCATTCCAAAATATTTCACCTCCTACATGGAAACAGAAATTTTAAGAGTTGCAGTTAAGTATACATTATATATATATATATATATATAATATGTGTATACATATATACTACTATATAGTAGTACATATAAATATACACAATATTCAGGGAAACGAAAGTATTTTAATTTGCCTTTGTGACTGTTAGCTCTCCAAATATGTCACTATTTTCAGTCTTCTTTAAACCAAGCAAACTGAATAACAACTCAAATGGCAAACAAGGACTCTAGTTTGGGGAACTATTGTCCTTTATCTCCTGACATGTTGAGGCATTTCCCTTCTTATTCTGACTACTTCGTTTAACCTTACTGGAGAAAATTTTGCAATAACTTTACAGCATTGCAAGAAAGCACTTTGCTTCCTATGGTTTTTAAATGTCCTTTGGTCCTATAGCTGCTAGGCTGAAATGGATAGGATTGGATTAAATTTGTGCAAATACCTTGTTGTTTTGTAATGTTTCCTAATGTTTAAGGCTAAGTAGTATTTTAAAGATTGTCTGAAATTAAATCTTCTGTTTAAAGATTCCCTTGCAGTGTAGAGCAGAAAAAGTGATTTAGTAAAGTTGGTTCTGAGTCCACAAAGACAATCTGATCCTAGCCATAATAGGTCTTTACAAGGTTCTTTAAAAGTACAGTAAGTAAAGAGAGTATCAGGATTGTAAAAGTGAATACCTTTCTTTACTTTTCAACAAAATTATTTTTTTCTTGGTTTTGATTCTCTTAGGTAGCTAAATGTAACTGAGCCACAGTTTGTGTTTTTGTTGTGATGATTTGCATGTTCCTGACTTGCGGTGGCAGTGGTACCCATAGTGAATATAGACTGGTCATGCTGTTTTTCCATTTGAAAACTTCACAGAAATATTGTGAGCAGAACTTACTGGAGAATACAGCTATGACCTACAGTTATGACCTTTACCATAGTGATAGAGTTTTCTTACAATTTATGAAAAGCTGTGGCCACTTTACTGAAACTACTTCTTTGAAACAAAGTGATGCTTATTATTGTGGCAGTGTTCTGTGTCACTATGACTGACAGAGTAGTACTGAATGTAATGGGAAGACAAAGTCAGTATGTTCTGTAAACAACTGCATGTTATGCATTAATTTTTAAATGTTGTTTTAAAATTTTAACTTAGTAGAATTAGATAAGTTTCAGTGCAAGGCACAGTGCAAGAGCATGAGAATCCTACAATTGCATGTTTGAAACTTGGATGAAATGCAGAACATCTGAAGTAGGGTTGAGAAAATAGAAGGGACCCAAGGCTGCTTGAAAGGACTGTGATGTGCCTGAAGCAGAGGCTGAAGTAAGTGTAAATTGAATCTCTTTTAATTCCAATTAGCCTAGAAAACACCAGTACAGCACACAACTTTGGAAGAACATTGCATGTAAATTATGTACCATATACTCATGCTCTGGAGAATTCATGGTAGTCTACCTGCTTGAAGTCGATTTTACTATAGATTTTATTTCTTTACAGTACCATTACATTTTCTGTATGAAGTGAGGCATTGCTTGAATGTGAGAAAATGAATTTAACAGCCTGGCAGCAATTTTGAAAGGCCTGGTTTAATGTCCTTGGGAGTTTAATCTTCATAAGACTTCTGGAGACTTTTCAGTAAAAACTTCGTTGTGTTGTCTTGGTTGTAGATAAAGGAACAGCCTGTTGATCACATTCAAAACAATAAGTGAGGTATTCCAGCAAGTAACAGTGTATATGCATTAAGCTTTATGCATTAAGCTTTATGCATTAAGCTTTAGCACCGCTGTCTTCAGAAATACGTAACACTGAGGTTTTGTAGGTTTTCAGACGTTGTTCTGTAAATCAGCAATATTAATGTACTTGTTCTGACTGACTTAGCTCATTTGACTGGATAGAAGTGTCTGCTGTGTCAATATGGAAGCTTCAAAACTCTATAATAATGCTTCATTTTCCAGTATGTATCATGTTACGTTTTCTAAAAGAAGAGCTGTTAGGGGCAAGATAGAAGAGTAGAAGATTAAAAAAAAATAGGATATTTACAGTAGTTGCCAAATCTTTGAAAGATATGAAGTTACAAATTTGTTAACAAAAATATACAGTTATTTAATTTCAAAACATTAAAGTTGCTGCTAGAATGTAGTGAAAAAACAGAAATTCTTGCAGTTGGACAGGGCTAACTTAACTGTATTCTACCATGACAAATACTGTTGAGTTAGTGTTTGATATTAAAAATGTCTGCTGCCCCATCTGGGATAACAAGACTCTGTTCCATATCCAAGAAAAAAGTTTCAGTCTTACAAAAAAAAATTATTAAATAAGTTTTTATTCAAAATTGCTCTGTGTTGTCACCTTATAATTTGAAGCATGGATTGACATTGCTTTTGTTCTTCAAGGAGAAGCCACAAGAACTCAAATACCCAAGTTCATAATAAGAAATTTTACTAGATCTGTAAAAACTTTTCTGTTTTCAAATCACATCAACCTCAATGTAGAAAAAGTTATGAATAGGTTGTATTGTTCTTGCTGAAGTAATTTACAAGTGTCAAGAACATTTTTGGGACTTACTCTTTTATTTGTCTCATTTTTATGCCAAAAATAATACTAGAAGAGATTTGAATTATCTCTTTCCCCTTCGTTCACCTTTGATGGCAAGACAAACTTGAGATGGCTTATGTTTTAGCTGCATCTAATCTCCCTAATGTGTTTTTTAGATGCTCATAATTACTGTTCAGGTCTTAGTTGTTATGTTACTTTGTTAGTTGCTTGCCTATCTATTCATTGATAGTATCAGTAGAATTTGTTTTGGCTTGAAAGGAAGACCTAGGGCAGTCATATTTCTCCTGGAGCTACTGAACTTAAGTTTAATGTTTAAGAATTTTCACAGAGCTGGCTAAAGGGCTCTTGATTAAGAAAATATTGACTTCCTATTAACTCCTGCTGGGGGTGAGATGCCTCATAGTCTCTTCCATTCTGAACTGAAACCAAAATGAGATGTGGAGCCTTTTGGAAAAGGCTGTATGGAGACATAATTACAAATTATGGCACAGTAAATTGCTAGTGAATGTAAAGTTACACTGAAATATTTTTAGATGTGGGCAAGAAGTAGGCTGTGTTGAATTGAGTAGGTGAACTAAATAGATTAAGTATATGGGATTCTTAATTGTAAATATTTTTCTAGTAAAGATCTAATAAGGTTTTACTAAGGTTTAAGATTTTTCTAATTGATTGCTTTTAGTCAGTAATTCTGTATTTGTACATTGAATATGCTCTGAAAGGCACAGTACATCATGATTCAAAATGCACTGTGATTTGACTGCTGTCAGAAACAGTAATTCATCTGCTTAGGAATTAATATCAGCCTATGACATAGTTTCTTCATCCAGGATTACAGATAAAAAGATCTCAAGCAGACCTCTGAAGTGATTTGAGAAGTTGCCTCTCTCTAGTGATTTTGTTATCCCAAGACAATGTTAGTAGCTGGGTGTGTATAACCAATTACATACAGAAGATATTTATGTTTATTACACAGTTGCAAGTCTGGTGCTGGGTGGAAATCCACAAAACCATCACACCTCTGGGTTACAAAACTGTATTTTTATACATTTTTAAAAAATGTGTTTCACCTATGGAATACATACAAATTACAGATAACTGCCAATTGTGAAAGATTTGGTTTCTGTTAGCATTGTTTAAAGGTGAGAAATTATTTTCAGAAAAACAGATACTAGCTTTTATAAAAGGGAGAAATCGTCAGTACTACTGCAACAGCTTCTTTCTAATATCAATTTTTTATTATAAAAGGGTGTTACTGAGGTAGAAGATGAATTTGCCATATGCAGTTTGCGATGTATATTAATTCTCTCCCATGGAGCAATTATCTGTAGGTTTTTTTAGTTTTTAATACTTTATGTCCAAAAATGTCTGTACCATAGGACATCTGGTGTCAAAAAAATGGGAAAAAGACTGATGTGCTGCCCCATACAGATGTTTGCTTAGTTACCAGCCTTGGAACTGTGTAGGTCTTTTGGTACATATAGTCCAACAGGTATGCTTTATGATATGTCAGACTCTATTTTTAATTTAATGAGTAAAGCTAATTTTCTTCTGCTTCTAGATGGTTTCTCTTAATTGATCTGTGTGTAATGCTGTAGCTTTCTTACTTCATGCTTTTCAGTTGCTGATGTAAAGAAAGAAATGATGTGTGTTCATTTTGTTTGGGTTTCTAGTTATTTATAACTCCTAAAATTTTTCCTCCTCCTTTTCATAAGGATATATTGAGGAAAAGAGAAAGAATGTTTCTGTTTAACTGTTACTTCTTGAATTACACTGCATCATACATCATACAGTGCTGGATGGTAAAACTAGACAAGTAAATACTTATTGAAAAATATGTTGAAAATATTCAAGTAAAATGAAAATTCTATTATAAACATCTTAAATTTTTCCTTTTTGTAAAGAAGCAAGACAATCTAGCTGCCTTACCATTTTTTGTTAATTTTGTTTCCAGATAACATTTTTTAAAAGTACTAGAGCAAGGAGCCACCGTATGACCAGACTTCTTTTTGAGTCAGTTTGTCAAGAAAGCTTCTAGACTTCTACTTTAGTTCATTCAATGAACAACATTGTTTTCAGTAGTAGCATGCAGCTATATTCATAAATTATATAACAAAAATGGTGACTTCTTTTCAGAATGTTTGGATTATTGTTCTAATAAATAAGCTTCTCTTTTTATCACATGTTCTCTAATGTGAAATATGGAAGTATATATTTTTGATAGTTGAGGAAGTTGAGGGCTCTTAAAGTTTTTAAATATGTTTGGTATGGGTAGTTTCTAGGTTGTTTTATTGATTTTAATATGGTTTGATTTTATGTGGTGTAGAAAAATGGGATTTAGATGGTGATTGCTGCTACCTATTCCCAATAAGCATCTCTTTCGGAAAGGTCACTTGGATAGGCATTTCAAGTAAGCAGTTAAGTCCACACACCACACACACCACAGCTAGCTCAGCGAAGAGAGGCAAGAAGGGCTTTTTGTATGATGAATTCCAGCAGGGGGTTATTTCAGCATGCTGACAGGAATCGGACAAAACGCCCGGACCATGTGGTGCTCAGTGGCTAAGTAAGGGGTCAGAGACCAGTGGTCTGAGGGCAAAAGGTGGTGGTGCAAAAGGCAGGGCAAAGGGCAGTGCCCTATAGGGGATACAAGGGCAGGCCACCAGGGATACCACAACCAATGGGGAAACAGGAAAAAGAGAAACCCTGAGAGTTAGGGACATATGGGGAAAGCAAAACTATGGTAGATCCCATAGTGTTGCAAGGCAGCATGGGGCAAGCCTTTTCTTTCAGCCTAGGTGAAGACTCTGTGGTATATTCTGCCAGGGCAAGGCCCTGGGGATTCCCCTGAGGGGTTCAAAGGTTTCCACAATGTGGAGTTTCAGATCTAGATTCTTCAAGTCCTGTGCCTTCTCCCGTAAGTGTGTTTATTTCAGATGAAAAATAAGATGCTCAGGAAACTCACGGTGTAATGAACTGGAAATATAGATGCATAGGCATCTGTGAATATTTGTATGTACGTGTACCTACGCATTTGCACACACATAAAGCATCTGTAAGGAAGAAGGTTAAGTGCAATGTTTGCCAATATTTTCATTAATATAAATATCTAATCTTCCTATGCTTGTATTATTACCAAGTGCCTGCAATCATGCTAGTTGACAACAAATTCCACATTGGATTATTTTCTTCAAGCTCTCTTTTCGTTTAAGGTTTTTAATTACTGATTAGGACTCCTGAATGGGGACAAGTGATAATATTAGTGATGGTTTTGGCCTGAATGAACAAGTTAATCGTGATCTTGTTTAAATTTATTATATGATTGTAGAAATAACCATATAAGAAACTTTGCTGTCTTGCTTGGTGACATAACTATTTGATTTGAGAAATGAATATGACTTGTGAACTCTTACACTGTTTGCAGTGAAGCACTTGCCTTACCTTTACAGAGATTTTTTTTTTTAGATCCATTTGTATATAGCACAGCTGCATTGAATGTGCATTATATGTGCATGAATGTGAAGTGCATTATAGGAAGTTGTTTGCCTTCTTCTGAGAATGCTAGGTATTACCACTGGCAGAAAAAATAAATCAACCTAATTTCCTTGGTAAATTCAGTATGTTCAATCAGAGATTTCTAGATACTACTTGTGTTTTGAGGGTATCTTTTTACTGTAAGGTACAGAGATCCTAGATCCTAATGTTTGATTCTTTAGAGTGTTAGAGACAAATCTTGCAGGTAAGATTCAATATTTCTTATGTTTGTGTCTTAAGTTCAGGGCTATGCTTCTTTCAGAAGAGTGGTATCAATGTTACTTTTATTACTTAGATTTTTTAGGTGCTGTATTACTGAAATTGTAGTAGTCTTTTTCTTCTTTTTTTGTTCTTTCCAGTCCACACAAAACACTGCAGTACACAGATACTTGTTCAATGTTTGCTTCTGCTGAGTCTGGTTCTGATTCATCATGCTTACATGATTTACTGAAAACCATCTGTTAGTTGCAGTTTAACTTCCAAGTCTGTATGTAATTTTGTTTTATTAATAAAGTGAAACGAACAGCATTATGAAGCTTTTCTCTTTTAATCTTACAAGGAAAAAAATCACTATCTAAAAAACCAATCACAAAGAAGAGGAAAGGTGTCAGAAAGTCTACCATACCAGAATTTCAGGTAAACTGCTTTAATTTTTGTTTTAAGCACTTGAAATCTGAATGTATGTAAGTCCTTTAGTTTCTGATAGAGACCTTGGAAATATTTAGTAAAGCTTCTTCTGCTTTTAAAGGCTTAAACTGATAATTTTGAAAGTACATTTCACCTTCCCTATGTAGAAAATATTTTACCATTTTTAGGATGTGCAGCTTGAACACTATTTTCAGTATTGTTTATGATCCCAGATATATCTGTTAGAGTATAAAATCTGTAAAAACTGGGACTTGTTAAAGACATTTTTAAGGTAGATATAATTTTCTGGGTTAAAATCACTTGGTTTATGAAGTGTGACAATGTGGTTCTTGAATTGAAATCTCGCTTGTTTAGATGAAGGACTTGAAAAAATTTATAGGCAACTGTACTTACCCTGCTTGCAACTGTTATTCTTTATCAGCATGTGAGTTCTAGGCCTCTAGTATCTCTTAGGCTCTAGAAAGCAGCAAGAGTATTAATTATGCTAATAATTATGCTAATATTTATGCTAATAATAAATAAGGGTTTTATGGTGCTGTAACAGAAATATTACAGTATTTCAGTTCTAAGTTGCTCTCTATGTATGCTGCTCAGATTGAAGTTCTCCTTTGGCTATTTTTTTCCCCCTTCAGAGAGCAATCTGTGCAAGTTTGGCCAGCAGGCTCACATGGAATCCTGACTGTTTTGTAATAGCCTCACCCTGAATCATTCCATCATGATCATGTGTTTCAGATGGAGCTAATAGAATTTCTTGTGATAAAATTAGGTTATAACAGTCAAAGTTGAGAGATGGCTGATATTTAAGTTTACACTGATTTTGTCTGTATTGTAATGGTAGTGACTAAAATGTTTCCTAACAGTTCTAAAAAGAGACACATGTCTAACTTTTTTCTTACAAGCATGTTATCTGCATGCCATGGATATATACAATTAGTTTAAAAATAATTTCTTATGTAATTAAACAACCACATTTAAGTAGTATATCTAAAACTTAGCCCTATCTTTCAGCTTTAGTAGATGAGACATATGTATGTCTATCTAAGTCTATATTTATTGTCTGCAAAACCCTATATTAAAATGTAACAAAATACTTATGGCTCTTTTGATCAAAGCTAGGACTAATATCTGTTTCAGGTGAGGCTCAGACTGATTAGTATTGAGCAGTTTAATCATATTGGGGAGGTTTTTAACAACAACTTTTTAACAATTTACCCTGACTCTTTCAGGAGGTATGACTGTTAGGAGAATTTGCAAATATTAAACCTTTTGTAGGTATGACTGTTAGGAGAATTTGCAAATATTAAACCTTTTGTATTTGGAATAATACTAAGACTTTTGGAGTCTAGTATACTCTTTCCCACATACACAAATGGCCAAACTTTATGAAATTACATAACTGATTGAAGGTAAAAATATAGTTTTTAAATACTTGGTAGAAGAGCTTGCAGACCTTTTGAGATATGCTGGGAAGGCAAACCACAAGAATTTTGCTGTTCCTGTCTACACATCAGTTCTTTCGGAATGAAAGTTAATAAATTAAGAAATATAATATGTTTCATGTGCCTGCAGCCAACAAATATTAAAAAACCCCAAAGCCAACCAGAAGACACTTTAGGTTATAAGATTAGGTTTTGTACTTAAGTGTAGATCTTCTGAAAGTCGTGACTTGGCTTTGAAACTGAGTAAATTAGTATTAATAAGTCTTTTAATATGTGCAGTGATAAAAATCAAAATTAATTATTAACGAAAATTCAGTAGGTAATAGTGCTACTTAATCTAACATTTAGAATGCCATTTTTATAATATATAGCTCAAGGCTGCTTTAAAAAAAAACCAAAGCCCTGCAAACAACAAAATAAAAGCCCTGCAAACAACAAATCAAAAGCAGATGCAAATTAAATTCTTTTTACCAAATAAAAATGCACAAAGAACAAGTCCTGGTTTTAATATTCTGAAAATTATCAGAGAAGTTGGTTTACAACTTCATAGATCATGATTTAGTTGTCTCTTCTTTGTTATTCTGAATTCCAAGCTTCTTATTACTGTTACTCATTACCATTTTAAAGGAATTAACAGTAATTATAGCACTGTACAGAAGGGACACTAATGGGTTTTTTTCCCAGTTACAGAGTACATTTAAGTTTGGTAACCAGTGCTTCACTTAGTCTTTTCTGCTTTCACCTCGTACATTCACACGTAGCTATATGATAATTATGGAGAAAGGGACCATGCATGCTCTGTTTCAGTGTATATTTAACAATTTCTGTTTTATCAGCTATGGTCTATATTAAATGCGGGTCTCAAAAGGGGGTTACCTGGACATTTTCCACATGTAGATGTCAGTGATAAATGAGCAGCTTCATAGGAAATACAATTATAAATAACAGTCATTGCACAGATAGCTTAAAATAAAGCATGACACCCTGCTGAATTGAGTAAAAAATTCTGTGAAAAGTTTGTCTGAAGTTAAGAGAGCAAGGATCAGTTATCTGGGGGAACACACTAGGCTTGTATTTACCAACAGGTCCACAGATTAGATAATGGTTCTGTGTTGTTAAAGAATTCATTTATAAGTTGATTACAGGGTATTTGAGAGATTCCTGAGGTCTGAGATTGCATCATAACAAGAAAGTTGAACACTGAATTTGAAATTTTACTGAATACTTGAAGATTCCACTGTATACAATTGAGAAACAGGATGCTTCTTGCCTAGAAAAAGAAGTTCCTCTGTAGTACATACTGTACCAGATGTGTGTCATTGTTGCAGTTAACACGTACACAACTAAGAGATTACACTAATGTAAATGTTTACAGCTTGGATCATTAAGCCACCATGTACTGTTCTAGAGAATAGGGACTAATCTTTCACTCTCTCTGATAATTCAAAATGAAAACGTTTTTCACTTCAGATTATTTTCCTCATGATAGTTGATTAAAAGGTCTGTCCTTCAAGTGTGAAACTACCAGTTTCAAAATGTGACAAAATTATTAAATTGTAACGCTGATACTTTTTTTTTTTTGCTTTCATCTTAACTTACTCATTGAAACATACAGATCAAGTTAGAAGGAAATGTTGTTTGCAGAAAATTGAATCATTAAGTTCCACTGAAATATAAGTAAAAATCTCATTGGGAGAAATAGCATCTAGAGGCCATATCAAAATATATGAAGTATGCTACATTTATTTATTTTCATCACTGTTTTTTTCAGCCTTCCTTCAAAACACTAGCTTTATTCTCTAAGATAGGAAATGTTAAACATGTGAGAGAAGGTTTAGAATTAGCTTTTTCCCAATTAATGTGCATCTTTATTTTCTCATCTCAAATCATACTGTGAATGAAAAAAATCAAAGTTTTTTCTTGAACACTTTTTATAGGGCTTTTCAGTACAGTATTAGAGTATTTGAAATACTAAACTAATTTTGACCATAAATCCTCCAAGCTCAGCTGCTGTTACTTTCCTGGTTTTACTATTAGGCAATTGACACACAGTTGTGACCATCAAATGACCATCTGATGAAAGTTGTGACTTAGAGATTTGGTTACTTTTGCCTGTCACCCCCAGCCCCAAGGCAGTTAAACTTTATTTGCTGGCATTGTTTTTCCCTTTGCTGTAGTTTGGATTGACCTCACAGGAGAAAATAGAAAGCAACACTAGAATTTAGTAACTGAATTATCAGGTGTATAGTCAAAAAACAGATTATAATTGTTTAGGGAAAACCTTTATCCATGCCTTTATTGACCTTTGTCAAGGACTTTGTGATATATTTTTGCATAATAATACAGTGTTACAAATTTCTTCACAGGCCAGACATAGCCAGTATTTGGCTTCAGTTTTGTATTTTAAGTATTTGGGACTCGTTTAAGTGCAGGACATGCATTTTGAACCTAATACAGTTACCCACAGTAATTCTGTTTTCTGGGTTAAGAGAGATACTTTTCACAAGTAAATTTTGCATACACTGTCTGTGGCGAGACACTGCCAATTTCCTTACTAATTTGATATTCTAAACTCAGTAAATGTGAAAACTGCAAACTTGGTTTCAGTTACCCCATTTCCTCAATGCTTCAAATGTACACAATATTATGAAAATAATGGAATGTGTGCACTAGATGTTTCTGATTTTTTTTTTCTAGAAGTGTTTTAATAGTGACTAGCAAAGGTTCTTTTTTAATATAAACTTGCTGAAAATTTAAAACTGCACATGAATTTGAAGTAAAAATATATTATTATAAATTACTGATTTGAGAAAAAAACAGTTGTTTGATAAAAACATTTTAGTGAGGGTGAGTTTATATGGGGATTTTTTATTTGATTTGCTGAAATTATTGCAACACATTTTCAGTAAAAAGGAAAACATGTTCATCTAAAGGTGTTAAAAAGACGCAAGTCTAAATATAAGATATTTAGAACCTAAACGTAAGAACCAAAAGAACCTAACATCTTAGTATTTTGTAGATTTTTAAGTCTAGTTTTTTAACGTGCCCTAGATGATGGTAAGACAAAGTATACAAATCACCTTTGTCTGACATTTTTTTCAAGAAAATAGCATCCATTTTGTGAAAGGAAAATATGTAAAAAATGGTTTCTAAAGTTAAGAATTAGAAGAATGTAATACTTTTTCAAAACATACATTAAGTAGGTATATTTAGTAGATGACTAGTTGCCTTAGAATCATTGGTAGACACCTTCAAGATCATCCAGTCCAGTCGTCCAGCCAGCACTGCTACTGTCACCCTGAAACCCCTAAACCACATCATCAGATTCAGATGCCTCTTCACCATATCCAGGGTTGGAATACTCTGTGTAAGCATATAAAGTTATGTTCAGGAAATGTTATACCCGTGTAATATGTTATAAACACAGCATACTACAAAGCTAGTATACTTATTTCACTTGGAAGCTGTTTGGTACTCAGAGCTCTTCTAAAGTCATCCTCGTGGTTCAGACAAATTTGGTACTTGTCATTCACAGAAGTTTTAAGAAAATTCCTATATTTTGAAGTGGAATCTTACAGGTAGAGATATGGTTTGTCTGAAGAATAAAGAGTATTTTCTACTTAGGTTTTGTTCCTCTCAACAAGTCCTGTTTTTTTGTTTGGGTTTTTTATGTTTGAAAATACTATAAAGAAATAAAAATCAAACTGTGGCACTAAGTAATAATGTGCTTTTAAATTGTATTTAATTTCACTGTACATTTTACAAGTCCCACATCACCAAATGTTTGTGTTCATTTGTTTTTTTAGCTTATTTGCACTAATCTTGATGAACTCAGGGAATTAATCACAAAGATTGAGAATGAACTCAAAGATCTGGAGGACATTAAAAAGAAATCGGTATGTGACATTAAAAGCTTTCACTTGTATGGATATGAAACTGTCAGTTACTTGCCGAGGCCTGTCAACTGAAGTTTTTTATGCTGTTCAGTAGCTACATGAAACCTCCTAAGGTTGATATCTGGGGACTGTAATCTTAATCTTTTCTGTGTTATGCTCTCAATGTTCTCAATGTTTTTATGGTAAGTGAATTCAGTATCTGTGTTAGCACTTCTCCATGCCAAAACAAAATATAGATAGTGATAATACCTTAGAACAAGTAGTTCATCTCCATTAAACATGTGACTGTTTTGCTCTGAGGACAAGTTCTTACCAACAAATAATTGCAGGATAGAATTCTCGTATCTGCCTATGTAGTTTTGATCAGAACATCTAGTGAGCTAGAATTCTTAATTCCTCTTTTTTGCATGTGTTATTAAAATTTTCTTTATTATTTATTGAAGGTGTTTGTACCAGAAAGCATATGCTATCTGGCTTTTGATACCAGATTGAGATACAAATTTTACCAATATACACTGTGTCACTGAGTCTGTGCAACTGAAAACCTCAAAGGAGTAACAGACAAGAGAATCCAGCATGTCTGGCCTTTTCTAGGAGACAGCGATTCTTATTAAGATGGTGGATGAGTTTAAATACATGATTAGTGCTGATTTGAACAGTTCTCTACAGTGAAGTCTTACAACTTTTTTCATTGTAGTTCTGTTTATTGAACCTTTGGTAGGCACATCTATAGTGGCATTTCTATGAAAAAGAAGTAGTTAGAAGTGTTGATTTTTCTGTGTTAGAAATCAGGCTGCTTTTAATTCAAGTGAAAGTTTATAGTCTCATGAAGAATCAATATATTCTTAAGTTATTTAAATGAGGGAGAGAACTGTGATAGAAGAGAGACAAAATAAATTAGGATTCTGAAAGACAACTATGCTAAATTGCAAACTGGTTTTATCCTAAGAATGCCAAGAGGTTATCAGAAAGGCTATGTTAACAATAGGATAAAAAGCCAAAAATTAGAGTATGCTACTGGAGTATATCAATAATCTTAGTGTAGGTGAGATTTTCAGTCTGCTAGTAAAACTGTAGGAGCAGGACTTCTTCAAGGGTGAACAAATGCTAAATATGTCATAATTGCACTTTAAACTGAAATCTGATAATGTCATTATGTAAGTAAGTTGCATGACTTCAGCAGGAATACTCTGTTTAGTTCTAATTGCACCATCTTAAAAAACCCAAGTAGTTAAGTACAATTCATTCAGCATGCAGAAGTTGTGAGGTAAGGACAATCTTTTTTTGTGCTTTTATAGACCTATCAAATCATGATTCTGTGTCTCTAAACACTTATGTTGTTTAAATTTTTATGTAAACAAAAAGGGTTGGGATTAATTGCTGAAGAAGTGGTTATGAGGAAACAGTAAAGTGAGATACTGATTTTGAAAAAAATATTTATCAAGGAAATATCATAGTTACCTTTTAAACATACAAATAGAAAAGTGTTACATTAGGTGAATAATCATAAATTAGAACTTGCAAAAATGAAGTTCTGCTTTGTAAGAAAAGTATTTAGGATTTACTTTTTGATGCCTAACACCATCAGCTATGTTTGATATCTAAAAAACTAGGGAAAATGCAGACTTTCATTCCTCAGCTCTTAACCAAATGATTAGCAGTTTCAGAAGCATCCAGAATTGAGTTTGTCTAATTTTTCTGAAGCGCATCTGTTAAGTAAAACAATTTTCTAATTTGATAATGGAAATTCTACCTAATGTGAAAGTTTATTTTAATAGGATGGCACTTACATGCTGTTCATGGACTTCCTTGTTTTGACTGAAAGATGGTGATGTTCTTACTACTTCATGGTAATTTAATACTGATTTTTGTTTGCAATAATGACTTGAGTGAAGCTATAGGAATCTTCTTCACAACTAACCTCCTTGGTAATTTCAGTTTAGTAGTTGCTAGCACATGCTACTGAGAAAAGCCTTCAAGGCAAGCTTTACTTTTATGTTAAATACTAACACATTTTAGAAGTGCAGCTTATTAAACTTTAAATTAAGACTTTCAAACATAAACTTTTGTTAACTGTAACCTCCCTTTTGTTACCTTGAAGACCATTCTAGAGTACATAATAGGAATTCCTTCTCCAGAACTTGAAAGTAATGGAAACTATAATGAAGAGCTGAGCTACAGGGTCTTTTTAGATTGAATAAACTTACACTATTTTCCCTCACTTTTTGTAGGTAGTTGGACTGGTTTATATGATACTTTTCGCAACATCAACTTGAGACAACAAATGACACGGCAGATTTTTGTTTGGCAACTTAAAAGAAAATTAGAATAGGGTTATGTAAAGGAAAGTAATGGATAATTCTAAGTTTGGGCATTTCTACAAGTTTCTTTTACAAGGAAATGATAAACCTGTTGGAAAGTATTTTCACTGTTTGATTAAAACAGTTTAGTTCTCTACTGTTGTACACCTGTATTGTCCTTTGAATTAGCTATGAGTAGTATTTTTCCTTGTAAAAAGCCTAGTACTTTTTCTTGATTGCTGACATGTTTGTTATACTCATAATGAGATTTGGTTTGTGCTACTTTGCTGTTCAGAGTGAAAAATTAAATTTCAATTCAGTTCTTTAATTTTGAAGAGTTGAACTCTGTACTTGAACTCTAGACACAGTTTTGAAGTGATGCTGCAATTTCACATATGCTTTCAATTGACATGAGCCAAAATTGTTGCCAAATAAATAGTTCCTGCTACCTGTGTCTCTGGAAGCTTCTGTTTTCTGTGCTATCCCATGCCAGAAGCTAGCAAAATTCTTTGTTCCGTTGCATGGTGAAAGTCAGACTGTGATAAACCTAACAACTTATTTCTGCTGGTGAATTGTTTGTAAGCCAGACCAGTTTTCTAATGCAATTTATCATGGAGTTTCACAAATACCTGTGCTTATATTCTGCTACAGGTTGAGTGGTCATTGTGAGAACAGAAATAGCCATCCACAAAATGGGCAAAAGAAAGGGGGACTAATTTTGACAGGAAAAGCATCTTTGTGTAGCAGGTGAAGTTGTGTGTGATATTGCCATTGGGGTGCTCTAAAAAGTCTATTCCTTCAGCTACTGAACAATTCCTCTCCCTACTACATATTACACATTGAGAGGGAGAGGAGAAATTAATCAGATTTACTATTGTTTAAGTACCTGACTGGAAATAAGAATGTGAAAGGTGCAGAAAGAGGATTTAAAGGACTTAAAATTTAATGTTTAGTGCACTGCCCAGTGAAAGGCTGATACCCTAAGGAATGTGTAACGTAGAATTTATTCTAGCTCTTGTACATTGCTTAGGACATGTGAAGCTGCATCCTTTACTTTTAAAAACTGGAGTAAAGGTGGAATCGATAGAAAAAACCCAGAATTTACAGCAATGAAAATTAGATACTAGTAGAAATTAGGTCTCTTTTGTTGCTAATACTTATATAGATAATGCGTGGGTGAAATTACAAGCAGTCAGTAAACAATTAGGAACCTGAAGTAGAAGAATACTGGCTAAAAATTCTATTGCTATTTTATTGCATTTTAAGCTCTTGGGTTTTTTTGTTTCGTTGGTTTTAGTTGTTTGTTTGTTTGTTTATTTGTTTTTAATTTAGACTGTATATTTAATGTGTCTGGCCATTCCATTGAATTTGAGCACCTAGAAATTTTCTGTAACTACAAATTGACCAAGATATGCAAAGTAGCTTAATTCCACACTTGCTGTGGTATTGCTGAAAAAAAAATTTTGACAAACACACATGATAGAGAAGTATTTTGCTAGTATATTTAGGATCATATAAAGACTTCTATCTAATAGATAAAATTTATTTTATGAGAAGAGGCAGTAAAGTAATGCATTCTGTCAGATCAATACACTAGATAAAACTATCAGTCTCTGGCATTTTGGAACCCACTTTTCCCTAGGTCTTCTCTGTCTGGTAAAATCAGTGTTTCTTGGAGTGTAAATGGAAATCTTACTGCCTTTCAGATAATCTGCCTCTCATGTGATGTGAATGTGTGTGTGTGTCTATATGTGTGTGAAACTGTTAATTAAGCTGCTTAGTTGATCCATTGTATGTACTTAATTGTTGCGTATCATAGCAGAAATTCATTTTTAATTTTTTTTTTGTTTTTTCAAATCCTTCTTGACATTGTGTAGTATCAAAGTGACAGGATTGCAGGTACTTGCATATAATAATGAACTTAGGAGATTTTTGCAGGTACTAGCTGAATTAGCATGAATGGAATTTTTAACATGAACATGGGAAACTTTCTTGTTTACTGAAGTATAAGACTTTATTTATCTGTATCTGATGGATAAATGCATAGCTGGGGTGACAAGGGAGACTAGAGCCCAGGATTCCCACAGTTAAGCTAAGAAGGTTAAAACAAATAATGAGCAGTACCTTCCTGAGAAAGAGACTTCATCAACCCTAGAGAGAGAGAAAAGTCAGACTAAGATTATGGGAAGGATTATTCAAGGGACACTAGCCAAGGTAACAGCTAATAATGGTTTGAAGAAAAGGCTTTATTGTTTGCAGAAATATATAACACCCTGATGTTCTTGACTTAATAGCCAAAAATGTTAAATCCTCGCTTTTAAAAGTTTTGTGTTCTGCTGTTGTCCTGGAGTTCCTGGAGTTCCTGGAGCTTATAATGAGATGGTCCCTGGAGGTTGAATGCCTTTGTCTGTCTTTGGTAATAGATATTTGTTTTAGGCAGGTGGGTCAACAGGCCTGAAAGCAAAGTGAGGTTTTCTGCAGCATTAAGTCACCTGCAAAAGCATGTATGTCAGAGTACACCTGAAAAATTAAAGTGAAAAACCCACTGGTTTAGGTCAGAAATAGTTAGAACTACAGACAGAAATTCATTTGTGACTCTGTTAAAAGGAATATTGGTCCAGGGTGGAAGATATTTCCCTTATGTGGTTTTTATGAGATTCCAAATAAACTGCTGTTAAATTTGTTGATCAAGTGTAAGTATCTAAACTAAGAATCTGCTTTCTGATGTTTTTCATTGATTAGCTATATTTTATTTTTAAAATATGTTAATACATGGGAAAAAATAATGCAAAATGGTTAATTTTATAAGTTTATAAAATATTCCCTCTCTGTTCAGTGAAGAAATAGGACATAATACTACATTTGAAAATGTTTGGCAGGAAAACCGTGTTTAGACAAGAATCTACAGGGACTTCTGAAGAAATTCCCCTCAGCAGATACTCATGTAACCATCAAAAATAGTTTAGGGCTCTTCCTAATTTTAGTCATTCAGACCTTAACTTTACAAGCAATGAAGTAGAAAAACCTACTGTGTCTTGTAATTTGTATTCTACGGAGACATTTTATTACTGGGTTAAATCTCATTCAGTTTTTATTCAGAGGTTGACTTCTTCTCCCCATTCCTGCCTCCTCATGTCCTGACCACTTCCTCCCTCCCCAATGAAATATGTGCTTTGCTTGAGACTTTTGCATGTAAAGGATTTTCAGTTATACTTGTTTTCATCATCATTACTGTGTTTACATAAGTGTACACACACACAGAAGGTACTATAATCAGAGAACTCTGTGTATGCACACCCATTTGCAGGTTTAAACTGCAGGTAAAGTGAACTACAATAAAAGAGACACCAATAAATACTAGGGTTTGAGGGTATTAATAGACACACTTCAAGTCTTGAAGCTGAAACATTTTATATTAATTTAAGCCTAGCTTCTCTATTAGTATGTATCTTCATCTGTATGGTATATAGCCTACTTTTTTTAATGTCCTTATCCTGAACACTTGTATTTTAGTCACTTCCAAATACTGTTACTGCTTCTCTGATTGGCCTACATCTGAAAACACTAATATAAGCCCAAAATACTGAATTTTGAGACAGAAATATACACATTTACATCCATGTGACTTCTTATACTTCTGAGGATAGATTGAAGATGTGGAGCGTTTTTAATATTTAGTTGTATAGTATGAATGAATAAGGCAAATTCTAGGCTTCAGTTTTGGAAATCTTCTCCACATTTGTCTTCTCTGATATTTTTAACTTTGGCTTATCTCATTTGCATTCAATATTTTTATGATTGTCTTCAGTTTTTCTTAGCTTCTCCAGTTTTCTGTCTTTATTGTGTACTTTTTTTCACAAATATTTTCTCTTGATCTTTCATGCCTTTCTATGTGTGAGGACTCCATAAAGTGAGGACTTTACGGAGTCTCCGCAAAACAGAAAATACAGAGGACTAAACCTCCAATAAATATATTTTATTAGAGAAGCTTTCTTTAAACCATTTTTGCCACATACCTTTTTACAGTTCCAAATGTGAAAGTGTGGGTCTGTATCAGAGATGAATGTGTACCCATACATTTTTCTCAGAGAAATACTACTAAGTAGAGCACTTCACAATGCTATGGATTTTGATCAGTTAGTATGTTGTTCTGAAGAAATAATTCAAGGCATCCATGTCAGCACACAGTACTAGCAAACCAGCTGCTTTTAAGATGCTCCTCTGAGGAATACAGAAACACTTTTATATCTAGAGTTAGGAAGATAAAGAAACTCAGATATGTAAGAGGGAGTTAAACAAGATCTCAACAACTTAAAAGACATAGAATTATGTAAATAGTTTAAGATATTACATACATCCAATTTCTTCGCAAGTTGCAGAGATGCAAGTTAGTTAGTAACTTTGAAGTTCTTCTACTGGAGGAGTAAAATGTGACAATTCAGTGCTGGATAATTTCACTGTTCTGAGTTCAACAGTAAGTTCATGCTGATAATAAACTTTCTCTTGCATTTTTGTGGTTTATATATTTATATATTTTTTTAAAAATGTGGTGTGTTGATCAACACAGTGATGATTGTATAGTAATTTTGACTAAAGAAAATTAGAACTTGTGGCTAAACAGCTGAATGAAAACCAATTCATAGTAATGAATTAAATCAGGAGATAAAGACAGTCTTGGCAGCAATAAATTTATTGCACTTTGTTTTGGTGTTGTTGTTTTTTTTGTTTGTTTTACTTTATTTGCTTGTAGAAAATAGAATAGTAGAAAGAAGAGAGTATGAGATGATTTTAGAATATAACTCGGTGTGATCAGATATCTACGTCATGGAACTGTATGCTGGAGTCAGGACTTTTCATTAGTTGCTGGTAAATGCTCATGATAAAATTGATTAAGAGATGTCATAACTGAATTTGCTTTATAATTTACTACAAGTCATTCTTCCTGCCTCTCCTTAATCGCAATCTTCAAAGAGTATCAGAAGTCGGTTAGCTGTTGATATATATTTATAATGTTCAGAATGATGTTGCTGAAAGTAGAATACAAGATACTGCCTTTCCGGAACTTTCACTGTAGAAGAAA
This sequence comes from Cisticola juncidis, assembly GCA_013400215.1. Taxonomy (NCBI): domain Eukaryota; kingdom Metazoa; phylum Chordata; class Aves; order Passeriformes; family Cisticolidae; genus Cisticola; species Cisticola juncidis. The sequence goes on along the minus strand of VXBR01002057.1, from coordinate 517,166 downwards.
ACTCTAAGCATGAAAACACTTTCAATAATAGATGAATTTGCATAGTGCGAATATGTGATCTCGTTATGCATTCTTACTCAGTAAAAATTGAAAGTAAGTATATGAAATCGTAGTATTTGGCCCATAAATTAGTTAGTAAGAACATTCAACATTAATCCATGTATGATTTGAAAAAGTTATTGATCTCTTTTCCTTAGGTATCTGTTGTCCAAAGCAGCTGGAGATCACCAACTCCCTCTCTGTGTGACATCACTAGAAAACTCTAGACTGGTGATTTCACACATACCACAGAACCCCGCAGCAGAATGGAGCAGGCCTATTAAGGGTAAGTTTTTTTCTTCCACCACCACCCCTTTTTAACAATATTGCATGGTTTTATAAGATTACTAATTTTCTTTACTTTATGTCCCTGGGATATTAAGTAAAGATGACAGATAATCTTATAAAACTGCATAATATTGTGGTGTTGTGTGTGTGTGTTTATTTAAAAGCAAAACAAAAATTCCTATAAAAAGTTCAGTCCTTACCCCATGTGTCAATATCCTGGCTCCAGTCTGCTTTGGGGTTCCATAAGTATGCCAGAATAGTGCATGTTGGAGTATCGATCACAGAGAGTGGAGTCAGCATTTCCTGGCTGCTCTGGATGTCAGAAACCTTGTTTTAAAAGGTAAGTTTTCAGTTGAATGTGTTGAATATCTCTCTGTATTTATATGGAAACATTCAGCCCATTTCTAAAATGTGTTTTTATTGTGTTTGCATTTTTGAAATTCACTTGTCACTTGACATAGCCCAAAGTCACATTTTATACCTCTCTGTCTAGTCCTTTTTTTCCTTTGTTATTTTCTTGTGTTAATTTTCATGTCCTTTTATTGTGTTTCCAGAAAGAAAAATAGTGTTTTGTTTGTCACTACTTGGAACAAGATGGTAATTAAACTCTGTTTAATATCATTCTCCGTGATCTGGACAAGGGGATCGCCCTCAGTCAGTTCACAGACAGGGTGGGAGTGTTGATCTGCTGGAGGGCAGGAAGGCTCTGCAGGGGGACCTGCTCAGGCTGGATCATGGGCCAAGGCCAGTGGTGTGAGGTTCAACAAGGCCCAGTGCTGGCCCTGCCCTTGGCTCACAACAACCCCAGGCAGTGCCACAGGCTGGGGCAGAGTGCCTGGAAAGCTGCCCAGGGGAAAGGACCTGGGGGTGCTGTGACAGTGACTGAACATGAGCCAGGCTGTGCCCAGGTGGCCAAGAAGGGCAAGGGCATCCTGGCCTGTAGCAGCAATGGTGTGGCCAGCAGGACCAGGGCAGGGATTCTCCCCCTGTACTCAGCACTGGTGAGGCCACACCTCCAATCCTGTGTTCTGTTCTGGGCCCCTCACTGCAAGGAAGACAATGAGGTGCTGGAGTGAGTCCAGAGAAGGGTAATGGAAGAGGAAGGGTCCAAAACATAAATCTTGTATGAGCAGCTGAGCGAGCTGGGGATGTTGAGCCTGAAGAAAAGGAGGCTCGGGGGGACCACAGCTGTCTGAAAGGAGTGTGTAGCCAGGTAAGCCTCTTTTCTTAGGGAACAAGTGCTGTATGTTTCTGATTAACACACACCTTTGGACATCCAGTGTGAACTTCTTAAGCTTCAGTTTGTAGCTTCTGTCGTATATTATTTGGTATTTCTGAGAATTTACAACACAGACATTCATGAAAACAAGTTTATTACCTATAGAAAGTAGTAGGCAGCTATGTAGTAGGAAGTTAAATCATAGTTACATCACCTATTGATTTACCTTTTCCCCCTCTGAATAAGACAAACCCAAGACTGTTAGAGAATCAAACTGCATATGAGAAGAAATGCTAAATTTTATAGTCATGGGTTATATAGAATTTTAATGTCTGTTTTTACTGTTCAATATTTAAGGAATAATAACATCTAGCATTTATGTGTTTGCACAGAAAACCAACTGAATCACAATAATTTAAAAGATCAGATTTTTTTTTTATTCCAGTCTTTTTTTGGCCTATACTTGTTATGTTCTGATTACTTCTGAGGAAAAAAGATTCTTCTCATGGCTAAAATTTGTTCATGCTTCCATTAACAGATTTATTGTCAATTCCAAAACCCCACTAAGAAAAAGAAGTAATTGGGATAAAGGGAAATAATTAACCTATGTTTTTAAAAATTATGTTGCTATAAGATTTTCATTGAAATTACTTGGAAATATGGTTCCTCTTTGCCTGTTTCTCCACCCTGTTCAAGTCCTCCTGAAGGGTTGCACAGCTCTCTGGGGTATCAGCTGCTCCATCCAGCTTTGTGTCACTGGTGAACTCACTGAGGAGGCATCTGCTCCTTCATCCAAGTCACTGATGAACAAGTTAAACAATACTGGACCAGTATTGAACCCTTGGGAACACCACTAGAGACAGGCCTCCAACTATAGCTAGCTGTGGAGTTAGGTAGGCTAGCTTTTTATGTTTGTTTTTGTAAGTAGAGAGAAAAATATTTATTTTTCTGTGAAGTAATAATGAAGTCAGTGAAGTCTTGAAGTCTTTTCTTGACTGAACATTGTTCATGTGCTGGCTGCATAACAGTTGCTGCTTCAAATTTATTCAGTGGTCAGCTGATATTTATCTTTCTCATAAAAACTTTTATTTCCTACTTAAGCCAAGATCTTAGCCTTATTGAAAGACAAATTAGGCTCAGAAATTAATAACTTCTTGGGGTTTTTATTTTGTAGTGATTTTTTCATATCTTTTTATTACATTTTCACACATTTTCTTTGCTATATCAACTACATGTACACCTTTTCTATTTTTCAATAGTAGTAGCATTATTTATTTTTGCTATTTGATTTTTGTTTTGAGACAGTGACTAATGCTCTGTAGTGTATAAATACCTTATTTTAAAACAGTCTGCAAAATGTTTTATCTTACAAGAAAAATAAATCTATATGTAATATTCTTTTGTATGTTAACAATTAGTTCTGCTGATTGCTGATATTAAGAGATGATACCAAATGCCCTGGTAGGCTACAGTATGCACAAGGATACTGTTTTTTGTTGTAATGATTAGTAACAGGTTTATGCATGTGACTGGCCACAAGTGAAGGAAATCATAATACAGCTTACTGGCTTGTGTGTGTGTTCAACACTGATCATTATGTGGTAATGTGGCATAATTATTAAAATCTTTGCTTATTAAAATCTTTGCTTTTGTAATTTTAGTTGAAGAATGAAGGTAACTACTTGTTTTGTTATGTAATATGTAAATAGTTATCCATTAAAAAATAGATGCTTGGTCTTCAAACAAGCATTCAGCCTGATTGATCTTGCTGTTCATTGGAGAGATCTGCTGAAATGTGTAGAGAGGAATTGTCTAAAGTCCTTAGGAAGATCATTTTTGTACACTACTGAAATGCAGCTGTGACAACCTTTATCCAGATTTTCCTGCCTTACCTTTCTTGGTGTGCTAGACCACAGAAAGCTGTGAAGGATATGTGCACTATCAAAAGCTAAATAGTATATGAAATAACTAACTTCCTAAGTCTTTCTTCTTTTTCTTGCAGAGCCATAATCTCTTTACTGTTTTCCATTTTTTCTGACCAGTCAAGAGCTAAAATCTTCATTTACATAAAATGCACGGAGTTAATAGAGTGGCAGAAGTACTATACCACGTCTCTTTTGTAACAGTTACATATATATGCATTGTTCAGTCTTTTATGCAATGAACTACAGAATAAAGTTTTGGGAAGAAGTATGTACAACAGCTGGCTGTGAGTGTTAAGGGGTGTGTTCTGCAGCACCATGGCCAGCATGGTTGTAATTTCCCAGTGTCTTCTCTCCTTATTCAGACTTCCTAGATTTATCAAAACATGAACATAAGATTCCATATATCAGTTTTGAAAATAAAAATTTTAATTATATGTTTTATTATAGTAAAGCATTTTATGTTGGAAAATTGGTCTTTGCTGATAGTCTGTTGCTTCATAAAAGATGAATTTGCTAGACTTCTCTTTAAAAAAAAATCCATTTTTGTAGAACTTTAAATAAAATGTTATGGAAAAACAGTGGGATTTTTATCCTTGAAAATAGTAGTAAGGTTTCTTTTGCAAATACTAATGTTATAATTTATACCACTTTTCTCTAAATGAGATTATGGTGAGATTTTCTGAAGAACATTTAACTCAGAAAAGTGTACATATGTGGTTGATTTCCCTCATTTGAGTGGATTACTACCTATGTTAGTAACTCATTTAAGTGATTTTAAACACATGGTGTATTTGTAGAATCCTGTTTCAGTTGTGATTTTGACTTGTAAAAAGTGAGCGTCCTTGCAATATTACTTTTCCATCTAGGACATTATCCCTCTGTAGTATTAAAATAAAAGTAATAGTGTCCTACGTAGGTTAAGGATAGATGTAACTCTGAAAGTTTCTAATCTTTTCTTCCAGTTGTTTTCCATATGCCTTATTAGTGTACCAGGATTACTGTAGTCCTAGTACAATCTAACAAGATTTAGGTCTAATGCAATGATAAATAAATGGAATTTATGTTTTCAGGGAAGATGGTACCACCGGAAGCAAGCAGTAAAGGAATTGCATGGTACATTGTTACGACTGCTTAATGAACTGTTACCATGGGAACCAAAGCTAATTAAAGCATTTCAAAGAAACAGGTAATTACCTGCTGTTTTTTTTTTCAACATTGGTACATTGGATGAAAAACAGAACAGAATTCACCTTTTAAAAACTGATCAATAAATTGGCTTCTTAAATAAAATTAAAATAGTTTGTGGAGAGGAGTGAGGCACTGGTAATACTTTAGTTGGAAGAAGTATTTTATATTCCAGAGTTACTGTCTCCAAAAAAAATTGATCTTAACCTGCTAGAGTTTTTTTCCTCTAAAACACTAGAATCCTTAAGCATTCACTGATGAACTATATCACAGTAAAGCTAAGATATGTGTTGCTGCTTATTTGGTTAAGAAATGCTGAAAACCTTTCTCTAGAGAACTATACCAAGGCTTCTTAGAATACTCTGACAACTTATTGTATAAAGCTACCTAAATTAACTGTTAATGAATTCTCCACAGAGAAATTCTTGAAGCATTGTTTTGAGGTCTTTGTAACTCAGTAAATTGGAAATGCATCTGGAAAGAAGTATGTCAGAGGAATATGATTGAAGTAGTGACATGTTTAAATCTAGTAAAGCACAAGTTTTAGTAACAGTGAAGGTGCTACTCTGATTAGAAATTGTGGAGGGATTAGATACTGTCTTGAAGCTCAGTGCCATTCTTGCCTCTTAACTGTGCAGCTGTTGCTATAATTGTACCTTAGTTCTGCCATGTAGACAGAATTAAAAAGCAAGGAATGATTAGAGGATTGAACACTGTGACAAAGGATAGGAAAAGAGGCTGCTTCTTAAATGTTGAGTGTGAAGGCAGCAAGTTACACCCTTATGTGGTGCGGAGATAATTCTGAAAAGTGTAAGAGGTGTTATGTTTAAAAAAACACAACACCATAACACCAAAGGCATCAAATTGTTCCTCAGTAGCTCATTTCATGAATATCATGCATGAATTAAAATTCTTATTTGGAAATTTGTGACATTTTTGAATCTTTTACTTTAAATAATGGACCCAAGTACAAGTTTTGAGGTTTGTTTATTCCTTTCTATTCTCATTCCTATTCATTTTCCTGAGGTGTTAATTTCTTCCTGTCTTTCTCAATTCAGAATCCTTCTGGAAACATGGCAGGTAGTATTACTGTCAGGAAAAATTGTATTTTCCAGTATGTGAATTTACAATTTTATCTTTTTTGTAAATTCTATTGTGGAATGGTTTGGTGCTCGGTATCCTTGTGTGTCAAATAACAGAATTATTGAAGAGTTTGGGTTAGAAGGGATCATCCCTTAAAGATCATCCAGTTCCAATCCCCTGCCATGGCAGGGACACCTTTTGTAGACCAAGCTCCTCAAAACCTCATTCAATCTGGCCCTCCAGGGATGGGGCTTCAACATCTTCTTTGGACAACCTGTTCCAGTGCCTCACCACCATTGCACTTCAGATTTTCTTCCCAATTTCTAATATAAACCTAGTCTCTTTCAATTTGGAGCCATTGCTTCTTGTCCTCTTACTACAAGTTCGTGTACAACTCTCTCTCCCCAGCTTTTTTGAAGGCTCCCTTCAGGTACTGGGAAGGCTGCAATTAGGTCTCCCCTGAAGCTGCCTGTTTTCCAGGCTGACCAATCCCTCTCTAAACAGGAGAGTGTTCCATCCCTCTGATCATCTTGGTGGCCTCCTCTGGACTCGCTCCAAGAGGTCCATGTCCTTCCTGTCCCCTGCCCGGAAAGGTAGAGCTGGATACAGCACTGCAGGTGGGGTCTCAGCAGAGCAGAGCAGAGGGGCAGAATCCCCTCCCTGGCCCTGCTGCCCACACTGCTTTGGATGCAGCCCACAAGTTTGGCTCTCTGGGCTGTGAGTGCCCATGGCTGGGTCATGTCCAGCCTCTCCTCCACCAGCACCCCTGAGTCCTTCTCAGCAGAAGGACTGATCTGTTCATCCCCAGCCTTTGCTGCTGCTGGAGGTTGCCCCAACGCATGTGCAGCACTTTGCACTTGGCCTTGTTAAAACACATGAAGTTTTACTATGGACCCATTTCTCAAGCTTGCCCAGGTCCCTCTGGATGGCATCCCATCCTCTAGGTGTGTCAGCTGCACCACTCAGCTTGGTGTCATCTGTAAACTTGCTGAGAGTGCCCTCAATCCCTCTCTCATTGTCTTTAGTGATGACATTAAATAACTTTGGTTTGAGTATGGACCCCTGAGGGACACCACTGGCCCCTGATGTTGTCCATCAGGATTTTGTGCCATTGCCCACTACCCTCTGGATACCGCTGTCCAACCAATTTCTTATCCATCTAACACTCTGCTTATCAAATCACTATCTTTCCAATTTAAGAGACACTGACATTGAGGGGAGACCATGTCAAAGGCTGTGCAGAAGTCCAGATAAATAACAGCTGGTAACTGTAGCTGCTCCCTTGTCTACTGATATAGTCAGTCCATCCTAGAAGGCCACTGAATTCATCAGGCAGGCCTTGCTCTGGGTGCAGCTGTACTGGCTGTCCCAAACCACCTCCCTGTGCCTTAGCACAGCTTCTAGGAGCGTCTGTTCTGTGACCTTCCCAGCACAGAGGGGAGGCTGACAGGTCAGTAGTTCCCAGGGTCCTCCTTTCAACCTTTTTTTAAGATGGATACAATGTTTTGCTTTTTCTTGCCACCTTGGACTTCACCTGACCGCCAAGATTTTTCAAGTATCATGGAGAGTGGCTTGGTCAGTTCCCTCTCTTCTGTCCATTCATGTTCTTCAGGTGATTGTGAACCTGATCTTTACTTAGAGTAGGAGGGACTTTATTCTCCCAGTCCCCGTCCTGCTGTCCATCCACTCAAGAGGGTTGGGAAGAAATATTGCCCTTGAAGACTGAGGAAAAAAGCTGTTGAGTACCTTAGCCTTCTCCTTATTCATTGCTACCAGTTTTCCACCTTTATTTATCAGAGGGGGTCACTTTCTTTGGCCTTCCTTTTGTGGTTAACATGCCTGTAGACACCCTTCCTGTTGTTCCTTGTGTCCTTTGCTGAATTCAATTCCAGTTTTTGCTTTGGACTTCCTCACACTGACCCTGCACAACCAAACTTGATCTCTTCAACATCTCTTCAAGCTCTTCCTGGGCCACTCACCCTAGCTTCAGCTGCCTGTCCATTTGATGCTTTCCCTTCAGTCTGACCAGCAGTTCCCTACTCAGCCCTGCTGTTCTCTTGCCTTGTCTGCCAGTTTCTTGTTCCTGGAGATTGGCGGCTCTTGCACTCTGAGGAGGATTTCTTAAAGATCTGCCATCTCTGTTCCACTCCCTTGTCCCTGAGGGAAGTCTCCCAGTAGATGTCACTGTCTAGCTCCTTGAAGAGCTGAAGTCTGCTTTCCTAAAGCTCAGGGGCCTAACTTTGTTCCTTGGCTGGCCCATATCTCTCAGGGCTGGAAAATCCAGCAATGCATGATCACTGCAGCCCCAACTCCCTCCAGTCTTGACATTCAAGATCAGCTTGAATGATCAGATCCAGGATTGTATCCCCTCTAGACAGTGGAGGAGCTGGGACTAGCAGGAGAGCTGCTGTCTATTCCTTTGCTCCAGAAAGTATCCCTCATGCTTTCCAAGAGTCTCTTGGCTTGCCTGCAGCTTGGCTTTCCCAGCAGATTTTGGGATGGCTGAAGTGCCCCAGCAGGACAAGAGCCTGTGAGCATGATGCTGCCTGTAGCTGGAGCAAGAAGGCTTCAAAGGGTCCATTTGATCAGGGGTCTGTGGTTACGGAACACAGAACTGTCATGTAAAGTGTGGTAAATGCTGTATAGGAGCTGTGACTGATAAGAGTAAATTTTAGTCTCCAACAGGGTAGTTGAGATGCTATGTTTCTATGTGCTGGTAGGTAGAGAAGCATGCACTTGGAGTGCTAGATAACTTCTAAAATTATCTAAATTCAACTCATGTTGTTAGTATGTATGTTTTAGGCTAGAACCCTAGTTTATTCAACCAGGAAAGCCTGAGTATTTCCATGACATAAGTGGACATATGCATAGGATACCAGGGACCAGGTCCATCTGAAGGACGATGTTTACAAATCATGGGGATTCTATGTCACTGTCTTGGTCTGATTCATTTGCAGCTGCTGGGCAGTTGTGTAGCACCAGTGACAGTGGTGAAGAAAGGTGTCACGTAAAAGAGAAAAAGCAATTCAGCAAAACTTGCTTACAGTAGCATAAACATCATTTCCCCCATAAGTCTCACTGCAGTTGCTCTGTCTGTAGGGTGTTTCAGCAAGATACTAACATCTACTCATTGAATAACAGTGTTTGACTTCTAAGCTATGAAGGACTTGGCAGCACTTCTTCCTCCAGATACCACAGTATGAAATAAGAGTCTGGAGCTTTCCTTCCTTTTTTATTGTCTTTTGCTAGTAGGAGCAGACTTTATGATCAAAGACCTTTTCTTTCCCTTCTGAAAGGTCTTTTGGTCTTTTCAAGATTATGACAGAGTATAATGTTGAATTATATTTGAATAGTAGCAAGGTTTAAAATGGAAAGTTACTTGTGCCCACTGATTACAGTTGTTTACTGGCCTCACAGCAGAAGTTCCTCAAAAGGAAAAAGGAAATTACATCCAGAAACTTTAGTACAGTAGTAGTTCCCTGGTGTGCTCCTACAGTTCTTCCACACCTAGACTTCAAGCTCAAAATCCTGATGACAGTATTGTCCACACTATATCTTGATGTTGTCCACACTACATCTTCAAACAGGCTTCAATATCTACTCTCAGTAAGAGTGTCAAAGCTGGGTGTAAACTACTAGATTGCACTGACTCTTAACTGGGCCCATGTGGCCATCCATCTGTGCTGCCTGTCCACAGGCCCAGGATCCTCATTTGAGGTCATTCTGCCTTCAATCTCTGCTGCTGGTGCCAGTTTCCAGCTGAACTACAGCAGTTAATGTGCCTGGTCATGGATCCTACTGATCTGGACTGACTCTCAGACTGACCTTATACCTGCATCATCACTGCGGAGCTGCCCAGAAACCACTTAACTGGGTCAGCCATCACTGCACCTGGTCCTGATCTTAAACTTGGAATTGACTTCCCAATTGGCTCCTTTGATCTCAGACCTGCCTCTGCACCAGGAACTTGCTTGTTGATCTGGGCTCTTGGTTGAAGCAAGGTACCATCCCTAGGCCTACCTTGCTGCGTTATCCAGCAGGGGGTGGAATAGCATTTACTGACTGGTGAGGTTCATGCCCTACCAGCTGTGACATCATTCTTGGCTCTTCCCTCTCCATGTCATAGAGAGTAGCTGGCCATTGCTGCATTCAATGCAAACAGCTGTTATACTGATGAAAAACAATGAGTAAATTCAAGATCTTATTGTTACTGTCATAAGGGTTAGGTCCAAAATAGTCTAGATTCTATTCCACACAAGGTGTTAATTGCTATAATCTATTCATTTGCTACAATCCTTCTGGGCATTATGTGGTTACCACTAGCTGAATCCTGAAGTTCAGTGTATTTGTACACTAAAATAGCCACTACATCCCATCTAAACAATGATTTAGAAGAGGGGACAATGAAAATGTACAGGTTAGCAGTATCAAGGTAAGTGGATGTGTTTCTGAATGGTGTTCAAATGAGTGAAATACCTGTGCAGTTCTGTCATATGCACATTCTTTAGTGGAATATGAACCTATGAAAATGATAGGCTGTTCTAATGGGCCCGAGATAAGGAAGTGTTCTTAAGAAGGAAGTTACATTATAGTCTCATAGCTGAGTCAAAGGCATGATGTGTTAAAGAAAAATGAGATTGACTTAATCCTCGTCTTGGGGTTGCCTTCAAAGTAAGGAGTAGACTTCTTACAGTTAATACTCAAGTCCATACAGGTATATTTGTCACATGAAAGATGAAGGAGGAAAAGCAATATGGATGCAGTAAAATGGTTATGGTCATTTGACTTAGTCTTTTTGCTGTTGTTAGAGCACTTAATGAAATAGAATTCAATTTTGGCAAAGTAAGGGACATTGCTGTCATTTCACATTTTCTGTTTTAGAGACTTGCAGACAGGGCTATGCTGTAATTATTTGAAGGGCACAGGCAATTAAGTCTACACCAACTTTTAGTTTGGCAGCAATGCAAATAAAATTAATGTTTAAAAGTGTGTTTTTTTTAGTAAAGTTAGTTTTGTTATTTTTAAGGTCTAGATTGAAGAAGGACTATGATGACTTTAAAAGACATCCAGACCATGATAAATTTTCCAGAGAATTGTGGAGTAATGATGAAAGCGAAGTTGATTCTGGCAAAGAATCTTTTGCAATAGTATGCGGTAAATCATCAGAGTCTGCAGAACGTATAGAAGTTCCCAAAAAAGATCACTCAGATAATGGTAAGCATTTACTGGAATTCAGTAACTTGAACTTGATTCAGGAACTGAATCGAGTTGATTTGGGAACCTAAATTTTCCATGTGAGCTTGTGGCCTACTTCTTACCTTAACTCTACCACTGTGAAAATATGAAAATAGCTTGTGATGCATATCTGCCAGATGTAGACTTGAAGAGGGCAGACGTGACCAAGAGGAAAATTCTGCTATATTGAAGTATTTTCTGGTTTTTTGTGCTTAACTATTTCTATGATAACATAGTTGATATGTGTGGAATTTACTTGTGTGATGGCTTGATCTTGACTGGCAGCCCAATGCCCACCCAACCACTGTAACCCCCCCCCCCCATTCCTTAAGGGGCTAGGGAGAGAAAACGATATGGAAAAGCTTACTGGTCAAGATACAGACAAGGGAGATCATCACCAGTTACTGTCACAGCCAAAACAGACTCACTTGAGGAGAATGAATTTAATTTTGTTGTCAATTAAAAATAGAGTAGAATGGTGAGAAACAAATACAAAACCCTCCCTTTCACATATCCATCTTCTTCCAAGGCTCATCTTCGTTCCCAATTCTTCCACCTCCTCCCTTGTCAAATGGCACAGGAAGGATTGAATCTGGGGATTGAGGTCAGTTCGTAACAGTTAGTCCCTTCTGCTCCTTCCTCATCCCTGCTCCCCCTATGTATGGGATCCTCCCTATGGAATATAATGCTTCACAAACTGCACCATTTTGGGTCCTCTCCATAGGCTAGAGTTTTTCAGCATAAGACTGTATTAGAGTGGATCTCCCATATGCCAGAGTTCCTGTCAGGAACCTGCTCCAGTATGGGCTCTTCATGGGCTGCAACTTCCTTTAAGGCATTCTACTTACCTGCTGTAGAATGGGGTCCTCAAGCATCTGCAATATACATACCTGTTCCAGCATGGTCCTCCATGGGAGCAGGTAAACCTGCTTGATCAGGGGTCTTACTGGGTTGGAGAGGAATCCATTCAACTGGCTGGAGCACCTCTTACCCCTCCTTCTTTGCTGTCCTCGGTGTCTACAGGATTGTATCTCTACATTTTTTTCCTCCGTCCACTCTGTCACATTCTTCTGCAAAGCATTATCCATGAGACATGACCAGTTTGGCTGGCAGGCTCAGCCTTGTCCTGCAGTGGATTTGTTTTGGAGCCAGCTGTGTCTGGCACAAGACAGTTCCTGGCCTCTCTCCTCAGAGAGGACCCCCTGCAGCCTCATGCAATGAAAACCTCAGTGCATGGCCCTTCTGTCCACCTGGCCCTCCTGCATGCATCCTCAGCCCTCTTACCACTTCATGCATCCTCTGCTCACTGGCTAGTCCAGCTTGATGCTCAGTATGAAATACAGCATTCACATCTTCATTGTACAGGCATCCCCCGCTTTCAAGTCCTCCTGTTAGGCCAGCCCAGACCCCCAGGCCCTCCTGCTCAGCAGCTAGTCTAGCTTGAAGTTTATCAGTGAATACACACACACTGGATTTGGGGAGGAAACAGACACTCACCTTCCAGCAGCTGGCACCTAGCCCACAGGCTGTAACCTCTTGCAGCTGTCTTTTCAGCTCTCCTTCCGTGTACACCTTGATCCATAGATTTGTATAGCTGTACCAGTTCTCTCACCCCTCCTGACTCCGTCTCCAGGATCTCCCCTGGTTTCTAATTGTATTAGGTTCAAAAAGTTGATCATCCTGCAAGAGGCCTCTGCAGTTTCCTGATAGCCCATCAATTGGTGTGATTAGTGAAGTTGTTTCTTGATATTGTCTCCATTTTTGTTTGGTTAGATCTGTGTCTCTTTTGTATTTTTTTCCTGGTTTTTCCCTTTTTCCTCTCAAGATAATCTTGCTTGAATGTACATTTTCATGCTGTCACATACTGTTATCAATTAATCTGATTGACCAGGTTTGGTTTTTCTCACCGTCTCCCATTGCTAGTCAGGTTTCAGTCCCTGTGTGTTCGTGTTTATTACTTCCTCCTTTCCTTATTGCCCCCTTTTTGTATTGCAAAGGTCCTTGATCAGATGCCTTAAAAAAATTAGACATTTCCTTCCACATACCTTTACTCTTGCAAACTAGTATAATGCCTTTAGCGAGACACTGTAAAACTGTTTTATAGGGGTTTAAGTTACAAACATGTAAAACACAGTTTCTATTTTAATATCCTTGCAGATGAAATGAAACTATTAGAGATGAATTTACCTGCAGGAAAAAGCAGAATTCTGAAAAAAGAATCAGCTTCTAAAGAGATACAGAAGACACTGCCCAAATGCACTAAACGACAGTTCAAACAAAATAGTTGCCTGGATCAAAGCACTGATGAGCTTTCACCAAGGAAGAAAGCTAAACTGAGCACTAATGAGGCTGTGGTTCAGAGTTCAGAAAGTAGCCTGCAGTCCGATAGTTCCTTGACTGAGCTGAAACAATTTGAAGGGTCAACTCTAGAGCTGCTTTCCTTGACAGATCCTGCAACATCAGTATCAAACTTTCTGAAAGGGACCAAACCCATCCAGGCCTTGCTTGCCAAGAATACTGGGAACAAAGTGACCTTAACAAATCAACTGTTGCCTCCTGCAGGCATGAACATGACTACTTCTGGAAAGTCAGTTTTACCAGCTTTGGAACCATCACTGATGAAACCAGCATTGCCCTGCCAGGCCAATTCAAAGACTCCTTTACAGATGGTATACAAAATGCCAAATGGTCACTGTATACCATTAGATGTTCCCAATAGCTCAGTGAAAATTCAAATGCAGGCTACAATTGACCCTAAAAATGGAGAAAAAGTCCTGCAACAAGTTCTTATTTTACCTAAGAATTTTCTTCTTCATCAGAAGGAAGAAAAAATTGTGTCCAAGGATATTCAGTCACTACAACAAAAATCAGTTGAGATGCACTGTACATCTTTACCAAAAATGTCAAATGTCAGTGTTTCTTTAACACCTGTTTTGGTAACAGACCCTGCAAATGCCACTCAGTCATCCACTACAGTTTCTTGCAAGAACACTACCCACTCACCACACGTGACTAGTCCCCTGAACACTACACAGCCATTTTCTAATGTAACTTCAGCAGATAACTTATCACCAATAATTAAGGTAAGCCAAAGTGAAAATGACAAAATCAAGACTACAGTTTCGACTGTGACATTGCCTGTACCTTTGGCTTCACCTACTCTTTCCACAGCTAGCCAATCCTTGACACCACCAGCAGCATTAAGTGCATCTACAAACACTGATTCTGCCTCTCATAGTCTTGCATCACAGCAGCAAAATGACTCCCTTGAAACTAAGCAAGAGCTAAAGACAGTGTGTGTAAGAGAATCACAATCTATTCTGGTCACAACACGAGGTGGAAACACTGGAATTGTTAAAGTGCAGACAAACCCAGACCAGATTTCACCTAGTAGTTTATGTCCTAGTTCAGTTTTCACTTATACATCTCAACTTCAGGCCTTTCTTGTGCCAAAAACCACAGCAGTATCATGCTCTAGTCTTCCATCTGTAGCAACAGCCACATCTTGTCTCACACATATTGGACAATCATCTCCTTCTGGATTTTCCCCCTCAACAGCTTCTTCTGTTAACATTCCAGTTTTCCCTGCTGATTCTACCCGGGCAACAGAGAAAAATACCAACTTTACACTACAGCAATCAGCTTTTCGGGACTCTTCGTGTCAAGCAAGAGAGAACTCCTGTCATGTGTCTTCTTCATTCTCCATTCCATTAGCTAGCAATTTGGTGTCTGCAACTCCAAACAACCTTGTTTGTGTGACTAGCATTGGGCAAAGTAATATTGTCAAAACTCCAAATTCTTTTGTGAAGCATCAAGGGGATACTAAAGTGAAAACAAAGTCTGTTACACTATCTGAGTCAAATTCTGCATCAAATGGAGAGTTAATCAGTGGTACTCCCATCCAGAAATTTACATTAATCACAAATCCACCAATTTTATCTCCCTCTGGGGCATCAGGGGTCAGTATTATACCCTGTCCAGCATCCACTGCTATTAATGCTCAGAAGCTGGTTTTCATTAACACACAAATTGCCAATGGCCCATCAACCACCAGTCTAGTTACAGAATCATTGAAACAGAACCTTCCTTCTTCCCTAACCAAAACCTTTGTTAATGTCTCAGAGCAACCACAGTTGGTTTTGATCCCATCTACAGTAGGAGCACCAGTAAGAATAAACTCGTCACCAACTATTGCTCAAGTAAAAGATGTGAAAATTGGACTAAATATAGGTCAGACCATTGTAAATACTAAAGGCAGTGCACAGGAGGCCCTACCAGTTAATAAATTGCACTCTGACATTTCTAAAGGAGAAGAAAGAAAGAGGACAGCCTTGGCTCCATCCTTGACAAATAGTACTGTGGTGTCTGTTCCAAGTTTTGCCGTGTCAGCTAATGAATCTGTATGTGCTGCAACAAAAGCTGAAAATTCCTTTTCAATAACAACAGCGAGTGCACGAGTAGAATCCGTTTCAGTAACATCAAGTGGAACTTCCTCTGGGGCACAGCCTACTGTCTTGATTGGTGGCAATGATCCCTCAAGAATAAGGCCAGTTGTGTGTAATCGGCTTTGTACATCAAATATTGGAAATACTGTGGGTATGTCAACTGTGAAAACAGGACATCTTGCTTCATCTGTACTGATTTCAACACAGCCAACAGTATCTCTGCAAAACTTAGCATCTGCTCTGCAGTTTCCAGTCATTAGCTTGCCTGGACCTGCAGCCACCTCCCACAAGGTGTTACATACAGTTCCTCAGTTGGCAGCAGTTCCGTCTCCTCTTTCAGTACCAAAAAGACAGTTGCCCGCACTGGTTCAGTTTCAGTCATCAGGAATTTCAGCTGCTCTGTCAAGTCATGCAGATATTAACAAACCTCAGACTGTGTTGCCCCCTCCATCACCAAATACTGGTGAAGTAATTAGTTTTCCCAATCTTTCTGCCCTACAATGCCAGCAGATGCCTCTCAGAACAGAGAAACAAAGTCATGATTATGCTTGTGCTTCTACCATTCAGATGTCTGAGGCTTCACCTCTTGTAACAAGCAAAACAGGAGGAGTTCCGTTAAATGGACCTTCCACTCAACAGAAAATAGTCATTAACACCTGTATGCCTTTGGCACCTGGAACTCAGATAATGATTAATGGTACTCGTTTTGTTGTTCCACTGCAAGGCCTTGGAGCTGGCAGCCATGTTCTTCTTCTCTCCTGTAATACAAAACAGACTCCTTTAACAATTAACCATGGCCAAGAGCCTCAAGGTGTACCGACTGTTAATCCAATAACCTCAAAAATCATCCTAGCCCCAAGTCATTCATTAAGTTGGCAAATACCGAAACATCCTTCGAAAAGCTCTACAAAAATTGTGAACTCTTTTGGAGCTGCAGATGCTTTACCCATCGTACATGCAACACCCCAGATATTTAGTACTCCAGCTAGCTCATGTACTCCACTGTCTGCAGTAACTCTATCTGTATCTTCAGTGACAAAGTCTCCCCTTAATGTAGCTACATCTTCTGTTTCTGTCATTCATCCTCCAAATTCCCATTTACCAAGCAACACGTCAGTGTTTCAGCTAGACAGTTCTATCAAAAAACTGTTGGTCAGTCCAGAGGGAGCCATACTGAATGCTCTAAACACTTCAGCACCTAAAGTTCCTTCCCTGTCTTCGTCACTGCTTCCTGTTGTTTCCACAAGCAGAAATCCTACCACGGTCTTCCCTGCATCTCAGTCATCTTGCCTTGATAAACCTGACAAAGCTGCATCCTGAATTTACTGCAAATGAGCCACTTTGAAATTCTGGGGCATTCTTCAAACTTTGGAAGTTGTAACTATTGATTTTTTTCTTACAATGTTTTAAACAATTGATTTACTCAATATTAATAACGTTACAGTTTTATCTGTTTACCTGTGGGGATTTGGAGAAAGAAAAATTTTAGTTTGTCAGAAGTTTTCGTAGAGTTCTCTAGCAGAAGGCTCAGAAATGACCAGTGAATTCATTAAACTGAATTCAAGTTTGGAGAAATCTTGCCTTTTGCACATGTTCTATCTTACTCTATGGACTGTTTGCCAGTGTGTTTATGACAGTATATATCTCCTTTTTATTTGTCAAATTCATTTGGCTGTTTCTTTAAAAAAAATATGCATTGTAAAAATGCAGTCTATAGTATAGAATTGTACATATTCCTGAACTCCTAAAAACCTGTACTAAACAATATGTACAAAGAACTATGCTGTCTTATTTATGTTTTGTTTACATAATGTATAGTTTTTTAAGTATTTTAGTAACTTTGGACCAGTGTACTGTTTAGCAACAAAGCAGAAAAATCTGCATATAATAAATCAAGTTGCTGTACTGCTTTGTGTTGGCAGTAGTTAAAAATATGTGTAACTGTTATACCATGGGAGAATACGTACATACATACATAAACACATACATACATACATACATACATATATATATATATATATATATCTTTTGGTTTATGGTAGAGTGGAATTATTTAATCTCTTCTGTTCTTCTCTGATTTTACATTTCATGTGATTTGACAGGATTTGGAAGGAAGATCTCCTTATTGTTCCTCATGATATAGGGCAGGATAACCCATATTTCATCCATTCTTAATGGTTTGGTTATGTTGCCTAAATAACTTCAGTGAAATGGTAAGACTACAAATGGTTTCCTAGACAGCAGTCTAAGTCACACTGATTGCTGTTAAGGACTGCCATGCTTTGTCTTAGAGCTCAAAGATCTGTTGAACAATTCATGGTTCTGTGTTTTACAGCCTGGTATTCACATATCTGATAACTGTAACAAGGTCACTTACTAATCTTCCATCTAGCCATGACAACTACCCATTTTTTCCACTGGTCATGCTTTCTAGATGTGTATTTTTTTCTTCAGCTTATAAGTGGTCTATCTGGAAGGAGACTGCTAAAACTCATACAAGATTAAAAGAAGCTTTATTAGTACTTTGAATGGGGATAATTCATATATTACATAAAAATCCGCTTTTTGTACAGTGTATTCAGTATTTATTGGCTCCATTTCAGCATTTGATCTGACATAACCTTTGAGTTATTTTCTGCAGATCTGCTGAGTTCACAGCTGCATGCTGCAGTGCTCATGGAGATAAGTTTTTGATACCTTTTGTGATTTTTGCATATAGAGAAAAGGATGCCCGTCTCTTATCTTGTGGAAGATGATGATGATTTTAGAATTGTTGTCTTCATATATGTTGGATTTTTCGTGGAGTTAGTTGGTTTGGTTTTTCTAGAAACTAGAAGGGAAGATTTCAGAAGAGCTTATGAATAATAGTTGCCTTTTAAATAGCTATTACTTAAAAGGGGATAAAAGTTTACATATCTGTATTTAGCAGTGTTCGTAAACTGAGCTTCATAAAAATGAAGCTTCAACCTTTGTTCTTCATCCTTTTGAATTTTCTACTTCCCTACCCCTTTTGCTGTACACAGTTTTGCAGTTCAGGTGATGAGTTGAAGAACAGGACTACATCTTACTGCCTTTGTCAGCTGCCCTTTAAATTGTTCTGAAAAATAACCTGGTAGCTATTTAGCTGAAGTTCTGGGAAAGTGGGGGGAAGAAAGGTGTGTGCTTTCCATAGGAACTTTTCCTTTTGCACTAATTAAAAGAATTGCATTGGGAAATTGCATCTTTCTGGATCAGAAATTTCCGTCTTATCTCAGGGCTGGGAAAGATGGAGGCTGTCAGTTTTGGAATGAAAGAAAGTTTGTTTAAATTTAGAAAAAGCTACCTGCTATGATTTTCCTACTTCTCATGAAAGGTGTTTTGTAACTTATTTTGAAGACACATCGTAGTAAGGGTGTCTGCTTGCCCTTGTAGAGTTTACAGTTTACAAAGGATTTTTAAGTCTGCATTTTACAGTTGAATGCTGCAAATGACTTTTCCAACAGAGGGAGATGGCAGAGAGTGGCAGTTGCTTCATGGACATTTTACATACCCAAACCTCATATATACCAGCAACCCATTTTATATCCATTTCACTGGTTGAACCTTGGGACTCACTTTTTTTGATTTTTCTCTTTTCTTGCAATGATTGTTTTTTCTTTTTTCTAATTTCTATTTACTGTAGAGTGAGTTGCCTCTATTGTTTGGAAAGCTCAAGACTAGGTTCTAGTATTGAAGTTGTTCTTGATGGAGAAAAAATTCTTACATGGTGTTTTTCTGTGTGCTAATGTAATAGAAAGAGTTATGCTCTAATTGATTCTAATAAAGAGAAAAGTTAGAAAAGTGGAACTTAGGAACTCAGGACTGAAATGACTTGCTTGAATGATTTCCAAAAACGTCTGAATTAATATGGCAATATTTTATGATTTTCGTAAATATTTTATAATTTGGCAGACATAAACTTTACAACATGAGAAGTTTGATTCAGTTTGATTATATTTTTCATGGATTTTAATTCTCAGACAAATGTTCACATTCCAAGTCCTTCTGGAGAAAGGCTTGAGACTACTATGTAATGGGCTTGCAACACTGATTATGTAAAACCAAATTTTAGTATTTTTGTGAATAAAATTCCTATTCCCAATACTATTCTCCAACAGTATGAATGTCAGTCAGAGATAAGGCTTTTTTTCAAAAGAATGTAAATACCCATTGACAATTTGCTATGTACCTTTTGCTGTCCATCAAATGTATAGTGCTACCAGTAGCACAGAAAGAACTGTAAAAAGTAGATTATATTCACAGACACAATGAAAAAGCAGAACTGCCTGCATCTCAACTTGAAGTTAAGACGTTTAATGAAACATAACAGATCTATAAATCAGCCTTTTAAGAAAACACTTTCAAATTTTCAGAGTTTGTAAAATGCTGTGCTTTTGGATGCCCTCTGATATTGTATACAAGTATTCCTACACTATATTACATGCAAAATTTTAGGTTTACTAATGACTTTGAATATTCTGAATGACGTCTTTTTAATTACCTGAATGGACATGTTCTGCACGATAGTTTTGCTTTGCAATGAGTAGAAAATGACATTCATATTTCTTCGCTGTTCAAATCCCCATGTGTGTGCTGCCGTTTTCTCGTAGGGATTCTGCCACACAAGAAGGAATTAAATTTGGCAAATCTTAGGTGTCATAGAAGTACCTATTCAAACCAAGTGTTTTTGTCAAGTCTTTCAAACCTGTGCTGATTTCACAGTGTGACATAACAAAGGGTTTAACATGAAAAGGGAAGCAAAAATTCTCCTGGTAATTGAGTGAAAAGGAACTAATTTGTCTCATGGGAGTAGGTCAGAAAATTACTAAAAGCTAGCATTTGTAGAGCATCCAGAGCTGCCATAGTGTGTGTAGTTCATGGTTGGCTTTGCTTATACTTTGTGGTAGTGCAGAACTTTAGTAGCCCAAATTAATTCTAAAGTAAATTAATAATTTTTATTGAAGTATGAATATTTGTTGTGTTTAAGGACTGTTTCCTTTAAATAAAATGGCCAGAGGTGCTCACAAAAACTTAAGTTCATGTAGACTGCTCCCTGTAAGCTGCACCTCAAATAAGTTTACTGACTCAAAATAGTAAGAAAAATAAAATTAATAATGCTGCATCAGATTTAAGGTCCATCCATCCTATTATGATGGCCATTGATCCCAGCATCACCTAGTCTCTTGAAGCACTCCACAGCAGCATTCCAAAAGAGCACAATAACACGCCTGAATACTCTTGTAGTATCCACTAATCTCTGATCCAGAGTCTTCCTCACACAGCTGTGATTTTTTTTTAAATTTAATAGCTTTCTGTGTATTTCTCTTGATGAAATACACCAATCCTTTCAAGAATTCATGGAAGTATGTAAACAGACAATTACCATTCACAGCATCCAGTGGTAAAGAGTTTGTAAATAGAGCTCCTTTTTGGTTTCCAAATTTGACACCTGCTAGTTTCATTTGATGCAAATAATATTTATATTGTAAGATACAATAAGCCTTTGGTCTTGATATTTTTCCATGTGGCCTATGCAGACCACTGCCATGTTGGTTGTCTCTTTTCTAGAATAAAGAGGAATTGTGAATTAAATTATTTCTTTCATGGAGGATTCCAGTTGCCGTCGTTGCCGTGTATACCTTTTCAATTTTACTGTGTTCTTGAGATGTGGTATCAGGAGAGTGTGTATTCTGAAGGCCCTATGAGCTATTCAGCAGTGTGTTGATGATTTTTCTTTCATAATAATTATTTTAGTGTTTGTGAATTGGTTTCTGACTATTATTTAGCCTGTAACCTTTTCATCAAAGTGTCAGTTGTAAACCAACTTCACATCAGTGTCAACTCAATTAATCCAATATATCTGTAGCACTTGCAGAATATTGTATCTGTAATGACATGATCTTTAAACCAGGTTATTGAAAACACTGCAAGTCTGACACTCTCTGTTCTATTTTTGCTTGGTTTATGTCTCTTGAAGATATAAAAGGACAAGCTGCTGTAATGATTTTCAACATGATGCTTTTAAAATCTCATTGGTTTTGTGCACAGGATACAAGATATAGTCTATGTATGGTCATTTTATACAGATAGGCATCCAGATAAGGAATTTTTAGTTGTTGAATAAGCCACTTTGTAAATGTGACACAGAGCAATGTTGTTTTTAAAAAAATTCTTGAAACTACAATGGCATAAAAGCAAACTTTAAAATCTTGATAAATCTTGGTGTATTTTCTTACTTTCTCAAAATATGGAATTGTCTTGTCAGTAATAACATCTGAATGTCTTGAGTAAACTTGGAAACCAGGATAGTTCATTGTTTCATTTGTAACTGGACCAGAAGTTCTTCAGAAACTTGGTGTTCTTACAGTATCTTTTATTACAATCTCAGCTGAACTAAACACATTAAATGAAAATGGTATGTAATGCAAAGAAAATGTAATTAATTGCTTATAATATTTCTTGAAATTATGTTCATTACACAGAAGATGTGTTAAAATGTGCATAAATATTATTTCCCACCTTTTGCAGATGAAGACAATGAAGTTCTGAGTTCTCATAGCAACATGGAGGAATTGGGAATAGAATCCATGGTCCCCTGACTCCTTCCAGCATCCCATCCATAATTAAAGGTTAGACACCTAGATTACTGCTTTATCTTCCCCTATTCTCACTTTTTACGATGAAGATTTGGAAAATGCAACTATTTTCAAAAATGCAAGGAGCATTGACAAATAACATTTATAAAAACTAATTAACAAAGGGAAGCAAGATAGTAAAGAAACAACTGTGATTTTTGTGATTATCTTAAGGCTTTAGAACTTCGCTTGTCAATGCAAATGCCATAAAAAGAAGACAATATACTTATTTAATTAGTTCTTCATATTGATTCCGTCTCAAGTATAAGTACACAAGAATGAATAAACAAGTATAAAATCAGATTATTTTGGCTGACAATAGGTTGTTGCCATCTGGTAGCATCTCAATATAGATTGAGATTGTCCTCATGACATGGTGTTATTTGTAGAATCATTGCTCGTTCTTTTTTTTTAATCACATGCAGCAGTGAAATTGAATAACAGAGAGGAATTAGTGACTAAGTATTACTATGTTGCCATGGGGTATCTTCCTTATCATAAAGGGAGAATAGCATCATGATGGATTCTATTTACACAATGTAAAAAGCAGACACTTTTAGTATTATAATCAGTTCTAGCTACTGGGAAGGAGAAATTTCTTGTATCTATTTTTAAAAAACATTGACAATTCATATTAGCAACACACCAATACTAAAATTACAGTAGTTTGTTTGAGGCTTGTCCGGACAGTATTCTACAGTTTAACTACATGTTATGCCTTCAAAATATCGTTCTCACCAGTAGAGCGTTTTTTGCAATGTGATCATAGAAGAATGAAAAAGGGGAGAGGCGTGTCTGAAGTATTTGCCTCCTCCATGGCCTAAGAAACTGGTGGAAAACCAATACAATTTTTTTAAAAGAGAGCTCATGTCTGAAAGTCATTTTCTTACTTAGGCACATGAAATCCAAGTGATGTGGCTGATGCAAGAGTCCTGTCCACGTATTAGCTGCACCTTGGACTTGGTATTTCACTCACTGTAGTGGCTAGTAAAGAATCCTTAGTGGAAAGAATTAAGAAATAGATCAAGTATGACTTCATTTTCCCAGTATGTATACAGCCTGAACAGTAATTCCAGGAGAATTGTGTGAGTTCAGCCTGAGATTGTCTGTGATGTAAAAGGGTAGATTTTGCAGCCACAGAATCAGATAGTGGAAGAATGTGAGCAGTAATTCAGAGAAGCAAAGCAGAATAAACAGTGATATAAATGCAAAAACCTGCTTTTCCGCTATAAGAAGTGGTAGAAGAGGTGCATGAATCCTGTTAAACAGCAGAAGATTTGAATGAGGAGTTGACTGAAATTGTTGTTCGGGCCAAAATGCAGGAAGTGAAGATCGTGTGAGCTGCATATCCTGGGAATTATGAATGTAAGAAAGACAAGCTTCTTAAATCTGTGTTGATACACAAAATGTTCAGGTTGAGTTTCCTGTAGAGAGAGAAATAGGAGTAATTTATAACAAGATAGACATCTGACACCTGAATCCTTGCAGTGATTTCTCTACAGGATATTAGTGACCAGGAATATTCACACTTACCATATGATTTTTTTGTTTTAATGCAAATTCTGAAGCAGTTCCAAGGTTTTCTTTTTTATGGCTTCCAGATGACAATCCTAAAATTCCTCCTGCAAACAACTGCAGAATCAAAACTAGTACTGAACTGTGTCTAGAAAGGGCCACTCTTTTAGTCCAGAGTGCAGGAGCAATGAGGTGTACATGGTGCTATGGAGAAATAGAAATCAATTACTTTTGCCGAGGTGAGTGGGAAAGGACAAATTGATAGAACTTGGAAGACGATACCTTTTTCTTAAAATCGTTTTCAACAAAAATGAGTCAGATCTTTCCCCTTATATCTACAAGATGGTGCTAAGGTAAATGAAAAAAAAGAATGATGAAGAAGGAAAGCTGCTTTTCTGTGAATGCAGAGAACATAGCAAGCGTACAGCAGAGAATTCTGTTTCTCCCATCCAGAGATGGAAGCTAGTGGAGTTGGAAAGACTTGACAGAATTAGTATTGAATGACCAAAATATTTATATTAGGCCATCACTCTGTTTTGTACTGATTTGAACTCATGTGATGTATCTCTCAGGAAAGGAGCCAATAAAGCATGTGTCCAAACATCTAATTGAGGCTATACTGAAATAGTTTGGAAATCTGAAGGCAAATGTTACATTTAAGCGTTGTTCAGATTTTCACCTTTGTGAATCCACCAAGACTGAGTTTGCAGCTATCCCATGTGAAGAGCTTTCTGGGGGAAGAAGAGAAGGCAATAACTGTAATATTTAATGTCAATAGTGTTGCTACAATGGATTATACATTCTGCCCTTTTTTTTCTAATTAAGTAGGGCTTAGCAGTCTCTGGTTCTTTTTTTGCTGAGTAAATGTTATAGAATCACAGAAGGAGAGAATGGATCAGGTTGGAAGGGACCACAGCAGGTCACCAGGTCCAGTCTCCCTGCTCAAACAGGATCATACCAGAGCTCATGGCACAGGATTGCATCTAGACAATTCTTGAATGTTTCCAGTGAGGAAGACTCCACAACCTCTCTGGGCAATCTGTTCCAGTGTGAGAGATGTAATCCAGTGGGATTTGAGACATGGTTCATGGTGGATGAGAGATGGATAAGCCTTTCTTCTTCATATTGCTTGTGAGCACAAGGCAGTTAATGAACACCACTACCCCCAAAAATGTAGTGTATTGGCACAAGAGTAAAATCTACGTGGACAAGACATCTAGAGGAGCTAGATTTTGGCAGCAAGGGAAGCTATAGTTCACTCTGCTCATTAGAAATCTAAGGCTGCTGCCTTTGAGCCAAGGACTTTTTGCATAAAGGAAGTAAAAATCTGAGGTTCTCTAAGGATGCAAAATATGGAGGGTCAATTCCAAAAAGTGCACAAGTGCTGGATTTTAGCTGGCAGCGTATATATGATGTGTAGGTAACACCTGTAAGTAGCTTTTTAAACTTCGTATTGCTGCTAGTTTACCTTTGTAACTGCATGTAAAGTTCAGTGCAGATCTGTGTCCAAAAGAAGACGCTGGAAATGTTCAAGCACTTTTCAGCTCAAATGGGCAGTAAAATATGTTTAATGAAATGGCGTGAACACAAAACAACCTTTCAACCTTGTTTCACAGTTTAATATGCAGTCAACAAAAAAGTACAAGTGCATAAATTCTACTTCTCCAAAGACAAAAAACTCATTAACCTTTTCCTTCACATAAGAAGTGAAAAGAAATTTGCTTTTAAAGGCAAAAAATGTACTCTTACATCATGTGAATACATGGACATAACACTAACAAAGTAATGGATATTCTACCAATATTAGACATAAACTTGAATTG
This sequence comes from Cisticola juncidis, assembly GCA_013400215.1. NCBI lineage: Eukaryota > Metazoa > Chordata > Aves > Passeriformes > Cisticolidae > Cisticola > Cisticola juncidis. The sequence goes on along the minus strand of VXBR01002057.1, from coordinate 491,756 downwards.
AAGTATTTCACTGAAAAATTACAAGCAATATGGCTAATACTAATACAGTTCTTAGGGCCAAGATGATATATATACATCCCAAGCTGAAGCACAAGTTAAGGCAAAAGACACTGCTGAGGAAAATATCATGGATTCTCCTAGCAACCAGCTGCAAATGCCAGTCATTTACACTAGATTAGTGAGACTCTAAAAAAGCAAGTGCTTCCTGTGGAAAGTTTGGGGTACTTTCTTTTATGATAACCCTCTGACATGTATAGATTACACCCTTTGGCTCTTGGCTCAAGAGAGTATTTTGCTACATGGTGCAGTATGCCAGGAAGATTGAACTCATCAGGACCTGCTGCATTTTACCTTTGTTCAATAGCTTTGAAGGCTACGTTGAGGTTTGTAACTGCATTAGAAAGCAGATGATACAACAGGATCATACCAGGAGTCCAAACATAAACAGCATAACTGCTGTTGCCATTCTAGTTTACCAATCTGACCAAAACACACTATTAGCAAAGGGTATGTTTCTGAAGTATTTGTTGCATCTATGTAAGAGTTCCGTGCACAGCTATGGAGAAGCTCCTAAGATCCTCTTGTAAGCTTTAATATAGTATAAATTTTAATAACAGTGCATCTGCTGCTCTGATAGTGCTGATAAGGAGCAAGCAGAGCTTTATTCTCCAGCTCTTCTATTCTGCCACCTCTTCATCAGCATCCTGGGAAAAAACTCAAATTGCCCATGAATTTCTTCATTACCTTTTTTTGATGGAAGAAAATGAAGCACAAATATCACGTTTGTTCAAAATTATATTGTAATACAAGGTAGCAGCCTGATTGCAAAAAGGGTAAAAACCAGAGGAGTAGAAGGTCTTTGACTTTTACATCCTCTCTATTACATAAGTGACCAAACTAAAGAAATTATGAATCTAAATTTTGCTGACCAGTTGGTACTCTGGGGTGATTGACTGTCTAATCTGAAAGACTTTCCAGGACAATTGAACACCCTATATTATGTTCTCCATATACGAAAGTTAAAACATTTCTGTGCATTTCTCTTTAAATGAACAGATGTCCTGGAGTGTTTTAACTAGTCTTTGGTAAAGTGTAGTGTTATTGAGTGTAATACAGAAAGTACCACTTCTTGAATCATGCGACTTTGGCAGTTACAGATCTCTTGTTTTCAAGGTCTGACCTGTCTTGTATCAGTTGTTTGTTGTTTTTTTTTTTAATGTGTCAGCAGCCAGACTCTGCCATGTACCATCACTGGGTATAGAGACAGATTTGAAAAATGGAATTTAGAATGGCATTCAGCATGAGTAATGAAGTTCAGAACTATTCGAGTGCTCTGTGAAGCTCTATTTCATGCTGTTATTTTAATGCACTAAATCTGAGACTGCAATCTAATTCTGTCTATACAGCAAAAATACTGCTTTCACCAGGAGAAAAAAGGAGAGGACTTTCTGAAAACTAAGGACAGGTTTCCAAGAAGGCTTATCTATCCTTAAGTATCTATAAATTCAGCTCAAAGTTTAATTGTTCCAGTTCTGGCTTCTGAGGAGTTTTAACAATTTGGTCTTGCATAGTTCCATAAAGAAATACTTATTTCTACTTCATCAATGTTAACTTCCTCATGAGCTTTTGCAACATCTAATAATATATTTAATTCTGACACTACTAAAAATGTGTGCAATCAAGTAAAGCTTTTTGAACTCTTAAGCACTTCATTTCTTCATTGTAAATAATCTCTGTCCATTTTTTAATCGATTTTTTTCTCAGACATGAGAAAATGACTGTGTATGTCAGTTCTATTCCACTGTAGCACTACAGCCTTTTGGAAGGATGCTGCCCTAGAGGAGAGAAATGCAGAGTGCTGAGTTGCTAAAGATACCATCCTTGAGATTTAGTTTATCAGTCCTGCAAAAAACTTAGTCAGCCATTGGGTTCTACATCTCTAGTGCTTACTAGCTATAAGATGGCATTTTTTAGGTTTTCCTGTGTATTCTTCTTCCTGTTGCTAAGTAATTCTACAGTATTTTCCTGACAGGTGGATATTGGAAATGACACAGGTAAGACAGCTTTTCAGGTTAAAATACATCTCTAGGTTTCTAAATAAATATATCAACTAAATTTATAAAAAACATATGGATGGATTATAACCTTTCACAGTAATTACTGATATTTATTAACCTCAAATGATTTTACTAATTTATATAAACATTCTTACTACAAAAGGAACATTTTTAAAAACCTGTCTTATTATTTATCAACATATATGGAGTTTATGTTAGGTATGTAATGGTGCTTTCTGTTGAAAATTTTTTGTTTTAAGATGTTTGTATTTGCATATTTGATGACAAAGACCTAGGTTCTTTACTAATAGCAGTTAATAATTGCTTTATGAAATCAGTTTTCTTCTGTAACTGCTTTTGATTGTAACGAATGTTGTACTGTTTTAGCTGCCTCCTGCTGTGAGATATCAGGCCTTGTGTATAAATTTATTGATCTGCATATAATCTTAAATAATAATCCGTCAAGCAAGCAATAACAAAAAGGCTGAGTAAACAATAACTGTGTTTTCTGGCAAGCTGGGAAAATTAACATCTAGGAGTCCGCTGTCTTCTGTGTTCTTCAATAAACACGGGGGTTTATATAGTAGAAAAAAATGACATGTAGGTCTTTATATTTACGAAGTTCTTTTGCTCTCTCACATGACTGCCACAAGGAAACAGAACATGATGTCATTATATACATTCACAGTCTGAAATAGTATGGACTCCAAACAGAAACTCCTAGATTGCCTAGATCATGTTTTATAAGGAATTAATTCATTGCAGGTACATAAACAAGTGATACAATGTAAAAGGGTGTTGTAAAACATAGTCACTTTTTGGAAGTTAGTTTTAAAGCTGCTGGTGAGGAAAACAGCCTGTAAGAGGACATACAGTCAAATGGTTTGGTTCATTTTGTGACTGACTCTTTTACATCACATTCTAAAGAATAATTGGGGTTGGGGTTTTTTTTGGTTTTTTGTGGGATTTTTTTGGTGTGTGGTTTTTGTTGTTGTTGTTACTGGGTTTTTTGGTTTTTAAATTATTTCTTAAAGAAAGGGAAACTAAATGAGGAAGATGAAAACAAAGGTGCCATCACTTTTTACTCTAATTCATACTGAATAGTGTGTGATTACAGATCTGTGTAGACCTATGAAGGATTCAAGATGACCAGACCATAATGTATTAATTTGGCATGAAGTGAAAAACTTAAAACAAATGCACATTCATATTTATTAAGGCATTTCAAGGACCACTTCTGTAAATTGAAAGGGGAATTGCTCAGCAACTGCTAATGAAAACATGTTTTCTTTTGTATGATTTTAGCTTTAAGAAAGTTAGGCATATACAGGAAATAAAGAGCAAGCATGAAGAAAGGGAATCAGTATGTTCAGGGTTTCAAATTTCATGTTATCATGGTGAATAAGGTGGTGGTGACTGTTCTGCAGCAATTTTGTCATAAGCTGGTGGAGCATCGGGTACCTATGGTAAGGAAAGTGGGTGTGAAAGATCAAAAAAATTCCCAATTAGTTGAAAGAAAAATAACAAGAGAATGACATTAAACATGCAGCAAGCTATTTACTACCGTATTAGATGCAGTTCTATGACTTAAAGAAGCTGAGCTTATTCATTGTGTCTATTGTTTAAGGTTATTTGTTTGGTAGTATGTTTTCTGGTTCTGCATCAGATTCACTGTTGTGAATTGCTATTCATCCAAAGAGAGAATTTTCAGTGTTATAAAGGCAGGAATATTTTTCTTATATGTATGGGGTGTTTTACATTGATGATTCAGACAAATATTGAAGCTTTTCTTTAAGAGTCTTGATGCAGGCACATTGTCTTATTTCTAGTGGCAAAAATTTGAGCAGCTTATTTACAATTGTTCGAAGTTAGCCTCTTTTCAATTCTAAAGCAATTTAAACATATCCATTTATATATACTTGTCACTTAATTTACCTTTTTGGAAATCAAAAGTTTAAATGTTCATCGTTCCATAATGATTAGAACAGTTGCTACATTGAAGTTTTATAATGTTCCCTGATAATGGCTGTCAGAGTATAGTATACCAGACACAATCCATTTGTTGTTTATCAGAATGGGAGAAAAACAATTGGAGAGATGTTTGGGATTTTTCAGTATATTTCAGCATTCAGGTGTTGTGTCATTATAATAGATTGCAAAATGATCTTATAGTTTAAGAGTAAATGTAAATTGAAGGCAATAACTTTTAAAATAAATATTCTAAATAGTGGGTTTAATTTTTAAAACAAATTTTCACAGTACAAATTTTTCCAAATAATTCCTTCTAAGTTGATCTTGAGGCATGAAGACTCAAAGTATGAGGGAATACACCAAGGGATAAATCATCAAGAGCTTGTTTAACAATGTTATCTCCCCATGTCTTACTCAGTTTTAAGTCAAATCTTTAGTTGCAACTTACCACAGAATTAAAGTCTCTGTAGTCCTGCAGAGCCATTTTGCAGTCCAATATTTCTGCCCCACCAACCACGTTTCGTATTGTGCTCACACTAGAGTTTTTGCTCTGTGATAGATCATAAAGAAATATGGGGAAGGTGAAGGGAAGAAGAGACTGTGAAGTTGGAGCAAAATTTGACAGCACATATACAGAATGTATTAGAATGTGGGATTAGACACATTGCAAGTAAGAAAGATACCTTACCTAACACTTTTTGATGTCTCTGCTGACATGTATGTTCTCTACCCTGTGTAATCCAATTACATGGCCAGAAAAATAAGCATCGCATTTTTTAGGTCCCAGGCTGATGTAGGAACTTACATGTCATGTACCCAAATGGCTCCTCTTTTTTATGCTACCCATTTTTCTTTTCTTAGTTCCCAACCATTTTGTTTTCCATTTTTTTCAACATTTCTTTTGTACACATTCTGTACAATTTCTCCCCTAGCCAAAAATAGCCTAGGAAAATTATGATTTTCAAAACTAGAAAGTACCAGTCTGTGATGTGTGATGAGAAGGAATTAAAAAACAGATTTTGCGCTTTTTGGGTTTTTTTGCCAGGATGTACAAAGCAGGCATTTGGTTTGATTTTTGAAGGGATTTTTAAAATATTACCTTCATTTTTGCAACATTTCACTATGAAAGTTCAATTTTTAGATATTCTGCCAGTTGATACATGTATTGGATAGATAAATGTGTATTTGGATAGAAAGAGAATGGGCCAAAGTAACCAGAAACAGCAAGGAAATGGATTTGCTGACTTAGATAAGAGCTTTGTTTTGGTCCCAAATAGTTACTTTATATACTCTTCAAAATACTAGGATAACTAAAAGATACTGTAAAACATATATTTGGATAAAGTTTTGTTCTGGTTTTAGCTGGAGTAGAGTTTATTGTCTTTTAAACAGCTGGTACAGTGCTTTGTTTTGGATTCACTATGAGACAAATGCTCATAACACAATGATGGTTTGGTTCTTGTTTAGTTGCTCTTGCTCTAAGTCAAGGACTTTTCAGTAGCTCATACTCTGCCACAGAGCAGGTGCACAAGAAACTGGGACAGCTCATGGCTGGGACACCTGACCTGGACTAGCCAAAGGGATATTCCACACCAGAGAACATCATGCTCCATATATAAATAAGGGTTTTGGCTGGGAGGGGCTGATTGCAGCTCAGGAATGAGATGGACATCAGTTGGGGGTGGTGAGAAACTGTATTGGGCATCAATTCTTCCTTTGGGGTTTTACTGCTCACTTTCTCTCCTTTTCATTATTATGAGTAGTAGTAGATGATTATATTTTGTTTCAAAATTTGAGCTGTTCTTAACTCATAAAGTTCATTTTTCTTTCCAATTCTCTTCCACACCAGGGTGGCAGCAGGAAGTAAGCAAGTGTCTATGCAGTGATTAGTTGCTGTCTGAGGTTAAATCATAAGAAGCTTTCACTTTAAAGAATTAAAAAAGACTTCCCTTTCATAGCAGAGGGAGCAAAACTTCAAAAATAAAGCTTTGGGACTTCTAACAACAAATGTTATGAGAAGGATTGTACCTCTTTTAAAAATATTTTCTAAGAAGACACAAATGAAAATATTTTTAAAGTAGTCTTAAGAAAAGAAATCTTAAACCTGTCCTGCTTTTTTGTAAATCTTATAACTGCAAGACAAATTTTACATGGATGAATCACACATCACCATGTGAACATATTTACCTACTTGTAACAGTTATTTTTCTTCTCTGCTTCCTAGATTTACTCGAATCATATCTGTCCTTATTGAGGGGTAAATCATATGGACAATGAATGTATTCGTTTTATTGAAATGAAAGGACAAAGAACATTTCTTTGTTTTGTGTATATAAACATAAGCAGAATGCTTTCTACAAGTATTTTTTTTTACTGATGTGTTGTGCAACTGATTTCATGTCCCTTTGTTTCTTGTTCCTCTTACCCCTTTGTTTGACTGGCAAGTTCTTCAGAATAGGCTGTGTTTCATATTGTGTGGTTTTGTCTGTGACATTTCAGTGTAAATATCACTTGAGATAATGATGTCCTGTTATAGATTTGATGTTCTCTGCTTTAATGTAATGTAAATCAAGGTGATATGTTGTCAAAATAATAGCATGAGAGAAAATGAGCTGCTACACTTACCCGCAGACTTTTGTAGCCAGTACGTCTTTTGTAATACCAACAGCCAAAGGCAAGTAAAATTGCCAGCAGCAAAATGAAAAGTCCAATACCCAGAGCTCTGTTGGGAAAGCAAAATAAAATAATTTGCACCACAACTAGATGTATCCTCCTGGGAGCAAGAATGGTTAGACCAAAAGTTTGTGTCAGCGTCTTTTTATCAGAGGAAGGCATGGAGCAGAATTTACCTCAGAAAATAGGCAAAGTATCAATAACTTCAGCCAGTTTCTGTAGATTTAGCTGTTAGCTAATTTCTCTACCAAGTTCTAAACATTTAAAAAATATATTTCTTTGAAAATAATTATCTACCAGTGACTATTGATTCCAAAACATACCTGTCTCTAAATCTAGCAAATCACTGCATTGTGATATTGCAATTGAATGTGAAATAAATTAAACACCACATCTGCAATGACGCAGCTCATGTTTATTTGCTAAATTTCTCTAGTCAGCAAGTATTTAAAATGTATTCTAATTGCATCATATTGCAACAACTTCTAATGACAGAAGTGTTTTTTGATACATAAAACACATATACCACCTTAAAATATGACTAAGAAACTTTAATTATTCATAAAGAGCTCTGTAAGGTTTTAGTTCTTGCATGACATACTAGGCCACAGTATTGATGTCACTGGGTCATTGTAGGGAAAATACGATTTGCAAACTGTGCTGTAAAACATCCTTCCACTGCTAACTGGGAACTTGGCAGAAGCAGCACTGTTCTACTCTATGTCAAAAAGCAAGCTGACAAATTTCAAATTTCCTAGTTACAAAAACCCTTCCTTTCGTGTTAATATCCCCCTTGTTGAGACATATCAGATTGATTCCCCATTTTTTTGTTCTTTGCCTGTTCAGGAGCAGAAGAATATATGAAATGATTAAAGGAAAAAGAGTATGGGGGAAAAAATTACTACGTGTATCAGGATATACAGAAGTATGTTAGAATGGGTTTATCTTATGCCTAGTTGCCTTGCAGTATTTACCCCAGGCTTTTTCATTAGGACTGAATGGTGGTGTTATGTGACTTACCAGAGAGTTTTTATATATATTGGCTCTCATTTTCACGGACCCCAAGTCTCATGAAGAAGAAGAATCCTTGTGATCTAAAAAGCTTGAAAGGATGCAAGCAGATTTGTGTGGCAGAACAGGCTGCCTTTTTGTCTGAACTTCCTGTGTGCTATTTGAAACATGAAGCCCCTTGGAGACAAAGGGGTTTTCTTTTTCCCAAGTACATGGATCCTATAGGTTCCTCCTGCCCCTTGAAGACTTTGTGTGGCCTGCAGGCCTGTTTAACCCAAGAACAGAACTCACAGCAGCCACTTTCTGATGCAAGTTGTGAGATGGCTCCACTGGTTTTGCTACTTTTGCCAGCACAGTTCAAACTTGGAGGGACTACTTCTCTGGGCAGCTGGTGCCCTCTCTACATTTTTAGACTTTGTTTGTCACATGTTGTGTTGTTTTAGCTGTCCATTAGCCTATATGCCCCCAGAATGTATGTAATTTCTGGAGCTGCTACTTCTGACTGCACATTTGCCATCTAACTCCTACCCTAACTACTCAGAGGCTAGTATGGAAAATGGATATGCAATTTCTTGCAATTCCAGTTAAAGCTAAAGTTGTGCTGCTAGGAATCTGGGCTCAGGTCTAGTGTACTTCTGGTACTGGAAGGAGAGTGTCACTTTAGTATATCTAGAAAAGCTGCTTACAATTGCAGCCTCTAGAATTCACATCAAAGAGGTGAGCATGCCTAGTGTCAAGTGCTGAAACATGATAAGCCAGCTTCCTTGTTTTAAGAACTGAACTGCTTTGGATGGACTATTAGAGAACTTTCCCCTTTGTTTATTCTTAGGCATTAAGTTTGGGGCCCAGTAAGTCAGTACCAGCAGCATAATTCACATACATTTATCCCAAGTACACTGGACTTACTTGTCTTATGTAATAAAACATCAGCAGTTGGGTGATTTCTCCAATAATCCCAGACCAAACATATTTTATTGTAATTCAAAGATAAAAAGTATTTGCCAGAAACAATTTGGGAGTTACATTTGCATGCCATTGGTACCTTTCACTCTTTTTTAAATCATTTCTCTGGGGACAGGGAATGAGACAATGTCTCTTCGAGGTTCCTGAGAGAGCTCTGTGAATCTAGAGATTTAGTATACAGATCACCTTGCAACAGCCTCAAAAGTAAATTCTAAATAAGCCTCAATAAACCTGGTAAAGGCTAAAGCCTTGTGATCATATGATTTAACTCTAGATTCTTGAATTCTGCAATTCTGATTTTTCTTAACATTGAGGGCTCTCTAAGATTGCACTATGAAAAACATTAGAGAGAACTATAAGATAGTTAAAAGGCACTCAATCTATGTACAAGAGTGACTTTTTTTGATACAGTTTTCTGTTTTTCTTTCAATGCAAATTCTTTCACCAGCTTACATGCTAACATAGGTTTTGAATTATGCTTACTCTTCTGCTGCAAAATAGATGTGTCCTTTCCCTCTGAAATGGTTGCCATCCAGGTGGTTATATCTTCTGGGCATTTTGTGAGTTTGGTCCTGCTCAAACCTGTATGGTAGAAACACAATGTGTCAGTCTGATAAATAATTTGTTACATTTAAAAGATAATACTGTTTTAGCTGGAGCATTTTAGAGAGGCAGGATAATCTGGTATCTTCAGAATCAAGTAGATCCATATACACATGCAACTGTCCCAATTTAAGATAAAGCTCAAAACCATAACTATGATCTAGATATTAGTATCACCACTGATATCAAGGTGTTTTTAACTGATTGCAACAGAGTTTGCAGAATTTGATTTGATCTGTTTAGGTACCAAGTGATGGCAGTCTTCTGAAGCAAAATCTAGAATATAAGAAAAAGGCAATTTACCTGGACAAGAAAAACTATTGAGAAGAAAAACTAATATTGTTCTTATAAACAGTTGTTTTTCTATTCAGTTATTCCCTGTGAACACTCAGGGGACAGGTTTTCAGTCACTGGAGACTCTGAGAGATCTGTTGAATTTTGTATGGAAATACTGATTTATGTCTGCTGATAATCTAAGCTCAGACATGTAAGAAATTTATATTACAATCTTTATTGCATCTTATCAGCTAAGGTGATAATCATACCTGTCTGAACAGTTAAAAATCTATTCTATCAATATAGTGAAGAAAAAATCCACACCTAATCGTGTTTCTGTAATGTGAAGAGCACAACAACAAATCTCACTTGATAGAATCCCACTAATTTACCGACCCTATAGAGGTAAACTATAAAACACAATGATTTACTGAAGAGTATTCTAGCCAAGGAAAGAAAACATTTTGAGTTTACTTAGAGACAGTCAAGCCTCTTCTAAAGCATAATTTTTAAACAAAGTTGAAAATCTTGTGTAAAACAAAAAAAATGTAAATCTTACCTCCTTCAGATGTGTACTCACTCTGTTAACTGAAGGCATATGTAGCTTTCTTTGACTTGGTCTGTTTTTTTCTCCTTTGATCTGTCCTCTTATGACTATCACGAGTTTAAATTCCTTTCAGTACAGCTCCTGAATGCATTAATTAGCATGAAAGGGGGCAAGGAGACAACTTCTCATTTTCTTCTGTATCCTTCCCTCTTAAAAAGCAGCTGAAAAATCTGTTATTTCTTGATTAATTACATGTGCTCTGAGAGACAGCCCAACACCTTTTTACCTGCCCAAGCTTCTAGAGTGGGCAGACTGTTTCTAAATTAAAACATGTTTTGATCTAATCTAAGGCTGCCTTTTTTGTTATAGAGGACTGGATGTTTTGCATGTATTTACCATAGCTTTGTTTATGCACAATTTTTTTCACCATTTTAAAACTGTGCAAACTAGTATAGGTGGACCAAAACTCATTACCCTGTGACAGACTTTTATTTACTTTACATTACTGTAAAGTAAATACAGTTTAATTCTATACTGAGAAGCAAACACTGGAATAAAAAGAGGGTCTGTCCCATGGGCTGCAGAACTAATGAAGCTTGGCCTTTGCCTGTGCTAACACTGTAGTAATTCCATTTACAAGGCCAGGCAAGAAATGTCAGTCTCTGATTTATTCAGAGGTCTGGGTACTGTGATACACTAGCAGTTAGTTACTGCCAAAAGAGCAAGGAGGTAAAAGAACCATGTTCTGTTTGTCATTTGTCCTAATGAATCAATTATCTGAGCCTCTCTGTCCCTCTACAGATTTTTTTAAGTTTGAAGGATTAAACACTTTTCATTTTGCACTGGTCTTTGAAGCTGTGCACTGGGCTCTAAGTATGGTGAAAATGACTGAGAGACTCAAAAGAAATTAGGAAAGAACAGATAATGTGAATGACCAACATCCATTTCTTTAGGAAGTCAGATGAAAAGTATTAAAATTGATATTTTTTAGCTGGTGTAGGGCTGCTTCTGTATTTTTCCTAATTATGGTAAAAATTTGTCCTGTCTTTATATGTTTTTCCATGGTAGTGCCTAGTGACTGGGCCAGAGGCAGTGAGCACAGACTGAAACACAGACTCGGCTCTCTGAACATCAGAAAACCTTTTTTTCTGTGAGGGTGACTGGGCACTGGCACAGGTTGCCCAGGGAGTTTGTCGAGTCTCCCCCATTGGAGATCTGTTAAAGCCACCTGGACACAGTCATGGGTAGCCAGCTCCAAGTGGCTCTATTGCAAGAGGAGGTTGGATCACAGGATATCCAGAGGTGCCCTCCAAATTCAGTCATTCAGTAATTAGTGCCAGAAGGATCTGGTTGGTTTTGCTAGACCCATGAAAGTTTGAAGCAACACAGTTTTTGCAGAGGGGAAAAGAAATGGTACAGGAAAAGAGAACAATGAGGAGCATAAACTTGCTAATATGGGCAAGTAAACCCAGATGAACTCAATAGGAATTTCAAAGGTGAAGGAGGTGAAGGGAAATTTTTGTAAATACCCATGTGTGTAAAACTGTAAGTGGATGCTATCACAGTCTGTCAAGTTCCCAAGAAATATGCCAGCCCTTGTACACTCTAAAAATGTTGTAAAGTTCCTTATCAAATCATGTGTTTTCCTGAAGAAAAGCTTCACTTCTGGAAGAGGATGATAACTGAAGGGCGCTGCTTGATCTTGTGAGAATCAAAACACTAATAAAGAAAATCCATGTGATTTCTTCACGTAGCAAAAACCAATCTCTGACCCTTACTTGCCTCAAGTGATGTGTAGGGTAAAATGTCAACTGCTTGAATATTATATGTTATGAATGAATCCCTTGTTATTAGGGATTAACAAAAACGGGAAAAAATAACAATGTCATGAATCTGTGGTGCCATCTGGAATGTAAATGCAGAATGCTGCTATGGAGGAGTTGGATGGATGAGGAGGTGAAACACCACATCCTGCTTCTGATCTCAAACACTACAAAATCTTATTTCTCTGATACAGTGCTGATGACTCCATCATTGTAAAGTCACTGGAATTGACACGGATTACAAAGATGTAACCTTTTCAAAGACAACTTCTCAGGAGGAGAGGATGGAAGAGGAGTAACCCAGTTTTTTCTGATAGCCAAATCTGTGGCAAATCCAGGACACTCCAATGAATCTTGGTGAAAGATAGGAAATGCATGCTTCTGGTGTAACTGAATAATAGGCCTGGCCTTTGAAAAATAATAGCCGTTCATTAGTTTTGTGCTGTTGACATTACGATTCCATCTTTCTAGGACAGGATCATGGGATTTTTATTAATTTACTTCCTTTAACTGATAATTATTTTTCTGTGACATATGAGGCTTTCTTTCACACACAGAGCAAAAAAACCACAAGTACCTTGAAACCTGATTTAGTAAAGACTGTTTTTGAGTTTTATGGGAAATTCAGTGGAAACTCACAGGTATTTCACTGTTAAATCTACATTACTAGTAACACAGTACAGTAAGAGAAAATAAGGAATTACATCCCTTTCAATTCGTCCTGAGGATCCTTTTCTCTTCATGGCTTGGGGACTTGCCCAGGGGGAGGTATTGTCTGTCATGAACCAGGCTTTCAGGCTGAAGAGTTCCACTATAGGCCAGATCTGAAGCATTTTGAGAAGAAGTTATTCCTCAGCTTGCTTCTCCCTTGACTGCAGGCCCCTCCAGGGAGCAACATGTCCTGTAGACCGCCTTGCACAAACACCATAAATATGTTCATCCTGAAAGCCTGGTTCATGACAGAAACTTCCTCCTCAAATAATTTCCAAATGAAGCTGTGGTCCTTACTGTCAGACCCATCTCCCTCTGCTCCATCTCTGAACCTTACAATAAAGAAGGAATGGTAGTGTTAATTCTGTAGAAGCTGTGCCAAGGGGACACCACGATTACCATGGTCCCTTTCTTACTCCACCATGTTTTTCTAAAGAAAAATGTTTGAAAGGCAGTTTTTCTTTGCTCCTACTTTGTGGTACACTGGAGGTTCTGAGCCCAGGGGATTTCCAGATTTGTGGGACTTTCTTCATAAGAGGCAGGATGATCAATCATGGGTGAAAAACTTCTGGATGCAGTTGGTTGCTATCAAGGTGAGGTTGAATTATGACTTCCCTTGCATGTAATTTCAGGAGGCCATACCCAGATTCAAGAGGATGGCAGTGCTTTCTACAGCTCCCAATCCTGTTTCCACCAGTAATTTGCTAACTGTTTTGGGGTGAGAAACTCCTTTCAGGTGGGCTACTGGTTCAGGCCTCTGAGGCCATCTCTTGAAGGAAATTAGTATAGTCAATACTGACTACTTTCTTAGAACTTGGATCAAAGGAGTCCTTTGCAATAGGTTGCTCAGGGAGGTGGTAGAGTCACCATCACTGAAGATGTTTTAGAGGTGTGTGAGACCTAGCACTGGGTGATTTGGATTTAGAGGTGGCAGTGGCAATGCTGGGTGGATGGTTGGACTTGATGATCTTAAAGGTCTCTTCCAACTTTGATAATTCTATGATTCTAAGTAATCCCTGTAGTAATAGTCCAGGGAAATTTAACTTGGAATATTTTACTTCAGTTGCAGCTGAAGTAAAAGCAGGTCCAAAATGGATACAAACACTCAGTACGTGAGCTCTATACATGAGGGGAGCAGACTTCAGCTGCTCAGGGAATCAGTGAGTAAAGGTGGCCTGGGAAAGTTCTTCCACAGGTGTTGGGGTCTGTCAGTGGTGGTCACGTTTTAAGCAGCCCTTTAAGGGCACAGGAGGAGGCAATTCCCAAATGTCAGAAGTTGAACAGGTGAGGCAGAAGAAGGGTTGGCTGAGCATGAATCTTCTTTGGGAGGTAGAGGCAAAAAAAAGAAGGTGTAGGCTCAGCAGAAGCAAGGTCAGGTGACATGGGAGGAATACAGAGATGCTGCTCACCACTGCAAAGAAAAAATTTGAGCAGCCAAAGCTCAACTGGAGTTGAAGCTGGCCACAACTGAGGAGTACAACAAAAAGAACTTTTTCAAATATATTCATGGCAAAAGGCAGTGTAGAAATAACATCAGCCTGTTACAGGATGCGGACGTCACTTCAAAAACAGGGACACAGACAAGGCAGAGATGTTTAATGCTTTCTTTGCCTCTACTTTCAACACCAAAAAGGCACTAAGGGCAGCCCACTGGAGCTGGAGGACCATGGTGATGAGAGTTATCAGGACTCAGATGACCCAGAACTTGTACAAAATGTTCTGTCCACAGCTGAATAAACATCATGAGATAATTAATCAGCTGGCTGATGGGTCAGGCCTGAAAGGTTACAGTGAATGGGCTGACATCAGACCGGGGACCTGTCACTAGTGGCGTTCCACAGGGCTCCATCTTAGGGCTGGTGCTCTTCAACATCTTCATAATGACTTGGATGCAGAACTTGAACACAGAAAGTTTGCTGTAGACATTAAATTGGGATGAGCTGTGGACTTCTTTGAAAGCAGAGAGGCCCTGCAGGGCAACCTCAACAAACTGCAGGTTACCAAACAAATGAAATTTAACAAGGGAAGGTGTCAGATTCTGGACCTGAGATGAGACAGCCCTGGATGTGTGTATAGATTGGGGAATGAGGCTGAAGACCAGCACTGCAGGAAGGGACCTCAGTGTCCTGGTCTGTGGAAAGTTGAACATGAGTCAGCAGTGCCCTGGCAGCCAGGAGGGCTGTGTCCTGGGGGGCAAGGCCCAGCATTGCCAGGCAGGCAAGGGAGGGGATGGTCCTGCTCTGCTCTGCTCTGCTCTGCACTGGGGTAACCTCACCTCGAGAGCTGGGGACAGTTGTGGGTGCCACAGTATAAAAGATACAACATTATTGCCCAGAGGAGGGCAATGAAGATGATGAGGGGTCTGGAGGGGAAGCCATATGAGCAGTGGCTGAGGTAATTTGGTCTTTTCAGCCTGGTGATGAGGAGAGTGAGGGGAGTCCTCACTGTGGTCTTCACAATCCTCAAGAGGGGAAGGGGAGTGGCAGACACTGATCTCTTCTCTATGGTGACCAGTGACAGGACCAGAGAAAATGGCCTGAAGTCGTGTCAGGGGAGGTTTAGGTTGGATATCATGAGAATGTTCTTCACCCAGAGGGTAGCTGGGCACTGGAAGAGGCACCCCAGGGAAATGGTCAGAGCACCAAGCCTGACAGAGTTCAAGAAGCCTTCAGACAACACTTTCAGGCACATGGCACATGATGTGACTCTTGGGAGGGTCAGGAGTTGAACTTTGATGATCCTGATTGAGCCTTTCCAATTCAGTATATCCCACGATTGATTTCATTATTTGACTTCTTTTGTGCCATTAAACAGATACATAGCAACAAGATGACAGAGTGTCTAAGTGATTAATACTATTTAGTACATTTAGCAAAGAACAATAGTATGACTTTTCATTTCTCACAAGATCCTGTTCAAGCTGGTGGGAACGAGGGGAAATCTCTGAGCCCTGACAGAGCCAGTTCTGATCTCAGGCTGGGCTGCTCAGGACTTCACCCTGTTGGGCCATGAACGCCCCAAGGATGTCATCATCCCACCATGTGGACCATGTCCACACTGCTGGGCTGTGCTCACGGCTTCAGCCTGAGCTCCTTTGCTGCTGCCTCACCCTCATACCATGCACTGCTGTGAACAACCCAGCTGCATCTCCTCTGTTCCTCCTGTTGGTGCCAGGGATGCTGTTTGGTGCCCCCAAAGTTGCTGCTTTCCCTGGCTGCACCAGCCCTGGTGCCACAGCCTCTCAGAGATCCTCTGCTGAACTCAGTCATCTTTGTCAACTTCTTTCCTGTGCTTGCTGCTCCAAAATGTACGCACAGCCACGGAGCAGAGGGGAATAATCACCTCCTTTGACCTACTCCTTGTGCCCCTGTTCTTCCAGCACAGCATTGCCACTAAGTGCCTTCTTTACTGCCCATGTCAAACATCAGGACATGTCAAAATAAACTGGTGACAGGGCTTGTAAATAAAATGTAGGATTTTAACAGAAAGCCAGAGGTGGAAACTGTATCTATTAAACATTTCCCCATTCTTCCCACCTCCAGCAATACCACTTCCATTGTATAAAATGAAGAGTTATTTTAAGGTGTGGAACACTGCAGAAGACCGAAGAATAATACTCCCAGAAAAATCCAGAGTTTTCAGTTGATAAATTTGAAAAGGATTTTGTCAGGTATTTCAGATCTTACTACAAGACTTTGCACAACCCAGGTTTGTTCCTTCCAATATGTGTTCTTCAATCACACACTCACAGGTAGTTGATTTAATGGTTCAGCTGATTCCCTCAAAATTAAATTTTTGAAATACTTGTTCTTATGAGACAAGGAGTAATTATTTCAGATGAGAAATTTGTGTAAACCTGGTTTCATAGAGGAAGTGTTTCAATGGTGAAAATTTCTGAAGTTTATAAATAGGGCAGATATGATTTTCGTAATAGTTTGAAGACTTTATAGTTCTATGTGTTTTTCCTTTCAGTGTTTTTTCTAAATGTTATTCAGTATTTTCTCCCTTAAATTCTGTCTTCCCCCTGATAGAGTAAAATTACAAAAAACCCAGTTGTTTGGATACAGACTCTTTTTTATTCTTATAAATAGAGTGTTTAGTCAAAATATTTGCCTTAGGATAACTGGAATGTGGGACTGAAGGGGACCTCAGGAAGTCATCTAGCCCATGCTACTACTCTGCAGCAAATATATGTAGGTCCTTGATCGTGTGTTACCTATTCTCTGATATCTCAGTGTTTTCATATTCTCCCCATAGCCTGCATTGTATCTTAATAGGCTGCAATGAAGC
The DNA here is from genome assembly GCA_013400215.1 of Cisticola juncidis. Taxonomy (NCBI): domain Eukaryota; kingdom Metazoa; phylum Chordata; class Aves; order Passeriformes; family Cisticolidae; genus Cisticola; species Cisticola juncidis. The sequence goes on along the minus strand of VXBR01002057.1, from coordinate 474,831 downwards.
TTTTCCCCTATTACATTACCACCTTTTTGTGAATTATATCAATTATCAGTTGTCTTAACAAGGAAAGGAATGAATCATATTTTCTTTATCTCAGCCTATTATGGATTTGAAGGCTGTTCTCATGTCCTATAAGAAAATTTGTCTTCTGAACTTTATTTCTTATATTTTTTCCTTAGACTGTTTTCTTAATTTTCTCATTTATATTCCACTTAATACTTTGCAACCAGTGTACTTCTTCCAGTTAAAGCTTTGCAAGCATCATTATCTCCTCTATGTTACCATAACACAGAAAGACAATACACTATTTTTAATACAGGGTTGCATTTGGGATTCTTACTCAGTTTGAAGTCCACTGTAGCCTTTGGTCTTCCTCTACTAGTCATTAATCCTTCTTCATTTTGTATAAGTGTATTTCGTTTTTTACTTCTGATCTTTAGGACTGCATTTCTCTCTACTGTATTCTATTACTCATATAACTTTTACCTTTTATATGTTAATTTTTTAATCTTATTCCAGTACTGCTCTGTAGAGTACCTGCAAACCCTTTAGCTCAAGACTGTATTCATTTACTTATGCTTTCAGATCCACCTTGTTTACAGAAAATACTGGGCACTACTTCCCCAAGTAAACATTTATGAGCTGATGCTTCTTCCTCTTTTTTAGGAAGAGGCATCAGTCTGCATTTGGGGGTAGGTTTTCTATCTACTGCACACATGCTTCATTGGAATTTAATTTAGACCATGATTTCCCCAGTTCTTTTAGCATGGCCCTGTGGGACCCTGTAGCAACTTCAATGTCAAAATAATATGGTAATGCTTACTGCTCTAGTTTGCATGTAAATTAATTACTTTCTTCCATTGTTTCAAACATTCCTACCCAAAACTTCCATTCATTTGTAAATCCTAGTAATAGTGAGTCTGGCAAAAACAAAACACTTCCATATGTCCTGAAATGCTGTCAGAGGTCTCACGTAGTCACACCATTTCATTGTGCTCTCAGTACCTTCTGGTCTGATGTTTCAGGATATGGAGAGAAGGATAGGGTAATTTTGACTTTTCTGGTTTAGTTCTAATCTTGCTTCCTCTTTTTTTTCTCTGTTGGAGTTGATCTAAAATAATCAAAAATCCAGCTGATAGGACAAGAGTAGCTCCTGCTATGTAGAAGCCTGCTCTGTAATCTCCAGCCATGTCCACAATCAGACCTGAAGAGAAACAAATGACAGGAGTGTGACTGATGGAAAACAGGCTAATGTAAATTACCTCAGCAGTGTGGGTATGTCCTCTTACAAAGGCAGTGTGCTGGCTACATACTTTTCTTGCAGATTTCTACATCATGAGCACATGGAACATCACCCCACTACAGCGTTTTTCAGTTTGAAACACAGTTGACATCTCATTGCTTTTTATATATGAATTGCTGGTGAAACAATATATTACACAGTTTGAAGCACCTTGCAACCTGACATGTGGGAGACAGTGCACGTATTGGCAGAAGAAAAAGACAGACCATGCAGCTGTGCATGTGAATAGCTCCATGTTCTGTCCTGTAGCTGTCACCAGTTGCTGTAATTTGGACCATAACTACAGCACGGCTGAGTTTAAAGAAGGAAAGGAAATTCATCTGGTGGAGACAAAGTTGGAGAATTTGTCTGATGTGTTACGAGTTTCCAGTTCATCATTTTACAAAGAGTCACAGATATTTACAAAAAGACCTTGGTTTTCAGGGAGGTTTAAGCCAACAAAAATATGGAATGCCATTGTGTATTATACTGAAACATCTCTAGCACATCACTGCAGCAGTGTGTCAGCTGCCCTGTGGGTTTGATGGCACATTCCTTTGTGGGCTGTGATGAAGGCTGCTTGCTTGGGGGAAGTTTTTCCATGATTAGGGTACTCCCTAGCCCATATTCTTTCGTTTTACACTCAAAGGAGGAGGGTAGAGCTTGAGAGACACTTAGGGTTCCCTGCTCTTCCATACCTTCTTTGTAGTTTACTAAATATATAAAAATATATACTAAATATACACTGATTCCCAGATAATCAGTACTAGTGACCAGCCACTATAAACTATATTGTATTCAGATCTTTACACACGTTTTTGATACTGCTCTGTCTCAAACCCTCTTCAAATCTTCCTGGTTACTGTATTTTCAAAAGCGAATGAAAATGTTCCAGTATTCAGTCTGATCCATTTGCAACCCATTAGTGATATCATTACCACAAAAGGCACTTGTAATGTGTTAACAACGGTCTTTGGATGAGGACTCAGATCTGCATTGTGCAAGTCATACTGGTCAATTTTTTTTCTGTATCACTTTTTAAAGTTTCTACAGCTTGCAGTTCATTTGTCTTGCATTTTCCCAAGATGACTATATCTTGTTGCCAGCCCATAAATCCATGTGCTGTCTCATTGTCTGCTCTCTCTTCCCACTGTTCTTATGTGCTGCCTTCCCTATTTATTATACTGGTTGGTTCAAATGTTGTCTAAAACCACCAGGCATTTCTCTGAAAGTTTCCTTGAGGTTTGCATAGCCTAAAGTTTCAGGCTGTTCAATCTGAACTTCTATAGAAACCCACCCAACAATACTAGCATTTGTGCAACATCACTAGTCTCAAATTTCAGTTTCTTCTCTGAAAGTGTGTGTCTGCTGCTTGTCCCAGAGGCACACTTTCTTAGCAAGATAATTGGAGGCCATCAAGTGGCATTATGTGGGATCAAGGAAAGAGGACCACCATGTGAACCCTGCCTTTCATCCCTCTTTCTTGTTGAAAATCACACAGAAGAGAGGGAGTAAGGTATTTTGGAGAGGATTTTAACTGACTATGTTTTTATGTACTCCTTGGCACAGATACCCCTGAGCTAAAAAAGGGGGAAATTGGAGTGCAGACCCAGATCTTTTCAGTTTCTATTACTCTTTCCTCTTTCTTCTTGTAAACTACATTTGGCAGTGAGTTATCTTAACTTACCTGCAAGAGGAGGCCCTACAAAACCTCCAGTGCTTCGAATGAACATGAAAAGCCCCAGAGCACAGTCAAATTCTGGCATGCCTACAACATCTGCCAGCACTGTAATGTGGATGGCAACTGTGGTACCAAAGAAGAATCCGTAGAAGCCAGTGAATATTGCCAAGGAAAGGTAATTGTTAGCCAGTGGCAACAGCATCAGGGAAGTACTGATCAATGTAATGGTCATTGCCAGCAAATGAATGGTTTTGGTAACGTGGAGGTTGGCATACCAGCCACACAGCAATCTGCCTCCAAAGTCCACCATAGCCAGAATGGATAGGAGGGATGCAGTCCATGATTCATCTATTCCCAGGCTGTAACTAAGTGGAACTAAAAATAATGGAGGAACAAAAAAGCTCATAGCAGTTAATATACCAAAAATTGCATAAAGTACAAATTCTGTTCGCCTCACAAGCATCCAGTTGAAGGTTTTGTGCATGATGGGGGACTTATCTTCTTTGTCTCTCCTGGATGCACCATTTCCAGGTGGTGCTTCAGTTTCACAATGGCTGGCCTCAAGGAGGCAGCTGCTTGCCAGGGGTCGCATCAGTACTCCACAGACACAAATATTGAGTTGGATGCCACCTATGATCAAGAGGGAACCTTCCCATCCATACTGACTAATCAACCACTGGAAAAATGGCCCAAACATGAATGCAAAGGCACATTCTCCAGCACTGGCAATAGCATTGGCCAAAGCCCTTTTCTTGGAGAAATAGTGGCTAACAATGCTAATGGCTGGTGTCCACGAAAAAGAAATGCCAAGACCTGAAAAACACCAAGAAAAATAGCACTGGTTAGACACTATTGAGGTATTTTGTGAAGGTGGAAGTTAAAGCAGTCAGTGCTTCTACATTGGTGAAGTTAAAAAGTGTTAGAAGGAAAAAATTTTTGCCTAAAAGAAGCATGAGCTTAGCTGGAGTAGATGTAAGAGCATATTTGTGACATTATATTCTATAAGTGGTATATATTCAAGTGAAAAAGCAGAGCATGAAGCATATACATTATTACATTCTCACTTTGAAAAAAAAGAAAAAAAGTTGGTTTCACAGCTTTGTCAGTGCGTGAGAAATCACATGGTCGTGGGGTTGAAGCTAGGCAGATCTCAACGTCCATGCTGTCTGTGTTAAGGCTGGTACTAAGTCAGGCCAGCAGGTTAAGCTGAGCTGTGTTCAGGATAGACAGGCAGGACATGAGGGAAGCTGGTGTATTGCCTCTAATTGCTCTTCATTTTCTTGCTCGACTGCTTTGAGCAAACTTAAAATCTGCTTGAACTAAGGATTATTTTGATGCCTCCCTAGACTCTTTGGCAGCCCAGGACTGCCAAAGGGCTCAAATTCCAGACATTTTCTCAGGCATCCAGTGTGGAATTCGGAATGGTTTATTTTATTCCCTGCTAGCTTTGCTTCCTGTTCCAGGAAAATCTGCTAGCTGTTGGAGACAATTTTCTGGACTAGTTTTTTGTGGGGTAAAGGAATGGATTGGAATCAAATGAAAGCCTGGGACTCTGTTCAAAACATAAGATAAGTTGATAGAAAGTATAGAATTTGGGATTTCCATGTATTTTTATTTCAGCACCCTTTATGAAGAATTTTTAAACTTTCACAAAGCTCTTATCTGTGAGTCAAAAATAAAACTATTTTCTGCTTGCATATAATTTGCAGGTGTAAATTACTGGCATCTAAATATTTGTCTCTTTTGTTGATGCAGATTTCCTGTACAAATTCTTATTTCCAGAGTGGGACAGAAGGAAAATCACTTTTAAAGAGCATTGCTTGTTCTGGCTGCTCATAAAGTCAAAATAGCTAACAGATTATAAAGCTCCTACCACTAGCACCCTCAAATAAGTTGCTGGTAGAAGAAAGCCATAAAGCCATAAATCCATACCCTGTAGGAAGCCAGTCGTTGCATACATCCAGACCATGTTGAGTCCAAAAAATCCCAGTGCCATTCCTGAAAAAGCCAGAAGTCCTCCAGTGATCACAACTGTCCGATGGGTATATTGTACACACAATGAACTGGCAACAGGGGCTGAATCAGCAGAAGAATTGGAGAAAGAAAAATACATTAGGAGCATTAATCTGATCAACATGGCCAAATAAATAAAACATTTTGAGGAGGACTACCCTTATAATGCTTGACACAAATAGCCTTAATTGTCCTGGATGGGTAGGAGGTCAATCAAATTTTCAAAATTGTATCCTTGCTGATAGAGAAATTACTGTCCCTGAGGCACAGATTTGAAAATATATTCAACATATGTGGATTCCTTTAAAGGGAAGGAGCATTATAGTGCCTTCCTTGTAGTAGGACAATTCTACTGATTTTCATATAAGTATATAACTACCAACAGGACAGAACCTCACAGAATCACAGAGTTGCTAGGTTGAAAGAGACCTTCAAGGTCATCGAGTCCAACCCATGCCCTAACACCTCAACTAGACCACGGCACTGAGTGCCACATCCAGTCTTTTTAAACACATCCAGGGATGGTGACTCCACCACCTCCCTGGGCAGACCATTCCAGTACTTTATCACTTTTTCTGTAAAAAACCTTTCCCTAATATCCAGCCTATATTTCCCCTGGCACAGCTTGAGACTGTGTCCTCTCATTCTGTGAGTTCCTGTCTGGAGAAAGAGACCAACCCCACCTGACCACAGCTCCTTTCAGGGAGTTGCAGAGAGTGATAAGGTCACCTCTGAGTCTCCTTTTCTCCAGGCTAAACACCCCCAGCTCCCTCAGCCATTCCTCACAGGACTTGTGTTCCCAGCCCCTCTCCAGCCTCGTTGCCTCCCCTGGGTGCACTCAAGGATCTCAAGGTCCTTCCTGAACTGAGGGGACAGAACTGGACACAGCACTGGAGCTGTGGCCTCAGCAGGGCCGAGTACAGGGGAAGAATGACCTCCCTGCCCCTGCTGGGACACTGCTCCTGATCCAGGCCACGATGCCCTTGGCCTTCTTGGCCACCAGGGCACACTGCTGGCTCATGTCCAGCTGCTGTCACCAGCACCCCCAGGTCCCTTTCTGCCCGGGCACTGTCCAGACACCGTCCCCAGCCTATAACACTGCAGGGGGGTTTTGTGGCCAAAATGCAGGACTCAGCACTTGGACTTACTAAACTTCATCCCACTGGACTCTGCCCATCCATCCAATCATTCCAGGTCTCTCTGCAGAGCCCTCCTACCTTCCAACAGATCGACACACGCTCCCAGATTAGTGGACTGTTTTAGCAGAAAGTGAAACTTCAGCCACAGAATCTATAGGTTCATCTATACAAACAGTGCTGTTGAGAATGTGTTATTGATATGGCTGGCATGAAAAGTTTCTGGGGAAAACGAACTTTTGTTTTCTAGAATTTTGCAAAAATCAACTGTTAATGGAATTTTAAAAGTTTGTAAAGGACCAAAAATTAGGGTTTATTTTGTGTTAACAGTTGTGCAGAAAATTGGCAGTTCATTTTTGAAATCTTTATTTAGTATTACAGTTTCTCTAAACAGAGTGCAGGAGCTCTTCGACACAAGGGCAAAGGTGCAAGTGGTACAGATCTGATGGTGCAGGAGCTGCTTTGGTCTCTAGTCACTGTCTGGAAATATCTGAAATGTCAGGGATGTTTCTGCTTAGTTAAGGCTGAATTTTACTGCCTGGCTGCTTTTTCCATCAGCATTGCTGAGTCGAGGTCAAGGCCATAGGATTTCTTTAAACAGCCATGGCCACTAGGGGGTTCCCAAGGACCGCCTGGCATGAACCAGCTCCCTATATCTGTTCTAAGTATCCTTGGAACTGGAGTTCATGTGTAAAACTGAATTCGGTTAATCGGGACCATGTTTCCAAATGAAATAAGTAGGAAGACAATGATTAAGAGAGAGCAGCCAGCAAGGGAGGTTCTGTAGTAGTTTGTAGGGGCAGGTTATTGTACGTTCACCTGTGTTAAGATCAGAATTAAGATAATTTGGTGGCTGGGATGAGTGAAATAAATGTGACAGAGCATTAGTTGTTGCAAAATCGGTGGGATATACACTGTCTGACAGCAGACAAACCTGGCAGGAGTTATACAAACCTCAAATGTCTCATCAGCTTTTACAGCAAAAAACTCATCATTTTATAAGTATATAAAAGTGATACTGAAATTCCATCATTATCTTAAGATGTAGTCGATGAGACATGATAAAGTACCTACAGCTGGTGAATCATACAATATGATTTAAAAAAGAAGAGAAAAGGAGACTACATGTCCATGAGTAAAGTAGGATAATATCCATGAACGTTCTTCAAGAAAAGAAAAAGATCTGCAGCTGGAGCAGAAATATTACCAAATCTCAATTTTTAAATGCCAAATGAGGAGAAGAAACAGGCAGAAATTAAACATGGGGTAGCAAGAGAAAGAAAGAAGCTAGCCACAGAACTGGAAATGGGTAAAATAGCTCCAGACTCTGAAAGGATAAGGGCAACACACAGAAAATGTACAAGCAAATAGAAAGGGACGACAACCAGAGAGCAAAGAGGAAGGTGTTGGTGTTGTAGGTGTACATCAGTACCGAGAGAAGGCTGGTGAAGATGATGGGGAGAATTCTTGCTGTGGTAAACTGAATAGCCTGTTTCAAGTGCAGACCTTGGGAGTGAAGAACAGGCTCTCCTTTGACACAAGAAACAGACCTGCTGTTGAAAGGATCCAAATAGGAAAAAATAATAATTCTGTGATCATCCTTCATACTGAGCCAAGTGACACTTAAGATTTCCCATAGATACACATTAAGATAGACTAAGCCAGGCCAGGAAACATGCTCAAAGAACTGGAGGCTCTGGTGATCTTCATCAGGAAGTCTTGTGGTCCCTATAAATGAAGCAAAGGCAGAAGAAGATGAGGACAATCATGTATTTACCTGAGACATTTATAAACTACTATACAGAGGGGGTTTGGGATGTTTGACACCAAGCTTTATTCACTGAAGGAGGATTATTTTCAAAGAATTTCAAAGGATGAAAGACAATTTCTGTTGAAAATTACAGCTGCCTTACTTGAAGTAGGCTGGGCTCACACCTGGCTAGGTAAATATAATTTTGCTGGTTTATACTTAATATTATTGTATCATATGCTCTATTCCTTGATACATTCCTATACAATGTAAATATATTCTATAACAAAACAAAGCCTAACTAAAACAGGACTGTTAAGCTTTTCCCTCCTTTGCTGGCTTTTTCTTCTCATGAAGTTTAAATGCCTGAATGACAAAATACTATCACAATATGTCAGTGATATGTCTAATTTGTAAACCAAATTGATAGGTTACCATTTATTAATTTCTGTGGTCTGTGAAGCAGGTTTTTAAATTTTTTTTCAGTTAATTATATCTGTCACTGGAAAGGAGGCATTAAGGATAACAGTTTATAAAACTGATAAAGTCTCATTACTTATTTTATCTTTTTACTTTGACTTTGGGTTACTCTTTTTTCCTCCTGAATACATTTTTCAAAGAAAGATCAGTTGCTCTTGATGTTTGGAAGTACTGCAGTTCCAAGCAATAATAGTGATAGGTGTGGACTGAGTAGGATGCATGTAATTATACAGTGTCTATGCAATGAAGTGTCTTCAGAAACAAAATTATGATAGCATTTATTATGTAAGGATTTTTACTTATTGCAACCATATATCTCTATGAGAATATGCAGAGCAGACTTCACAAGTTCTGTACAATTCAAGCCTGCACATGTTTGGAATCTCCACATCATGTGAAGGATCATGCAATTTACAAGGGCACTAAGGACTCTCTAAACAACCAAGCTGAGTCAAACACAGTATATTTCCTAATTTTCCCTCCTTCATTTGGTGTGATGTGGTATTTTACCTGTTCCCATAGCTCACTGCCTTTGACATGGATTGTTCACTCTCACTTTCCCTACTCTCTGCTTGCGTGCTCATGTCTTTATTGAGCTCTCTCTGAATTCTCTCTGAGTGAATTGATTTTTTTTTCTTTTTAACTCTGTGAGTCTTCTGGTAGATCAGTAACTTGGAATCATAATAAGAGGGGTAAAGAAGACACTGAATTGGTAATACATGCAAAGAAAGGGGATTGTGGTGAAGATAAAAAGAAATGGGAAAAAGCAGGACTGAGAATTCTTTTGGTAGCAGATGGCTTACCTGATAGATGGGGTCACAATCCTTGTATTTTGAAGTGTTTTGAAAAAGTGAAAGTCACTCTGAGATCAGTGAACTTGCATAAACTGGTTTAGGAGCTTGATTCAACAAGTTCTGTGGCTATTAGAATTAAATCAAAGTCTATAGCAAAACTTAATCATAAGTTTAGGTACATGATGTTTTTTCAAGCAATCAATTCCTATAATGGTCTATAGAGTTCTGTTATTAACACATTCCATATTGAAGGCAGCAAATACCCATTTTCTGAAAATTTTCTGTATTTCCTATAGAGACAGAAGGAGGAAGTCTAGACCTTACATATTTCTGGGTTTGGTTTTTTTTTTAAGGAAGATTTCCAAGCTTGCTCAGGTAGTTAATAGTAAAATAAAATGCTAGAGGAGTACTACTACCTACCTCCTAAATGAAAGATGGCAATCGTTACTGATGTGATCCAGGAAGTGGTGCTTGCAAGTTCATCAAAGTGCTGCTGGATTTCAACAAAGAACAGACCAAAAGTCTTGAGGACAGCAACAGTGAGGCCCATCACCATGAAGGCTGACACTACTACAACCCATCCATAGCCTCCATCTGGTGGATTGCTGTCTTTAGCCTGCATCTCCTTCAATTCTTGATCTTCTCTGGGTTTGGGGTTGTTTTTTCTTTTTCTTTTTTTTTTTTTCTGGAGTGGTAGTGATGGTGATGAGATCTGCAAATTGGTAGAAGGCCCATTGTCAAAGAAATTAATTAAAATATTCTATGAATGGCTTACACAAGTAATTACTAAGTTAAAAGACAACACTCATTACAGTGGTTTGACTGAAGATATTACCTGGGAAACAGATGCCCCAAGAGACAGAGGACTGAATAAAGAAATCCAAAAAAAGAAAATCAACTACAGAGTTAATAAGACAAAAGGAGCATGCAGATGTGAAGAAAGGAGAGAATATTCAGAATGGGAATGGGAAATGGGACGGGAATTCCAGGAATGAGAAAATATTCAGACATGAAGATTTTCAAGGATAGAAGAATTTTAGGGTCATCAACTTTTTAGCATTTATAAATATTAATAGTTCCTGCGATGCCAAGCATTTTTGCCTAAATAGTGCACATCCATCCTTGTGAAGATATATTCATAAGCAAGAATATCTTATTAAACCCAAAATTGAAAAAGCATATTTCCCCTTAAAAGTTTTGTGATAAACATGAAGTAATCATGCAGTGCATGGAGGACACGGAATCTGGCTGGAGGGAGACAAACATTCATACATTTTTCTGGTTTCTTCATGGACACTAAATTCTGAGCAGGGATAGTGTACAAGATGCAGAAGATCAAAAAATACCTATCTCAGGAGGAGAATGGGAACTTGAGATAGTTGATGTACTATACTTTAAATTATCTACCCTGTGTGCAGCTGGGGAAAAAAAAAGAGCTGCATGAGGGAGTCCATACCAGTAACTTGAAATTATCCAGCACAAAGAAGCAGTCACTAGTCCTGTGATTTGCTCCATTGAGGTACATGATCTCAGGAGGATCTGAATCACTGCAGCAGCATTGGGAAAAGAAGCCATCAGAGCCTTGTAAGCATCAGAAGCAAAATCATTCTACTGCTGTATATCTGGACTGACATGGCACTGGACACATTTGCATGTCTAAAAAAAAATCACAGAACAGCCACAAAAGAGGGAGAGACTGCCTTCTGTTGAGGTCTGTATGAAAGAAACAGGTTTTCATTCCCACAGTTTCTATGTGACCTTAAGCAAGTTGTTAGATCTTGCTGTGCCTGTTTTCTCTGTTGTCAAATGCAGGTAATATTTTCAAAGGTCATAAATTTTGTGAAGTTGGAAGCATTAATACTTGTATTAGTGCTCAGTTTAACATAAGAAAATACAGAAATTATATCAAGGTGAAGCCATGTCTTGTGACAGTGCTGAGTTCAGGTAGCATGGTCATAATTTTGTCTGAGGCCTGGAAGAACATGAAAAGGATGCAACACTCAAGCTAAATAAGCCTGCCTAGGCAGAATGATACTGATATTTCTGCATTCTGCATGGACATGCCTGGGCAAGGGATTATGATTTGTGCCACAAGAGAGATAGAAGAAATCCTGCTACTTACCAGGCAACAGTGAGACTAAAACAGGCATGATAAAATCTGCATGACTCCACCCATCACCCTTCACTTTCATTATGCAAACCCTGTCCCAGCAGGAGTATAAATTGGGCCTTACTGCTCACAAAACCTAAATGAACAGTATGTTTCCTTATGACATCTTTTATGTCACAGCTCAAAATTCATCCTTCAGTTGCTTTTAATGATCACAGTGTTACTGGTAGCTCCAAAACTAAATTACAATTTCAATTGCATTATTAATTAATGAGGTAGTTATTTTTCAGCAGCCCTATGGAAATGAAAGCAGTGCAGCTACATACTATAGGGAATTGCTGGAATGCCTGAACAAGGTAGAAGAAAGCATAGATATTACAATAAGGGAACATGTTTTTGACACCATGCTTTGCTATCTTCCCCCTTCACTTGCAAGAGAAAGTTTATCATAAGATTATGTAATTGCAAACACCCTAGGCTGAAAAAAACTGCATAGGATCTCATTTTGCTCTTAATGTAATGTAAACAGTAAGGTCTTAATATCTTCACTTACTCCTTTTGTCCCTGGAGCTAACCTTCTAAATAAAAAGGAGGAAAGACCTGTAGGGAAACTTCTGCTTCTGTTGTGCCTGGCCATACACAAGATCCCTCAAAAATGTAAAGCTGTGCCTGGAAGCATAAGCATTCTGTCTAGCATCCCACTGACTCCTACCTCCAAGATTTCTAATGGCACCTGGAACAGATGCCCTGTGAGAGAGGGACTTAAATCAGGGAAGCCTTTGCTTGTTGCGTGCATCAGCATGAGCTGATAAGAGCAAGAGGTCTGTTAGTAGTGTTATTATGCTCGTGGTGAATTTTGCCAGCAAGAACACACAGTCGAGAGTGCAACCTTTATATTTGCACCTGGATAGCTACAAAGGCACTTTCTAAGGCACCAGGGCTGTTCCTCTATTCATGCTGTTCAAGTTCTCCAAGCTATTTCTGCTTTGATTCATGCCAATGATTCAAAAAGCTTATCAGAAAATAATATAAATAAGTTGTAAAATGCTTATCTCATTGTTTGCATTTTAGAATGCCACATAAACTTGTGAAGACAGATGCTTGTTCTACTTGTTTATCTTGTGCACCATGTCCTAGTTGACTTTTTACAAACAGCAAATGAGTTGAATATACTTCCTGCACATTGCAAAAAAACTTGGTGGTGGAATCAAGAAAAAACTGTTGTTAGAATGAATATTAAACTTCTTGTTTTCATGCAACTCATACTTCAAACTCCCCTGACAAGTGTATTCACTCTCTGAATGGAGACTGAGTGGGCTCCTTGTGAGCTGGTGATACTTTACAGATATAGGTTCCCCAAGGAACAAAAAAGGGCAAGCATGCCACACTTAGATAAAGAAGTGTGACTTGGTAATGGGTGTTTGGTTTGGGTTTCCAGTACAAATATTGTACTATTAGCTTGTATTTGGACTTGAAAAAAAAAAAAAAAAGTGAAAAGGAAGAAAAACATACTTAATATACATAGACACAAAAATACTTTTATCAAAGGCTGATACCCTGAAACAGGAATTACTAAAACTAAACACAAAGTAGCTTTTTAATAAGTTAACCACAGATTAAATAATAGTCTTGTTTTATTGGTTATATTAGAAGAAAGATGGGGGAAAAAAGGAAATTAATTGTAATTTATGCTGATACTTCCTCCACACATGTGCCTTGATACACAGGAATAGGCACTATGTTTGTCACTTTCATCGGCTTGTGATTTTCATCTAACATTCAGACTGGCTCTGCTGATGCTCACCTGTCACTAGAGCTTCAACTACAATAGAGTCGTATTAGTTACTGCTGCTCAGACACAAATTCACAAGGAACTCTTAATTAAATTTTCCTTTCTAACTTCATAACATCTTTTTAGAACGAGTCAGTCTAATTAGTATGATCTATAGCAGCTTATTGACAAAGCATATTAGGATGGAAAAGAGGAGCTGAATGCTCTGAGCAACCAGTTACAAGTAAAAAAAATCAAGTATAGCATCAAGAAATTACCTTATTCAGATGGCCAAGGTTTGTATGGGATATGAAGGTCTTCCATCATCTTCCAGTTGTATGTAAGTCCATGAGTTGTGCTGCAAACCACCAGGTCATCTTTCTCATCTGAACTACTGTCTGATTATATGAACAAACCAATTTGTCTCCTTCAGGATGTGTAAGCGTCGGATTTTATAAGAATCCCCTCCTCCCCTACTCAAAAGTCATTTGACTCCACCTATACTCAGAAAAACAAAGTTCAGTCCTGACTAGAGATCAGAGGAACAAAATCAGGAATGGGTGGAGGAAACTTGGAGGAGGAATGCAGATTTTTTTATTTATCTGCACTATACTTCCACTAGCCTTGAACTTCTGTCCATGTTTTCTACTGAACTCAACTATCGGACCAACCAGAAAGTTCAGATGTGTCAGCTGACTTCAAACTCACCTGTGTTCTGGGGCATTTACTGGAAATGTTTATTAAAAATTGAAATTCAATTGTGGCTCCCCTATGATTATGCTGTTGGGCAGATGTTGGCTACCGTGAGCATCACATAGCCTGCAGCAACTACACAAGTTGCAGGAAGCTTGAGTGTGCTCTCCTGAGCATGATACATGCGTATTTGAACCTTTCACCACACCACAAGTAAAGGAGTAGTCCTTTTCAAAAGCCCTCGGTTAAATACTGCTGGTCCTTGTAAAACTTTTCTCTCCTAGCTCTCACTGCTAGTTTATTGTAACTTACTCTCTTTCCTACCAATTTGCCTTGCACTAAGGTTGTGGTGGCTATACTGCTGCTGTAATTGTTATGGGAGCAGGGTGGGTTGTTGCAGTAGCTTGTTGCTTTTTGTAGTATTTTTATTTACATGTTTATGTACTTAATGACTTGATCAGTAATCTGTATAGTTTGTCTGTGCTGAAGGAAAGTGGAAATACGCAGCTGACCTGCACAACTACGAAACACATACATTTCATATTTTTGGCATATTTGAATGGGAAGCCAGCAAGCTTGTGAGGTGACATTCTAATTTTCTTTTGCTGGGAAACTTCTCTAGAGCTGTTTTAGGGCTGAAGAAGACAAAATCGTGGCAAAGGAAAATGATGGAGTAGTTTTTGAAGTGGAATTAGCATGCATTAGCATTATTCTTGATAGAAAAATTGATGCCACTCGTACTTCACCTTTCTGCTTCCACATGGGTTTTCATGCAGTGTACTAGACTGCTGAACTGACCCTGCTGGTCACTACATGGGGACAGTTTTCCAATCTGGAGAAATCAACTGTGTGCTTTTGCAATGCAGAAGGCAGGAAAAAAGTCTCAAAAGATGAGACTGCTTAATCTAGAGGAGAAATTCACATGTCTGTTGGATACAGTTAGTGTATTCACATGCCCCATAAGCCCACCAAATTCTGACCCAGATGTTGCCAGCCACAGAGGTATGACTGACTGGCCTGTAGTTCCCACAGTGTTCCCTATTGCTTTTCTAAAAACAGTAGCTATGCTTCCCCTTTGCCAGATGGCTTCACCAGACTGCCATGACTTACTTCCCAAATGCGACATGGTGGCTTAGCCACTTCCTCTGCCCATTCTCTCAGAACCTATGGCTCATCTGGATGAGCCTCACGGTGTTTCTGCCTGACTTCTTCATTGGATGCTTGGAATAGGTGGCTCTTGAATATTATATTCCAGTCATGGGAGTTCAAGTTGATAGACAAAATAATGAAGTCTGGAATATTTCACTGGTCAGTTCATCAAATTATTTTTAACCCATATTCACTAAAATTTCTGGGGATTATGTGCAAATAATGCCTGCCATGGCCTGTCATGATTCTGACTTAAAACCAGAATGGTTTTAGGGGCACTACACTGAATGTTCATTTTCTATAGTCCTTCCTACTAAATGCATTTCGTCTTTACTCATACCATTTAGTTTGGATTATCTGGAACTACAATAATGCATTAATACCACAGTAGATTTTGCTCATCTGATTAGGCTAAAATATTTTCACAGTTTTCTGTCAACATATGGAAACTTTATGCTATTCCTGTGTACAGTACTTCTGCTTAATTATCCATTGTTTTTCTCCACATGTTAAATTTACGAATAAAATGTAAGTATCTCTTAT
The DNA here is from genome assembly GCA_013400215.1 of Cisticola juncidis. Lineage (NCBI taxonomy): Eukaryota > Metazoa > Chordata > Aves > Passeriformes > Cisticolidae > Cisticola > Cisticola juncidis. The sequence continues at coordinate 459,432 of VXBR01002057.1, read as the reverse complement.
TTCTACTTAAGAAATAAGAAAAAGATTGTGGACTGCAAGCAGGGGGATAAGGGCAACTGAATACTGGACTGATATGATTTCACCAGAAGCCGTTTATTGTTTACAATACAACTCCAATGATAGATTCTAAGTCTGCGGCCCACATGGGCACACACTCCTGGTTGGCCAAGTCACTTGCTCAGGAGGCAGGTGCATCTCCTTTAGGACATCTAATTGGTCAAATGTCCATCATGTCATTCCTCCTGTACCTAGGGTTTACATTCTTTGTGGACAGTTTCTCAGGCTGTCTGTTCTTATTTTAATCCTGTTCTTTTCCCAGTAACCTTAATGAATTCCTGAAGGTTCTAATAACAAAACTGGAGGTGGCTTGATAACATTACTCACTAACAGTTTGGCTGGTGCATCAAAATGGCCTGTTATACAGATGCATTGCTACAACTGCACTTTTATTAAACTCCTTACATTATTTCTTGTTCAACATTTAAGCATCTTAGAAAACTCTCAAGAGAATTTTCAGGTTTCCATTCATACCCTGGAGGAAAAGTTTATTCCAGGTGGCAATAAGAGTCACTTCTGCTCAGATCTAGTTTGTCAGATCAGGTTTCACTAATTCCAAGGGTTAGCTTCCACTTTAAGTGCTTGAATAAGCACAAAATATGTTCAGGTAGACTGCCCCATGAAATATTTGGTGTAGAGTGAAGTGAGAATCTCTCTGGAACATCTGTACTTCAGATAATAACAGCAAATCATAATTATGAAGAGATTATGCTCAAATGCTGTCCGGTAAAGTAACAAAGAAATATTTAACCATTCTGGAGTTAGTTTGTCTTGGCTTTTATTACTAGGGTCATAGAATGAAATTGGCAATGGTTTCAACAGAGACTGGATATACATGTATTTCTAAAATGCCTTTTTCTCAGTATTCTTGAAACTGAAAGTAGTGTTCTTTGCTGCTGTAAATAATTTGAGTTCCATTGATTTCAACATTACTTCACCCTTTTTACCACCAGAGAATTTCTTCACTGATTTCTTGTCAGTAGTTGCTCCTCACACAGGGCTCCAACTGGCAGTAGACACACAACTGATGCCAAAAATGGTGGCAAGCATCAGCACTGTATTCCCCAGTAGAATCTTTTATACCCTTTTCCCTCACATGCAGAACATCTGCATGCTCTTTTACTCTTTTGTGATTGATCAATACACATCAGCATTCCATGCTTCATCTCCTTCAACGCTGGTCACCTGTCATACACAGCTGTAACCCATTAGGGATGAGGCTCCGCCACAGCCCCATTCCTAATGTCCCACAATCAACTCTCCCACAGTTTCTCAATGGGAATAGAGCTGTTCTTGAAGAAGATACAACATATCTATCTACTGCATCTTTATTGTTATTATTGTAGTATATATAAAATCTGGGATACAACTCTCTGGAATGTAGTTTTTTTTTAAGTAAACTGCACAAATGTAGAAAGCCAGCCTGACAAAAATACACGCAGATCCTGGCTAAGTCTCATTGTAGTTAGTTAGCTGTGATGGATGGAAAGGCAGAGAACTTATGAAATCATGTCTCTTACATTCATCAGTCCTTGGCAGTGACCATGCTTGTCCCTTTACTTGGAACTACTCGCTTTTATCATATACATCCTCTTTTTTTTTTGCCTGATCAAAGCCTCTGACAGCATTGATAAACAGATAGTTAGCCAAGATAAAACATTACCAGGTCATTTGATCCATCAGCTAAGAGAATATTGATTGAAATAACTGAGTCAAAATGACCATGTTTGATTTGTAGTGTTAAGTGATGACTAATGTAACACGGGTAGCCTGAACATAAATATTCTGAGGACTGTTAGCAGGAGAGATAGCATATGAAAGGATTGGAAAATTATTATGTAAGAAATAAACAGTCTGACATCACTGCCAAATAGCTGACATGAGATGCTAGATGAACCTGTGTAAGAAATGTGGATGAGTGTGGAGGTACTTAAGGTCTTGAAGAAAAAAAAAGAATTTAATCTTGATGTGATTAGAGAAGAAGAACCAGGGTGGTCATTCAGTTGAATAACATTGAGATGACAAAGGAGGTTTTGTGGATATAGGATACCTGGTAGTGATAGCTGGCAAATATCAGGAGGGCTTAAGTGCAGAAAGAGATAGCAAATAAACAAGTGATTAAAGTTTGTCAGAAGCTATCAAGACTGTAAAAAGTGAGCTATTTAATAGATAAATGAAGAATAAGTGGCTTGGTTTTGGTTATCCTGTTGGGTTCTGGTTATCCTATTACCAGTTTAACAAATTCTTATTAGTTTAAGATTGACTGAAGCTTTTCAGACTGGGAACAAATGAAGAAAAAGCTTTTTATCCTGAAATTACAGTCAGGTGTGCTGATTGCTCCTCTCCCCAGGGCAACATCAATCCCTGGCCTCCCTTTCTAACAAAGGGAATGCTCAACCTGCATGGAAAGAGGGGCAGAGTAGTTACAGGGAAGAAGGTGACATAGAGGCTGAATTGGCTGCATGTGGAGGGTGTATTTATCTGAACAAAGGTTGTTTGTTTTGTTTCTCAACAAGCAATAATTATTTCATTTTATCTGTGTAATTCTTGGTTGTGATTATAGCTTCCATTACAAAATTATAGGGTAAGAAGGAGAGGGGGCACATGAAATGAGTACTGCTAAACAGGAAAGAGCGAAAACACTGTTTAAGCTTATCAAATCAAAATGGTTAAGTAAAGTGCTGATGCAAACACGAATCTCCCTGTGCCCTATCAATCCAGCATCTGTGGGTAGCTTCTTCCACTTCCTGTTCTGAAAAGAGTGACCAGGGTTTAATCATTCAACTTTAATTATAGCATGAAGATGAAAATGCCCAGTTCTTGGGTACGCCTGGAGTGTCAATGATGCATTTTCTGTCCTCATACTTTAGGAGAGAGATGGATGTGTTTGGCTAAATCAGCCCTAAATGTCCTCAGTTCATATCTAGGAAGGATTTTTACAAGGATTCAGCTGCGAGCACAGGCATTAAGGCATTAAGGGATATCAGCTCATTAGACTTATGTGCTATTTTCTTAAACTAGCCTGTGACACACTGTCGTATCCATGGCTAGGTGCTGTATTGTGGAGTTATGATAAAGTCCAAGTAGAATAGGTGCCAATTTCCTTGACAGCATGAAGTATGCCTGTATAGGAGAGTTTTCAGAATGAGCAGCTGCTTGTATTGAATTGAATACAAGGCTACACAAAGCTGCCTTGTATTTCTATAATGATAGATTCTTGCACTAAGGTCTTAAAATATTCTTCCTAGTTTCATTGTTAAGACTAGGATGGCAACAGATAATAAGAATGTGTGTTGGCTCACAGCAATACTGAATGCTTACAAAGTTTGTAATGCAAACATTTGCAGTACACAGAATGAGAATCAGGCCACAATTAAGGGACAGGAACTGTACTGTTGGTAGTAGTGCCCAAAAAACCCACTTTGAAGACAGGGCAGAAAATTGATTTAATATGAGCTTCTAGCTACAATACTGTGGTTACAGGAGTGAGGTAACTGGTGGATATATGATTGAAGGGATGAAAGATCTGTGCCTGAGGGAGGACTATAGATCTAGCTCCATTGTAGCAAAAAGGCTCAGTGATCCAATACCACCTTCTGTGCAGGGAAGCAAGATTTTTTCCAAGCCCACATATGTCACTAAGGAAAGGATGACATAGTAGGCCTTGGAAACTCTGAACATAAAATCTGATTCTTCTTCCTCACAGTTTCCTGTTGAGACCAAATTTCACTGAAAGCTGGTCTGTCAGAAAAGCTGTGGGACACTGAGGGGATGGCTGGAACATCCTGCCATCTGGTTCTGCACTGACAGAACCAGATTCTCAAGACAACTGGACAGAACTGTCACCTCAAAGCTGTGGCAACATGCTTCTATTAAAGCACATAGACATCTCTGCCTCCCTGCAGAGTAGCAATGATTTTACCTTTGTATATGGTACTGGTGTAGGTGCTGCAATACTAGTTCTTTTGGTTTAGCAATGCAGGAAAAATACTAGAAAACTTGAAATTACCAGAATGCAGGAGGACGAAAGGACTGGAAAATCAACAGTTTATAAAACTTAAGCTTGAAGATGAATATAAGAGGGGTCTTGATCGTGATGTATTAATACCCACACTGGACTAGAAATCCTGTAACAAAGGAATTTTCAGTTAACGGGTCAATGATGTAAGAAGATTCAATGGATAGAAAATGAGCTAAGAAATTAATACCACAAGTAAGTCACATTTGAATAAGCAAGATGACAATGGGAACAACTTACCTATTATTTCATCACTGTTTATTTTTAATCAAAACTGAATGCTCTTCTGAAGACAGTGTTCTAGTTCTCTCACCCTAAATAGCTGGCGGCCTTAGCATATGAAACATTCATATCTGTACTCTTCTGTTAAGCAAGAATGCAGTGACTTACCTTGCTTTTACTCCTAAACTAGAAAACAAATCGAACCCATAGTCCTTAAAAATAAGGAATTGTCTTTTTACTTTTTCTGTTTAAAACAAGGTTTACAAGTATAATTAATGCTCAGTGAACATGGGATTTTCCTCTGTTGTGAGCTGACAAAATGAACCAGCTTGGATGGCAATATACTAGGTTAAACACCAGCTTTCTTGACATGAAGTCAAACTGAATTTATGCTGAATAATTTGATTGGAAATTAGATCAGATTATCTTAAATAGGTCATTCAAGACTAACAGAGCAATAAAGGGCACTGTGTTTGCTGATGTATTTGACCCTGATATTACAGTCATGTCAAAACATGTAAGCACTGTCATTCCAGCCTAATTCATACAGCACAGTGCCCTCCCAAATGCTGTGCTCAGAACAGATGGTAAAAGGGCAGTCGGTCTTTCAAACATACAAAGTTTTTCTGATCTAATGCAGAAATTTACTTCTGAATTTTGAACTGACAGAATTTTTAAAATTGTTTTGATCAGTAAGAGTATGGCTGTCACCAAAATCAGTATGCTCAAGACTTTTTCTTAACAGGGGGTGGTTTAATGTTCAAATATTGCTAAAAGAATAAAAGGCAGAAGACCATTAAGAAAACAATGACACTTTTCTACAGTTCCAATCCTCACATATACCTAGAGCTAAAAGATATGAATTATGTATACCTCCTATTTCTCAAACTGATCTCAAACAGATCATTGTACAATCTGAAGCATTAAGCACAGTTTGAGAAATAGGAGCTACTAATAATGTAGGCAGAGTAAAATTGATAGGTAGCAAAATATGTTGCTGCAGAGCAGCTGGTCCTGCATAAAGCTGCTCAAGTGAGTCTTTCAGGAGTGGTGGCCCCCAGTACTTTAACACTGATGATATTATCCATGAAATTAAAGTAAGAGATGAAAGTCTGTATTTGATTGCTTGATTGCCTTCTCTATATGTAAGAATTTCAAAGGAGAAATAGAGACCTATACTCAATATCAGGCCCATCTTTCTTTAAAACCGTATTTTCTTATGTGTATTAATAATACTACCTTAACATCATACAGGTTATTAATATGACATTGTTTCCATTCCATGACATATTGGAGGATCGTATCTGATTTTTTTGTTTTGTTTTTAGTGTTGCAAGCCTTTCAGTGGACTAATTCTGCACTGGTGTTTTTAAGAAAAAAATTATATTGGAATTTTTTCATAACAGCTTCTCATGTAAAGTCTACTTTTGAGAACCTAACCTGTAAGTATGTTTGTCTGCTTGTTAAGAGAGAGGTAACATAGGTAAGTGAGACAAAAGCAGAAAGGAAGAAAAACTGAACAAAACAGAATAAAACAAGCCTCTCAACCTAGAACTATGTTACTGGGTCGTTGTGAATCATAACTTGTCATCAATAATTTTGTCTGTACTGAGGATGCAGTGAAGCAAATCAGAAAACTCACTAAGCCTGAGTATGGAAATTTCCTAAACAGCCTGGGGTGTGCAGAGAGCATAGTCATCACCTTTCAGTCCACCACTTTCTTCAGACTTTTTAATTCCAAAGAGTATTACAAATACTATNGGCGGTTTCTTCTTCTTGTTGTAACTGTTATCTCTGTTACAAAGCACCTCTGGGCCTTTTTCTCTTTCTCCTGAGCTAAAGAAAATATCTTACACACAAATTTTACTAAAGCTTAATGTTAAAAACTACATTTACTATATTATTCAAATGTTAATATTACATAACTTTTCTAAATAGCATATTACATATAGTAAATATCTGCGTAGAGCCACATACACAATATGACTTTTTCACACTACTCATTTTCATTTGTCAAACAGGGTAAAAAGCAGCAGTGTTCAATGTTTTTTTGCACAACTGGATTTATTCAAACTGCCGTTTCTCTAGATCATTGCACATTTTGTTTCCAGATTACATCACAAAGCAGCAAAAAGAAGTATTTTTTAGGATATCTTCAAAAATGGTGAAGAACACTGGAAAGCAGTATGATAAACATAGGGTAAATGACCACAAACAGGACTGTGCCAACATTCAAAGACAGGCAGAAGTGTTCTTTCCACAGGAGAACCCTGTGGCACGCTGCGTGAGTGATGGTCCTTGTCACTGCTCGCGCCCATTCTGGCGGGTGCTCTCACTGGAAGCCGCTATTCACCAGCACCTCCTGGCACTACTGCTCTGCACCCCAGCCTGCCTGAGCTCCAGCTGGGCACTGGTACAGCTATGAAATGCCAAAGATATAATGCAGTGGAGGAAATGCAGAAAGCCCTGCAAGAATCACCAGTGCTGTTAACTTCATGTTTTGTAGGGTTAGGGTTACAGTTAAGGTTAGGACTGTGGCAGTTTGCTGCTCCTCTATGTGGCACCACTGTTACTTCTGTGAACTTCCCTTTCTGTTGAACAAAAACAAAACCAACCAACCAAAACAACTCAAAGAAGCAGGGAACCAGGGAAAGCCTTGCAAACCCTTGCGAGTGAGGTGATGCTGCACACGATGCAGGAGCAGCAGTCTTTGGTCAGGTGCACGCTCGCCCTGGAGCTGTGGCTGGACAGAGGGCCCAGGGCTTCAGCCCTGCCAGGCCTCCATTTTCCACAGGCAACCACTGCTGAGGGCTTCCAGCCCCAGAGGGTGCAGCCAAACAAGGCTGCACCTCGTTATCGGGTCCTGAGGACACGAGAGACACGAACTCCTGGGGCTGGTCCAGCAGAGAGCAACAAACGTAACTAAAGAATTGGAGCGTCTCTTTTATGAGGAAAGGCTGAGAGAGCTGCACTTGTTCAGCCTCAAGAAAATATGACTGCAAGACGACTTTATCCGTGTCTGTAAATCTCTGAAGGCAGCATGCCAAGAGGATGGACCAGGCCCTTCTCAGCGGTTCTGAGCAACAGGACAAAAGGGCAGAAGGCAAGAGGACAACAGGCAGAAAATAATGCACAGGAAGTTCCGCCTGAGCAAGAGGAAGAAACTTTTTACAGAGCAGGTGACTGAGCATTGGAACAGATTGCCCAGAGAGGCTGTGGAGTCTCCCTCACTCGGGATATTCAAGAACAGTATTCTTGCCGTGTGCCATGTACTCTGCGATGACCCTGCTCGGGCACGAAGCCTGGCCCAGCCACCTCGCTGCCCCGCCCGCCCCGTGCCCACGCCGGGGACCCGCGCAGGCCGCGCCGAGGCGGGCGCTCCCCACGTGAG
>VXBR01002057.1:381347-451618 GCA_013400215.1 Cisticola juncidis | reverse complement strand
GGCAGAGGGGTCGCGTCGTGCTCTGCCCGGGCGAGAGCTCGGAGCTCGTGGAACAGCGAGTTCCCCAGAGTTTAGTTCTAGTAGTGTCGTAGAGTGCTCGGTGTCTCGGGAAGCTTTCTTGCAAATTTGTAGTTGCTGTATTACCGAAGCGTCGGGAAGACTTAAGACTGTAATTTCCATTTTGGAGTGTTAAGGTCAGGTGTATGTCTTGGTACAAGTGTCCTTTTTCAGACATTCAGAAAAGGGCATGTATGCGTATACAGAACCTTACTAAAGGTGAAACCTTCGGCTTCTCCATTCGCCCTTCTGTTTATTTTTTAAATATATATTCAAATCAGAAAACCAATACAATGTCCTAATATCATGGTAGTTATGATAAGGAGTCCTGAGTAAAGATCAGGCCTGCATGCCCATTGCAAGTTACTGCCTAACTAGCTTTACCCTCTTCTGCCTACCTTGAGTTTTGAAATAGAACCATGTACAGAAATGTTACAGTTGTGGATAAATGACATACCAAATGTATTGATGCTTTTTAAATGTATGCTGTATTGATGCATAAGTTTCGATTTGTTTTACAGGGAATATCTTGACAACATTACAGCAATTGGGCCCAGAACAGTTGGAAGTCCAGAAAATGAAGTTCTTGCAGTTAACTACCTCTTAGAACAAATTAGGGGAATAGAAAGAGAAAGCACGGATGCTCACAAAATATCTGTAGACATACAGAGGCCCACGGGCTCCTTCAGCATTGACTTTTTAGGAGGCTTTACTAGTTACTATGCAAACATAACCAATGTGGTAGTGAAGCTGGAACCTCGCAGTGGAGCCGAACATGCAGTGTTATCCAACTGTCACTTTGATTCCGTACCAAATACCCCGGGTAGGTCCGCGTGTTTGTTCCGTGTTTCTGTGTGTTACATGAGCCGCAGAGCTTGGCTCATGGATTTCTCCTGCCGAGCAGCCACTTTAGAATAGTGCGTCAGTCAGCTTGGTCTCAGTGAAATTCATGAGTTTAGCATTCCTGCTAAACTCAGGATTTCACTCTCACTTTCTGGTAGGCAGCAATTTACAGATGCTTATTTAGATTTCTGGAAAGTTTGGTTATATCTGCCCTTCTTATAATTCACTGCTTATGTGTGTAGTTCATGTGCTGTTTCATTGTACAGGTCTTTTCATACTTCTGTACTGGTTTAATCCTGGTTTTCCTTTCACAGGATGCTTTGTGCCAGAGACTATGCCCACTCCCACTAAAGGGTCTGCTTTGCCCTCCTTTTTCTGGTGTCTCAGATTTTCAGTCTGATATGCTTAAGATATGCCAGGTTTTTTTCTTTCCACATTCAAAGCTTCTGTCTTAAAAGACTAGTGATCAAAGACTGGGGTACTTTGTCTTGGCAGTGTGTATATCTTTTACTGCTAGTTTCACTGTCAGTGTTAGGTACTCTCTTACTCTTGTTCCTCTATATTTTTTAAATCTAATCCTGTTAAGTTATTATTGCAGCCAAGGTGTAAACTGCTTTGTAAATTTGTGGGTTTAACAAAGCCAGTAAGGTATGGATCTGAAACACAAAATTTGTTGTAAAACTCAGCCACAGGTGTGTGCCTGTTATTGCAGCTGAAAAACACCCACAGAAGGCACTCTCCAATGGTGTAGCCTTTACTGGAATTTCTTCATTTACATCCCACACAATATTTTATTTTTTTTGGTGGTGAACTTTATGTTCCTTAGCACATGTGACTAGTCTTCATTATTTAGGGAACAGTCGAGTATTAGCTAGAGAAATAAAGCTTTTTACTTCTACCTTTTCTCTGTCCATAAATAGTATACTGAACTTCTCTTTCTCCTCAATCATATTTGTACAACGTGAGTTTCTAAATTAAGCTTAATAAATGTGTTATTATTATGCTCCGTGATTGAGGAACTGCAGAGATGCTAATTACTGTATGTATAGTCTATGTATGTCTACCTAGACATAGAATATTTCACAAGTTAATAATACTATTATTATGATAATTAAAAATGGTTTTCAAATTGATGTCCTATGTAAATTGTGTGTCGATTTCAGTGTATCATAAAATAGGATTATGTTTACATCTATTATTTTCTTTACAGTTACTCAGACACTAAAATATTTCACCAACCTTGCACAGAAGTACCAAAAACATGAGTGGTTTGTATAGGATTTTACAGAAATCTGCAGAGGAGCTAGAAATCAGTGCTTGTTCTTAATCACAAAGCAGCCTAGTCCTTTGTAGCAGCAAGGAGCTGCTCTGCCATTTGTTTTCTTAGTATGCCACTTGCACATTACCTAACTAAGAACTTTTTATTTTCTCCTGTGCTGTGTTTCTTGTAGCTGTTTGCTTACAGCCCTTTTTTTCATTACCAAAGAGGTGGGCTTTTAACCAGAATCAGCATGACTCAAGATCTGCATATAATACATTTGAAAATCAGATAATAAAATATAATCTGCTTGTGCTGCTTATATATACAAAATACATGAAGCAAATCTCAGTAAATCATTAATTTTAGAAGGCTTGCGTTCCTTGTGAAGGAAAAAACAAAGTATTAAAAGAAGTGTCTTGTTAAGATTCTACTACTCTTCAGTTTATGTGGCCTATTTGATTTTTTTCTGTTAAACTCAATGGCAAAAACATCTTTGAAACTGTCATTGCAGACATAATGTGTATTTTTTAGGTTACCGATATCTGCTGTAAAATCTGTTACAACCTCCTGTCAGTTTTGTTATGTATGAGGTATTGGAATATATTTTCTCTGCAGATTTGTTTAATAGTCTAGGGTAACATAGCTGCTTTTATCAGATGTAAATCTGTATGGCTCTTGAAGCCAATAACTTATTTTTTCTTAACCTCACTGCAAGGCAGGTAAATGACTAATCTCACTGTAAACTATACACGTCTGCTGAGTTTTCAATGCAGGATTTTAAATAACTCCATGTGGCTAAGAGCAGATTCCTTATAAACTTGGGTTGCAATTAAGGCCCCTTCCAACTGAGACTATTCTGTGGTATTCTGTGAAATTAGTGGAAGCCTGTGACAATCAGGGCTTTAAATAAGGTATTTGGGTGGTGATCTTTGGAAAGCTTTTGTCAGAACACAGTCATCATTTCTGAGAAATCAGATAGAGAATGATGTATTGGAAAGATTTCAAATTTATTTATTCCATGCAACAAACTAAAGCTAAAATATTGACTAAGATTTATGTTTTTATTAGGAAATACGTCCTTTTCATAGCAGATACTTCTCAAGTTTTCCAAGCTTTGGAAAAGCTGCTTTTTTTTTTTTCTTTTATGTGTAATTTGAACATTTTGAGCAGTTTACAAGTGTACCTAAATGTCATGCTGAGGCCTCACCACACCTTCGTCAGTACCTCAGTGCATGTCATCAACATGTGTGCAACCCAGGCCCAAAGGAATGAGGTTTACATTTCTGTTAAAATATGTCCCAAATTTATTTATTAGATCAGGATAGGGAGGTGCTACAGCTTTCATCAAAGTGAGGGAAGTGGGAAAGTGGGAGACCTTGACTAAAAGATGGATGTTTAATCAAAATAAATAACCAGTGGGGCATGGGAGGTGTGAGATTGTAGAGCTGGATGAGAAACTCAGAGTTTAGACTGAAAGGGCTTTCTGCAAAGAAAGAGGGATGTGAAAAGCATCTGATCATGAAGATCTTGTATTATAATGTATATCTTTCGGAGGCTTTTAAAGATGTGAATTGTGATATCTCCTTAGCTTTATTTTGCAGTCTTAGCTTTATGTTGTTTTGAGGTTTTGTCCTAATAGAACGCGTTGTAACAGTCTAGAATGGTTTAGGATGGCTTGTGTGGGAATGTTTATTTTTTAAAATTTAAGAGTACTGTCAATGAAAGTTACATCCTTATTTATTCATGTTGTGTTTAGGAAAGTAGATAATGATCACATTGCTTTCCCAGTAACCTGGTTAGTCTGCTTTTGGTGAACAGTACTGTTGGACCTGATATCTTGTAATTCACTTGCTCAACTTCTGAACATAATTTTTCTCTCAGCTGTTGCTTTCTACTAGTACAGAGGTTACAAGCAGTACCAGAAAATATACTAAAGCTTAACACAATTGTACTGCACTTACATGAAGTGACTGAAATAGCATAAATCATTTTTCATCTCTTGTCTTTGTTGTAAATCTGTGCATTCGTTGTAAGCCTTATTATTTTGCTGATTATTTTAAGGTGCCAGTGATGATGCTGTTAGCTGTGCAGTGATGCTTGAAATACTTAACACACTTTCAAAATCACCAGAGTCCCTACAGCATGCTGTCATATTCTTATTTAATGGTGCCGAAGAAAATATTTTGCAGGTGAGAATGTGCCACAATTATAAATTATACATCAAAGCAGTATATCAAAAGTCTTAACAAGTGAAAGATATCGCTTGTGTTTAATCTCATTCATTAATTACTTGTCTTTTCTGAGGAAAGTGTGTAATATTTCAACGGGAAAAAGGCAATTGAATTAAGACTATTGTCCATATTAGTTCAAGTAGAAGACTTGCATTTTCTCCATCTGTTTGTGTTATCTGCATTTGTAGTCTTGAGCTGCATGCAGTCTTGAATGATGGAAAATAACATTTGTGCTTGTCTGGTAGATATATGACCTATGTTTTATTTTTCCCATCAAGGCTAGTCATGGCTTCATTACACAACATGAGTGGGCCAAGTCAATCAGAGCTTTTATTAACCTGGAGGCAGCAGGTGTAGGAGGAAAAGAACTTGTTTTTCAAACAGGTATGAGCTTGCATTGTGTCCAATTTCTACACTAGGATAATTTGATAATAAATTATGCAGACTTGAAGGAATATTGAAAATGACTAATAAGTGAAAGACAAGAGAACCTCTGTGCCTTTTTCCCAGTCCTGTGCAGCAGTTAAGTTGTTCTCAGTCTTTAGATAGTTACAGTCTAAAGCACTGCCACAGAAGTTGCTTCCTAGATGGGAAGCCTGTGGAGGGCAGAATAATAGAGTTTGTGTTTCCCTTTTACATCAACAGAAAAAGGAGAAAAAACGTGTGGATAGTATATATATCTTAATACTCATAGTTTCATATGTTCTATTTATTTTTCACAACAGTTCCATTACAATCTTTGCAGGAAGATGTTGTCATTAGAACCCCATCTGATGCTGAGGAAGCAGCAGAATTTCTGTGTTTTGTAGGCTACAGCTAGACCTGTGCCCCAGCCTTGCTGGACTGCAGACTTTCTTGTACTGCTGAAGCTGCTTAGCTGTTTACTTGCACTGAATGCTTTAGGGGGAGAGACTTTTTTCTAACCAACAGTATTGACGTGTGATATATATGTGATGGATTGGAAGCTTGGCTGAAGGTTGTGACTTCTTCATTAATGCTGGGTCTTTTTGAGACATGGCTTATCTGCTCTGCCACTGAGCACAGGAGGCAACAGTGGCTTGCTTTTTTTCCCCCATGTGTAACTAATTCTTTCTCTCATGTGTGAGTCATTCATCCAACACAAGTGTACTTACTATATGCTCTGTGGGACAACAGAGTTAAATCTCCAGCGAGTTACTTTGCATTATTTGTTACTGTGAAGATGCATATCCTAATTGAAGTTCTAAAAATATTTGGCGTGAATTTTCTTTTCATCCTTTGTTAGGACCTGAGAACCCTTGGTTGGTACAAGCATATGTAGTAGCAGCCAAACATCCCTTTGCCTCTGTGGTGGCACAGGAAATATTCCAGAGTGGCATTATCCCAGCAGATACAGACTTCCGTATCTACAGGGATTTTGGCAATGTTCCAGGTATGTTATCAAAAGACATGTCAATACACATCACATTCATAACAAGGACACTGTTCTGTGGTTGACTATGTGAACATCCTCAAATTTGGTCTGTCTCTCTCACTGGCAGGGAATTTCCCTGTTCCTTTCCTAAGAAAAGAGTTTTTAGATTGAGTCTGTCACATAGTTTGCTGGGGTGTTTTTAGATGACTGGTGTTTTCCAGAAGGAAACTCCATTGTAGAAAAGTTTCCTGAAAATAAGGAAAATACTCCAGGAATGAACAGTACTCTATTAAATATTCTGTTTTGAAACATCTTGGTACACAATATTAGTAACCATCTTGCAGGTATGAAATATCTGTATCTAATTGATAAACCAAAATCATCTTCTTTAGAGGCAATGATATAGTCATTAATGCATTTTCATTACCCTTGGGTTTTGTTTGGTTGGGAGTTTTTTTGTTGGTGGGATTTTTTTCTGTTGTTGTTTTTGCTTGGTTGTTGTAGGTTGGTTTTATTTCTTACTGGTGACATTGTTTTGTTTGAGGGATTTGATTTTCGGTTTTTGGTGGGTTTTGACGGGTTTTGGGGTTTTTTTCCATAATCAAGGACAGGACAGAAGCTTTCTGGTTTTGCTGATGAGTTTACAGGTTACTTTTCTGTGGACAATGAACGGTGGGAAAGATGTGAAATGTTCACCCAGTATGAACACAATTCAAAAGACTATAAACTTCTGTAAAGTTCTTGTTGTCCAGGACAGGTTGTCACTGAAGTCACTTTCAAGAAAAACAATATTTTTGAATTGATTGATAGTACAAAGCAGTTGTTCTGGCATATTCTGTACTGTTCTGAAGTACACTTCTATTCTGAAAATAATGTAGCTGATTTTGTACAGTGTCTTCTTTGTTCAGAATCATACCTGCATTGTAAATGATTTCTCACTGACCTTTGGGGGTTTTTATAATTAACTTAATACAAATTAAGTTAAAAGACTGGTTTGTTCCCCAGAATTGAGACCTAATTTGCCAAAAATCGTGAGAATTCAGATTGCGGATAGCAGCTTTTTGCATATGCAACTGAACAGTTCTACTGAATGTAGAACTAATGAAGCAGAATAACCTTTGGGTTTTGGTAAATACTTTCATTTGTTTGAACAACTTATGTGGACTTGGAAGTGAACCATTTTCAGACAGGCTCTCTGAAAAATTGTTTACATGTTAAAGTACAAAGAGCGCACCTGGTGTTTTGAGAAGGTGCCCTGTAGGTTCACGGTGCTCCTTATTACTTTTCAGCACAAACATTTGTTGAAGTGTTGCAAGTAAATTTGGCAATCACCTTGTACATCTTTTCTGAAGCTGATGTGGTGTTTGCATGTGTTTCTCCAGTTGCATACAGATGTCATGGGAATTGGTACCTGAAAGAAGACAGATGCTTTTAAATATTTTAGAGCTGTTCTCTTTTAAAGACACTGGAAATCCAGTTAGTTTTCCTTCTGCAAAGAAGACTGTTTTGTTTATCTCTAAGTATAATCAACTGGATTACAAAGTAGAGCAACATTTTTTGTGAAGTATATGGGAGGCTTTCACATATTTGTTTTGGGGTTTTAGGATTGCATAAATTTTAAAAATGCTGCTTCTCTTTCTGTAGGAATAGATTTGGCTTTTATTGAAAATGGCTACATTTATCATACAGAATATGACACATCAGACAGAATTTTGACAGATTCCATTCAGAGAGCAGGTTGGTATTTTAAGAATTCAGTAATTTACTGAACAGTAGTATTATAGCTGCTTTTTCATTTTGCTGTAAGATTGCTGTAGTAATAAATTGAAAATTTTTATTACACATTTAGTACATGTTGGTTGTATTCTCAAGAACAAAGAATTAACTGAGTACATATATTTTAAATAAAAAGGAAATATATTTGGTCAACTTGGGAAGATAAGCTTTATCAGCGTCCAGTGACGTTAATTAGATTTCACAGTT
Organism: Cisticola juncidis; assembly: GCA_013400215.1. Taxonomy (NCBI): domain Eukaryota; kingdom Metazoa; phylum Chordata; class Aves; order Passeriformes; family Cisticolidae; genus Cisticola; species Cisticola juncidis. The sequence continues at coordinate 443,850 of VXBR01002057.1, read as the reverse complement.
GCTTTCAAATCAAAGTTCTTGTCTATCCATTGATACTTGATTGTGATTGTTCAGCATTCTGTGTTCCTTTTATTCTTCCTAAGTCCCATTATTGGGTAATGTTTCTCATTAGAAGCTTTTGAGTAGGTTGGTGGCATAGAGCGTGATCTGCCAACAGAGGTTTTTGTATTAGAATGGACCACAGTCAAATTTACATGGTAGCACACAGACTGGGTATACAGGATTTATTTTCTACAACAGTTTGTGCTCACAGCAGGCTATTAGACAGACTGCAGTAAAGAAAATTACAAAGACCTTTAATTTCCCAGGAAAAGCTAGCATAATCCTAAATGCCTCCAGGATTTTGACTATTCACTCTTCAAGTTTATATAGAAGCCAGCTTAGATGACCAGCATGAATAAGGGTTTTAAACACTTCCTTGCACCAGTTTAGCTGCAGAACAGGAAGTAACACTTCTAAATTCCTATTGGAAAGATGATTTTAGTAGTCATGATGGTTTTATGTAGAACTTGTCCCACTAAATATATCACAGATTAAAAAAAATATATAGACTTTAGAGCCAGTAAGCACTTGTAATGGTCTTGTAAAAGCAAAATGAAGTTGAGAATGATTGTTCTTATTTGCTTACCTGTGTTTTAGTTGTATTGTGAGAAAGAAAAGGTGATTGATGCCTGGAGGTGATTGGTGCCACAAAGGAAAATAGTGCCATTGTCTTTATAGTCATGTGGGGAAAGAAAGACAGGACATGGAAACCTGGAGACGTTGCTTATTTGAAGAATCTTGAAGAAGAGGAAGATTAGGAAATTATAAACTCTTTTATGGGTTAGTCTTCAAGTCCACTGCTAAATATCAGAAGTGAAGAAGAGTTTATGGTCTGAAAGCCTGACTGTTGCCTTTACTGCTGTGGTGTCATGAGACTTCCCAAGTATACTTATTTTGACAGCTCGATACAATAACTAATGAAAATACTATCGTGCATGTGTCAAATCCCTTTTTGAGAATAATCATTTGTGTATTCATGTCTTTGTTGAGGATATTTCTATACAGTTTTTAAGAACTGTTATATTAAAATGCTCTGTGGTAGTTTATCAACCTTGATATAATTGTATTGTGTCTCTGCTCTTTTAATAGGTGACAATATTCTAGCTGTCCTAAAATACCTAGCTACATCAGAAAAGTTGGCTAAATCTTTTGAGTATCGACATGGAAATGTTGTATTCTTTGATATACTTGGTTTATTTGTCCTGGCTTATCCTGCTCGTGTTGGCACAATTATGAACTATATTACAGCAGCAATTGCTTTTTTTTATTTAAGCAAAAGAATATTACAGCCAAAACCCAGAGGTAAGTGTAGGTGATTTTTTGTTTTGGTTTGTTGTTTTAATTGCATGACTCTAACAAATAGCAGTTACTAGAAGCAAAAGTGTAGGTCAAAAAGTGTTCAGGCCATCACAGTATCTGGTTAGTAGAACTTCAGAAATTAATTTTAGATTTGCAGCGTGCCATAGGATTTGCTTTGTGTTTACATCTTGCATCTGGGTGAAAGGGTATGATAGGCCTGGATGTCTAGCATTTATGAATCATGATTTTGTCTCTTATCATTCCACGAAGATTAAAATTGGATCTTTTAAAGATCTGGAAATTGAAAAAATGGCCTAATATCTATTTTATTTTGTTAATTCGGATATGGTGTCAGAAACATGTTTCTTCAACACCTGTCTATAGACAGGACCAAGTAAGAAAAGAAATGGAGAAAATGACAGCAAACCTTAATAGAGAGTATAAACTAACTTAAATCTAGTTATACCTCGTTAGTACGTGTGGGAACATGCCTGTTTAAAAGTCTTAAGCAAACACACCCATCTCCTCCTCAAAATCCAGAAAACATTTTTGGAGTAAGAAAATAAAAGAAAAGCAACTCAATTTTTTTGTTGTTCTTAGTGTTTGGGGGGAATGAGGAGGGGGTTTGGGGTTTTTTTTAGTAGTTTGGTTGTTTGGTTTGATTTTGTATTTTTGAGGGGGAAGTTTTTGTTGCTGTTTTTTGTTGCGTTTCTTTTTGGATTCTTTTGTATACTTAAAAGTGGAACCATGGATCCATTGGTCTCCTAGTAAAATTTTTGCTGTTAAGAAAGCTGTAATCTGCAAAATACACCAAATATTCTGGGAATAAACCTTGCAGCAGGAATGTGTGCAAATAGACATGCAGAAATGTGCTAAATGATTAAAGCTCTGCTGTTAAGATCTCTTCACAGGGGATCCGTTTAGTTTGGTCATTAAAGTAGTTACACCATGGGGTAATTAAAATTCTAATGATAGTCTGCAGTAGAATACACAAGTGTTGAATGAAACTTTTTTTTTTTAATTTTTTCTTCATAGCTGTTCATAACCTGAAGAAGTTACTGGCTGCATTCAGCTTAACGCTGACGAGCTGGGTGTGCACACTGGTAGCAGTCCTCATGGTGGCAATGTTTGTCTCCATCATTGGACGGGCTCTTTCTTGGTACACCCATTTCTATGTTTCTGTGGCTCTCTATGGCACTGCAGCTGCAGCTAAGCTCATTCTTGTGCACGTGCTAGCCAAGAAGTTCTTCTACAAGGTAGGCAAGACTTTGTTGTTATTGCTGAAGGGCAATGAGGTAGTCAATCTGTAGAAGACCTGCCTTTTGAGCTGGTGAAAAAAGAAAAGGGAAAAGTTTTCAGTATTTAAAATATTGCTGTAAAAACATTGCTTCATCTAAACATAGTGATTGTTTAAATCAGAGAGGTAACGGCTATGTGATTTAAGGCAGCTTTGACCTTTAGGACATGTTTCAGAAAAAAGGCAGGAGTGACTTTGGTCACAACAACCCCAGGCAGTGCCACAGGCTGGGGCAGAGTGCCTGGAAAGCTGCCCAGGGGAAAGGACCTGGGGGGGCTGTGACAGTGACTGAACATGAGCCAGGCTGTGCCCAGGTGGCCAAGAAGGGCAAGGGCATCCTGGCCTGTAGCCGCAATGGTGTGGCCAGCAGGACCAGGGCAGGGATTGTCCCCCTGTGCTCAGCACTGGTGACGCCACACCTCCAATCCTGTGTTCTGTTCTGGGCCCCTCACTGCAAGAAGGACATTTTGGTGCTGGAGCATTTCCAGGTGTTTGGTCTCTTCTCTCAAGCACCCAGCAACTGGACAGGAGGAAATGTCAACTTATGCTAGGGAGGGTTCAGATTAGATATGAAGAGGCATTTCATTATGGAAAGAATTATCAAGCTCTGAAACTGCCCAGGAAAAGGGTTGGGTCACCAGAGGTATTTAAAAGATGTCTAGATGTGGCACTTAAGGACATGGTTTACCAGTGGCCTTGGCAGTGCAAGGCTTAGATCAAATTATCTCAAAGGTATTTTCCAACCTAGACAATTCTGTGATTATTCTGATTTGTAGTTGTTTTGACCACAGCTGGAGCCGGAACGGAGCTCTTGGTTGTCTGTGTTTTTCTCTGCAGTAGGTAAAAGTCATTTAAGCCCCTGCAAGGTTTAGTAAGGGTTTGCTGTGTGTTACTTTTCCATTGACAGTCATTTGTCATGTTTACTGACTGTCTACCTGTTTTAACCAATGTAATTTAACTTGTGTAATAATTTCATAATTGTAGATGATAACAGTCCCATATGGTTTTGTGTTAAATACAAATAGTCTTGAGGTATTTGATAGATGACACTCTTCCAGGGCACAGGTTGACTACTCAGGCCTGCTAGGTTGAGGTTTTAGCTGCAGTAATATTCAGTTGCTCAGCTTGCTGTTAATTGCTGTGACTTACCATCTCAGCCCTTTGGGTGAGTTTTGGACATGGGAATTTAGAAAGCCTTAGTTGCCAGCCCGGTAGAGGTGTTTGAAAAAGTTTTAAGAACTTCATGCCGTTTGATTGTATGAGAAGTTCTGAGTGGAGAAGGGAGTGTTAACTGGTACATGTATATTACCAAATACATATATTTGGTGTTTTCCCTTTGAGGAAAAGATGAGCCATTTATAAAATAGAGGCAGTGTTACCATTTTCCAGTCTTCTGGATGAGCTGGCAGATACTTTCATTAGCTGTTAAGACATTTCAGGTTCTGGATCTGTTTCATGCCTACTGATTGCCTAATCATCAGATCAACCATCTAAAAATCAGAAGTGTTGCATGCTGTAGCTTGCACCACACTGTAAGTTAATGTTGCTTCTGTAACTTGGATTTGACTTCAAAGTTGCATAAAAATTTTGGAAGCCAATCCCTTTCTTGGCTATCAGAGGCAGTACCTATCCATGGCTCAACGCTTGTGAGTTGAAAAAGCTTTAGTGTTGAACTTGGTTTGGCAACTTGTACGTTTCTTCACTCTCCTTCTTTTATTTCTTCTCTTTTATTTCTTCTTTCAAAACTGAAATAGGTGCCTTCTGATAACTGTTGTTTATGCAAGCAGTCCCTCTTGCTAGTCGCAGGACTTGCGGTTAGGAATCATGCACTGCAATTGCTGCAGCATTGCACATATAATTTAAAATAAAACCCCAAAAATAAAGCAAATCACATTTTTGATGGTAAAATTTCTCCTTTTTTCTCCTTGCCCCCTGAAACATAACTGGACATCTCACCTATGATGTCTTTTATTCAAAACAAATAACATATTTTAAAAAGCAGACTTCTGAAGGGAGAGCTTGTGGCATGACCTAAAAAGGCACCAGTATAATATTTGCTTGTGTAAGAAGTCTGTTAACAGCTATTCAAAAACAAGTTTACATTCTCAGGAGGTCCAGATAATTTTCCCCCATAAGTGTTACATAATATTTTAGTATGCTGTGTTACTTTTTTTAAAAAAAGGCCCTCTTTGCCTGAAACACTAGCCTTGTGTATTCTTTTGTATTGTTATTTGTACATTCCCTTCCTGCTTATTCCCTACCCTGTGGGGGGGAGTTTTTTCAAGTTAATGTCAGCAGATTTAGAAAACTAATGAAAAAAATTCACCATCATGGATAATTCTGTACAGTAAGAGAATGGTGAGATGATTTTTGTCAAAATTGTTTTGCCCAAGGAAGATATTTATATGCTAGGAACATGGATTTTTCTATGTGTTTTCATGAGATGGGATCTCTGGAATGTGCACAGTAATGAAACGCATTTACTTCTTTTTGTCACAGAATGTGAATGAGCAGTACCTGGGAGATGTTTTTTTTGATGCCTCATTGATGATTTGGTCAATAGCATTGGCTGTGATGACTCAGATGGGCCTTTGTTCAGCATTCATTTGTACGTTATGGGTAGCATTTCCTTTACTCACTAAACTGATGATCCACAAGGAATTCAGCCAAAAAGGTATGGGTTTTGAGGAGCAGAAATTGTGTTTCAAAACTTGTACTCCTACTCTTATTTAAACAAAAGAAATGTCAAACATTGACTTTGAGTAGTCAAGGTAACTAAGTCACATTTTTGTAATGAACAAATGTTCTTGAACTAAAGACAGTTTGAAACTGTGAGAAGCTTTAAAAACTACACTGAAAAGTCCCATATCTCAGGCTGAAAAAACAGTATGTGAGTGTATTAGTAAGTGATCAGAATTTTGATGAACATTAAAGGTTCAAAAAAATATTGTATTATTTAAAGAATGGACAGAGAACCCGTTTGAGGGGGTTTTTTTGTAATACAAGATTAATTTCGCAGTGATTTTGAAAATTGTACTGGTATTGGCTGTGCAAAATGAGATCTTCTCTCCATATCCATGTTAGGATTGAGGGCCAGTGTTATGTACTGGTCCCTGTAGCAGTATATCCTTGTGGATATATCAATAAAGCTGTGTATTTATGTCCTTTTAAGCTTTTGCTTTTTTGTCTTTTGTTTTCTCCTGTTCTGCATAGGTGCCACAATGAAGTTTATTGTGATGTACATGCTGGGGATGTTTGTTCCCTATCTGTATATGCTGTATCTTAGTTGGACTGTGTTTGAAATGTTTACACCTGTCATGGGACGAAGTGGTTCAGAAATTCCACCAGATATGGTGTTGGCAGGATTTATTGTTATCTTCACTATGATCCTGTCTTCCTTTTTTGTAAGTAGCATTTGCCAATGTTGTTTATAACCCTTAAACTTTCTCTGTAGTTTAGAAAGATGGGGGTTTAATGAATACAAGAAGTTAATAATAATTTGATAGTATCTTAAATGTTACAAGAAAGTTCTAGAACTTGTGTCAAAGATTCCATGGTTTCTGTTAGTCAAAGAAAGGTCATTGAAGCAGAGCTTATGTTGCTCTATGATGATGTGGTAAAGACTGACTTAAAATACAAAATGTAATTCTGAATTTTGAGCAGATTCATTTTAGGTGTAATATATGACTGAACAATACATGTACAAACTTAAAAAAGAATACTCAAATTTGTGGGCTTTTCCTGCTGCCATAGAATCTGGAAAGATTCTCTTGGTTTGGGGTTTTATTGTTGGCAGACGTTTTAAAAGCAGGAAAGTTTAAAAGCTCCAGGAAGTACTCACTTTATTCCTTTTTTATAAAAGAAATCATCTTTAAAATCCTAGTTTTAAATACTGAGATTAAAAAGAAGTGTCTTGTATGAGGTAGTACTTGCAATTATGTCTTTTTTATGTGCCTTCAGCTCTATAATAGAATTTTAGAATTATACAAATAGTGTCTTATATCTAAGTGTTGCAGTTTTATAACTGGACTGTTTTTTTATTCTCTAGATTAACTTCATTTACCTTGTCAAAAGTACAAAAACGACACTAGTAACTTTAACTACTGTGTTTGTAGTCACTCTGATTCTCGTTTGTAGTGGAATCTTCTTTCCTTACAGTTCTGATGCAGCTAATCCAAAGCCTAAGCGAGTCTTTCTCCAGGTAAGAAAAGCTTTGCATGTTGTATTGCCTCTTTTGGTTGCAAGAGTGTTTGGTTTTTTCAAGGCTAAAGCTGTAATGATTATTCCTGGATTTGAAGCAATTGCTAATGATTCCCTTGTTCACTCTCAGTGCTCAGCTCATCTGTGTTAGAAGAGCAGGGTGTTTTAGGGGGTTTTAATGGGTGAATTGTGTAAGCAGTGGTCATTTTAAAAGTGAATGGGGTTTGACTTGGGCTAAAACAATAATCTTCTGATGGTGTTTTTATGGTATGTTTCTTATCTGAGTAATTCTTGCAATTTTGTTCATAAATACTCAGATATGTGTTCAGTACTGAAAGGGCTACTGAAAATCCAGTAGTCCTTAAGGATTCACATGGACGTTACTTCAGAATCACCTCTGACTCTTGGAAACTTCAGAGGCTCCATTATCTTTCTGTGTTTGTTTTTTTTTTTTTTTTTTTTTTTTTTTTTTTTTTTTTTTTTTTTTTTTTTTTTTTTTCCTGTAGCACACGAGCAGAAGATTTCATGATCTAGATGGAAATGTGGTTAAAAGTGACTCTGGTATATGGATTAATGGGTTTGATTATAATGGAATATCTCACATAACTCCCCATGTACCTGAAATCAATGACACCATTAGAACTCCGTGTGAGGAGCAGGCTCCCTTCTGTGGCCTTCCGTGGATTCTGCCAGTGCATTTCATGTTCCGGTTCGTGTGAACTCTGCTTCACTTCAACACTTCACGGCAAAGTACAGGGGTCATTTGTGCAATTTCACTTACATAAGGGAATAAAAACTAAGGATAATCCTGGTCTAAAAGTAAATAATCCTTCCTCTTCAGAAGACAAATGTCTGCCTAGATGCTATGTCTTCTGCCACAGTGTCCGCAAGAGATTTATGGGTCTGATGCAGGAGCTGTAGAAGTTGATGTATGGAAAATAAAAGTAAGCACCAGTGGAGAAAAAGGTGAAGAGGAGGCCTCCTAAAGGACAGTTCAGAGTAGGAGGATATGTATCTCCTCTCTTTTTCCCTTCCTCCACTGCAGCTGACAGCACTGGATGTCTAGAGTAGCAGGTTTCACAGAAGGAAATCAGCTGCTGTGGCTATTTCTCACACCTCAGGAATCTTGAGACCAAAAGTTTAGCTGTTTGAGGGTGAAAGTATTCTCATTGGTTTTGTGATTTAAGGCAGATGAAGGTAATGAATTGATACACTGGTGACTGTTTTTCTTTTAACATGTCCTTTAAATATTTGTTTGGCCACAAGCTGGTTTTACCTGCCTTTTGCTAGAATCAACACCTTTTGAGTGTTTCATGTAGTAGCAGCACAGCTGTACTACAGAGAAACTTCTTGTCTTTTGATGTTTAGTACCTCAGGGTGTTGCATTGAGAATAATTTGAAACCTTTTTTTCTCCACAGGAAAAACTGGTACCTTCCTGCTCCAGAAATTTTGCCAAAAAGCCCCATTCACTTTAAACTTCTGTCCAAGAAGCTGATGCCCTGGAACTCCATGAGGTTAAACTTTGAAGTGTCTGGTGAGTGACTGAAACTTCTGGTTTGTGATTTGTATGTATTTTATGCCCATAATAAATCAGGCTGTGACTCCAGTCCTGCAGGTTCTAGTGTGATTCCAAGATAGTGAGCTTTCTGAGATGAGCATGAATTAATTCAGTTTCATAGTACACCAGAAACTGAATGGTGTCTTGCATTTCTTATTTCTGGGACTGATAACCTCAGCAGTCTTGAGGAAGTCTTGAATGTTTTACAGCAGGTCCTTTCTAAATTGAATCTTGTAGCATTTAATATGTTAGTATGTATAAGACTATATTATATTTATTATTATAAATTGTCCTGTATTCCTCTGTTACACCGTCATCTCACTTATCCCAGTGCTTGGAAAAAATTGAAGCATAAGACATTTCTATCGTGCTTTGGAAGACACGAATAGTAGTTCAAGGATGAGGTGGTGTTCTGTGGGAGAGCAGGTGGCTGTTCTGCCTCTGCCCGTGGATACACGCGGACGCTCATCTCTGTCCCCACAGGCCCCAGCCACATGTCCCTGTACGTGCGGCCGCGCGCGGGGGCGGCGCTGTCCCGCTGGTCCCTCGGGGATGGAGTGCCGGTCGCCAGCCTGGGGGGAGACTACTTTGTGTTCTACTCCCACGGGCTGCAGGCGGCCCCCTGGCACTTCTGGGTGGAACTGACGGTGAGTGCGGCACCGCTGCAAACCTGCTGATGCCTTTGTCCACTCTCTTCCTGCTGTGGCTGCATTCCTGTGTGACAAATGTCACAGGAGCTTCCTAAAGCTTTGCTGTACTTGGTAGATCTTAATTCTGGTATCCCTCTTTCAATATGTCAACTTTATAGATCAGCTCCCGTGTATTTTCCACAAGTAGTCTGGCAGCTTGACAAACAGCCAAAGGAAAATATTTTTCTTGTCTGGATGGTCTTTAATCATAAATTTTTATTTTTTCTGATCTTAACCTCATAGTTCTTGAAGTTTTATCTTTACTACTGTTATTTCAGGGTTGATTTTTATTATTATGGGTAGTTCCCTTTCCCTTTCTCTTCTCGTTTGCTTGGGTTTGGGAAACTGGTGGAAATTGAACCCTTGATGGAAAATTTACCCATCTTGAAGCTGAAGAGATTTGCAAAAGCTTTGTTTTATAAACTGTCTTTTGCATTATTTTCAACTGGAAGCAAGGCTTCCAGCCTTGCTGTTTCAGGAGGATTTATGATCTGCCTCTCCACTCTTCTAAATTGCAAAAGAATAATATTTTGCAGACCTGTATGTTTTTACTATAGGTTTAACAGTGTCTTATCCTTTGAGTAAATATTACAAATATCCTTGAAAGTTCAGAAAGTCCCTTCTTCCTTCCTGCACCAGGCAGTCTAAATACAAATAATCCTCAAAGGGTACTCAATAAGGCAGGCTGGAGTCTCGAGTGTGACAAGCCTTGCAAGAATGATAGTGGCAAGGCTAGGCAGAAGGGGCTGTATATCCTCAGGATTTGCTGTAGAAGGATCAGTGTAAATACTGTGTTGGAGTCCGTATCTTGATTTGTCAGCAAAACAGACAGATGCAAACACTGAAGTTGGAGCACATGGAAGCTGTGTAACACATCAGAGGCACTGTGATCTAAACATCTGGTTGCCAGTTCAAGTCAAATCGAGCTCATCATATAGTAGTGTTTTAACACAGAGGACAAGAACTGCAGGATGGGTTTTGTTGCATAGATACTGTCTGTAGAAAGTGCATCTGAATTGATCTCATGTTGAAAGGTCATGAACAATCATAAAGCCTGTGTTGTCCTCTTCTCGCTTTCAGGCCCCAGAAAAGCATTCTGATGGAATAGTGTCCCTCGCCATAGCAGCACATTACTTTTTTGGGGAAGATCAAAAGTCACCTCAACTCTATGCCTTACTGGAGAGGTTTCCAAACTGGACATTTTCTTCCGGCTGGTCCTGTACTTACGACCTTTTTATCTTTTAATTTTGACAGCAATGCTGCAGGGCTAATAGGATTATCTCTGATGCAGAATGCCCTTGTGGCAAGAGCTTTCTAATAAGATGCCAGAGACTTCAGCAAGAATTTAAAATACTTCAGCAAATGGTGTTTCTTTGGCAGTTTGACTGTTTAAAGTCTACTGCTATCTTGGGGATATAATGATACTTTTCTGAATGCAGTTCATCTTGGCTCTTCCACTTAGTGGGTTTCTTAAAAAGAAAACTGCACTTGATGAGTTAATATTAGCATAATAAATGGTGGCAGTTGCAGTGGAAGGGCTTAATGGAATTATTTTGGTGTTATGTAAAATAATACTTCAGTGATATGTGGAGGATCACCTACCAAGCCTATCCGTCCTATTCAAGTCCAGTCTCCAGCTAGAAGGTGTTTGTTCCTGTGGGAGCAGGGCAGAGGTGGCAAAATCCTGAGCCTTACTTTTGTCACTGGATGAAGTCACTGAACACTGTGGTATTCTTGTAGGTTGCATTGAGTCCTTGGCAAATGCACAATGCAGAGAAACACTATTATGATGGAATTTGGTAATTGTTTATCCAAATGGTATGTTTCTGTTTGAAAACTTAGTTCTACCCCTTTTCCTGTGTTTTTGGTGTGCAGCATGGGTGGCTAAGTTCAACCTAACTACCATCTAGTGGTTTTGTTCCTATTGGGATCTTTCACTATCAGCACACAAGCATGTGACTTGCTCTCTCATATGTAAGAGTGGTAACTCCACACTTCGTTAAGTGAATGTCTCATAATTAATTACTCTAAATTCTAAGTTACCTTCCAATTTATTAGAATTGGCTAATTTTGGTATCTCCTCTGGAGAAACTTTTGGTAGTGTGTCAGCATTGCACTTGCTAATACATTTTACTATTCCTTAAAATAAGGTTTCCTTTCCATATGGAAAAGTACCTAAAAGAGTAATCTTGAAAAGATGTCTTATACTCTGGATTGCTCTTAGTTTATTCTCATAATGGATGGATTTTATAAATGGCTGTGTTTCAGAGCATCTTCCAATTTTAATTGACAAGCTTTGAAATCAGAAGCTAGTGACCTCTTTTTTTATACCTACCAGGTTTTGTGGGTTTTTTAGTGAAGTGGTTAATAGTTAGGGGTAATTTCTGAAATTCACATAACTTTTCTTATCTGAAGGAACCTCATTTTTTTTCCAAATTATATATAAAATATTTGGCTCTATCAATACCACGCTACAAATTTAAGTGTTTTTAATCATATGAGTATTGCCTAATGTCATGCAGAGCAGATTTTGTGCAGGCATCATCATTTTGAGTAGAAACATGCTAATACTGGTAAGTTTGCAGAGCACATGTAAAAAGATTTTGTGACACTTAATTTGTGTGATGGATAACAACTCTCCAGTCAGGTATTTTTCTTTTGGGTTGTTCTGTAGTTGTGTGTAATAGTGGAAAGAACCAGCGTCATTGGTTGCAAGTGACATTAACAAAGATTGTCAGCTCACTCATGGACTAGGGTAAGAGGTTTAATTACTGTAATCATAATGAACTGGCCATCAGTATTTTGAAACCTGTGGGTCTATACATTAATGTGCACTAATCATCACTCACCTGATTGTATCTGATTTGAAAGTACAATCCCTATATTATTTAAAAGTGCTATTAGTGATTTGAAAATCAGAGTTATGAACTAAACTCCTGTGTCTTGAATCTCAGCGAGTGTGTTGTACTGTACTCTAGCTGATGCACAGCTAGTTAACTAAAGCTGCACTGATATTTACCATCTTCCTCAGTTTGTATTTTTGTGTTTTGCCTCTGATTTAAAGCTTTGAAAGTGCTGTGTGAAAAATTCATACTGGGAGCCAAAAATATAAAAATGCCTTTTGGCAATTTCTGAAACTTTAAGTGAAGCAATAACTTCTGCTGTCTCAGGATTTGATTCTTGTTAAATAATTGAATTATGAGGTATGTCTGGTTTGTTGCAAATTTCTGTCTGTAAATAAAAGCAAAACTTGATTGGTGACACTTGATTTTTAGCATGATTAAAGGCTATATATTTGAGTTGTTTTCATTCATTGCAGTAATGTTTTACTTGAGTTTGGGATAGAAATACTGCCAAGAGGTGCTGGGTTAGACAGCTGGTGTTAGACTGTGTGGAAGATAAGCTTGGCCAGAGAATGCAAAAATCGTCTCAGTTGAGAAAAGTTAACCTGGGAGTTCTGGCTGGTTTCCTGGAGAGGAAAGTGGTTTTTGAAGTAAGATGTGATACAGAGGAGTCACTGGTAGCCATGCTCAGTATTCTTTGCAAAATTGATGATTGTCTCAGATTTAGGATTGATTTAAACAAAGAAAAGCAGGATAGAAAAATTTGCTGTTTGAGTCCATCTGCTTCCCTATTCAAGTACAAGCAGATGAGTCTTCTGCTACTGTTTGTGTTATTATTTATCCTAACAAAGCATTGTGTGACTTACTCTTTGAAGCATATAAAGTGCAGCTGATAACTTTATGGTACAAGGGTGTAGAGTAGAAACATTATTTATTCTTAGTGGAGGCTGTAAACACTTGTTTAGAATTACCTTATGCTCATCTGAAACAATTTACATCCACGGCATTTTCTTCTGTTTTTCCCTCATTTTGATGGCTTTTAGAATCTGCTGTGTTCTCTATTAAAATACATATTTCTGAAGCTGACTACTAAGCACTTCATCAGTTTAAGCAAAAGAGGCCTCTACATGTTGTGGTTATACAATCCAGTGCGTCCTTATAGTGTGTTACCATACCTTCAAGATTGCCTGTCAAGTAGAAGTATGCATTTGAAAAAGTTGGGATAGATGCAGTGAACAGGAAAGTTTCAGCTATCATACACAAACTGATAGACTGTTGAGCTGAGTGGGGCTGTTCTTTGCTAGTAAGATCTGCCTTTAATGTCTGTCAGTGTGGTTTGGATTGCATTCCACCTGGAAAAACACTAATCAAATAGACAAGATCTAACAAGTCTATACAGAGCTAGTTGTAGCAGGTGGGGCACAGCTGGAGAACAGTTTGTCTGCACGGCAAAGCTGTTCCATACTTTTCTCCCTCAAGGGCTAAATGTAATCTCACTTTCGATGATTATCTGGAAGGGCCTGCAGGATGACCCATTTTAGAACTTAGTATGTCATCTTGGTGGAGAAAGGTCGGAAGACATGCAAGATCAGTAAACCTACGTTCTGTGTTAGTGTCAATTTATGTAACTGTGGCTTCCATTTTGAAGACAGAACATGCATTCTCAACCTTTATGAAAATCCTTTTCAGTCTTGGGGTATAAATTGATCCTAGAAATTAAATTAGCCAGGCTCCCCTGCTCACTGTGGAAGAGGTTCTGTTGGGCCGCAACTCTTCACGGTTCTGTCAATGCTGTGGGTGCAGCTTGAGAACATGCTGATCATTTAAAGCAGTCTTGAGCCAGAAGGACAAGCCAGTTTAGGGAGATCCAGACATTGCTGTCTGGATTTCAAGCAGCATGTCAAGTATCAGTGGTCTTTAGCAAACTTTTTTTTTTAACAATTCAGTTTCAGAAAGCTGAAAGAATCAGTCTTAAAAACTAGCAGTAATTAATCTAAGAACAGTTCTTCCCATATGTTTGGAGAATGGAACAAATAAAAGCTTCAAAGCCAGTAAATATATAGGTGAAATTCAGTTACCATCTTAGAAAGCTGCCCCTGCAGTTTATTTGGAGATAGTTTTATTGGGGAGGGGGTGGTGGTTTGTTCTGTTTGGGTGGTTTTGGTTTGTTTTGTTTTGAGGTTTTTGTTTTGTATTGTTTGGGGTTTTTTTGTTTTATTCTTTCGTATGTGTTGGAGTTTTTTGGGTAGGAAACAATAACAAAGTAAGGAAAGAGTCATTAGGAGCCTTCTATCTGCTGTGTAGTAGCTTCAGGCTCCAGCTGTGGACTCTTAAAGCCTTCTCTCAGTGCTCTCTGAGTAAGTAAGCCCAAGTAGTTTCCCGTTTCAGGGGCCATGTGATAAACAGAACACTCAACAGCTTTGTATCTCTTTTTTCTCTGCTTAAACACTGGGATGACTTACACCACTCACCCTATGCTGCCACTGCCTACTAGTGTACTTCAACAAAGCACAGCTGAAACTGTGCAGGAAACTGAACTAAGACATTAAGTTGTGTCTGTAGGCTTTATGTTCCCCCTTACGTGGAAAATCTATCCTTCAGTTGAAGTCAGCTTAACCACTCTCAGCAAGTTACCCATCATCTTTTATAATACATTATAACCATAGACAACTTCTCCCCTCAGTTTATTATGAAAAGGACCTCTTTTGAATTCAGGTATTTCTGCTTACTTAACAGTGGGTCTCAAACGTGTAGCTTAGAGACACTTTGGCTCTAAAATCATCAGAACTGGTTTCTTTGACCTAAAACATGCTGAAGCAAAATTAGCTGACTTGGGTTGGCAAAAGTGATTGTGAAAAGCTACCTTCAGAAATGTGACTTGATTCAGTTTTACAATACCTGGGGTGACAGGGTTTGTTAAATTGGTAGCAAAGAATATAGAGTATTATTGCTGTTTTTCAGAGACAGTTAGTTTTGCACAGGATGAGAACCAGATCAAGAAAACTTGATGATATACAAATTGTTGTGAAAGAGGAAGTCTGACATCAGCCATTTTTATGTGAGCTGCATACACAAAATGAAAAGTGTCACCATATTGGAATTCCATAAAAAAATGTTGATCCTCAACTGGTTAAGTGGACCAGTTTTCTGCTCTTTAGTTACATAATGCAGATTTGTAGAAGAATAAACCTTTTGTGATGGGTTAACCCTGGCTAGCTGTCCTGATACCCTCCCCTCAGCAGACCAGGAGGAGAAAACAGGATGAGAAAATTCTTGAGCTGAGAGAGGAACATTACTCACTGGTACAAACAACAAATGAAACAAACTGGCCTTGGGAAAATTAATTTATTACCAATTAAAAGATTATAACCAAACACTTAGCCCCAACCTCCCCTTCCTTGCCAGATTCGCTCTTCAACCATCTCTCTCACAGTGGTGTAGAACTGGGGATGGTCAGTTAGGGGTCAGGTCATGGTCAGTCGGTAACGTTTCCTCTCTGCTCCTTTCCTCTCCTCACTGCACTGTTGCCCTGCTCCAGCATGGGGTCCACTCTATGGGATACAGTCTCTCATAAACTGCTTAACGTGAATCCTCCTCTTGTTGAATGGTCCTTCAAGAGGAGACTATGCCAGGATGGATCCCCGTGGGCCACAGTTCTGTGCCAGAAACATGCTCTTGCATGGGCTCTTTGGGCTGCAGCTTCCTTCAAGGCTCATCCATCCATCTGCTTAGTGTGGGAGCTCCAAGGCTGCCCCTGTGGTTCTCTCTCCAGCATGCTCCACAGTGGGTTGCAGGTGGAGAGCCTGCTCCCCCATTGTTCAAAACGATTGAGCTGCTGAGCAGTGCCACAGCAGTGAGAGGCTAATAATAGCAGGACTGTTAGGATATCATTTAATGTGTGTAGTTACTTGCACAGAGCCACAGGCTGCAGGGCATCTCTGTTCCAGTGCTTGGATCCTCTTGCTCCTCCTTTATGGGCCTGGCTGCCTTCAGGACTCTTCCTCACTCATCTCCCACAGCATTTTTTACCCCTTGTTAAACACATTACAGAGAGGAGGCTTGGCTGACAGGCTTCCCTGTGTCTGCTGTAACTGGTTCTGTCTGACACAGCCCCCCTTGCTACCACACCCTGACCACCTAAACCCACTACATCTCTTTTCACAGCAGCAGGTGGATGTAACTTCAAAGATGCACTAATAAGGTCAAGGTTTGATTCCATCATCCTGTTAAAAACAAGCCACAGGAGTATGAAAGACAATCTTCATCAGGTGTTTTCTCTGAGAGCTTTGTTTCTCAAAGATGGCCTATCTGAAGGGCTTGAAGTCAGAAATAGTTATTTTTCACAGGAGTAACTTCAAGTAAAGTTGAATACATTTGTCTTTTAATTACGAGTATAATAGCAGTGAAATCAAAATACAAAATTAGCACGTAAGATTTGCATAGAGATAATTACTACTAAAGAAGTACAATCTTCTAAAATGTCACAACTAAAAAGTTTTACCTGCTAAACAACAATAACACAGTAGTAAGATATGAATATTAAGAATGTCAGTATATCAGTTAATGTATGTTTTACTTGCACAGATCCAAAACCTGAACAGCAGAACGCTGACTAGGATGGGGTTGGCTTACATCATTACCACAGAACCACAGAAAAATTAACTTGAAACACAGTTTTTATTTCTTTTAACATAGATTAAGCAGGTTTCTTTATCATAAAAAAAAAGCTTTAAGTATTATCCCCTTAAAACAATAATGAATTTTGATGTCAGGTCATAACAGGCTTGTAGGTATGATAGACATTATCTGTAACCAGTAGCTACAATGCAGAATAAGCTTAATGCTGGGACTCGGACTGAATTTCTTTCCTCTAACTTCAGTCTCAGTTTCAACTCTTACAAAATGAAGTTTAAGTTGCATTCATTAATAGCTCCAGCTTTCCACGTAATACTCGCAATTATTGCACTTGTACTGGTTGTATTGGCTTAGTAAAGCCATTCTAAAGCAAAAGTTTAATATCTGTACATTTTAAAGCACTTGATCTTATCTACAAAGGAAATAAAGATGATGAAACCACAATTCATTTAAAACTCAATTGTGAACAGTCCTAATTTTCAGATTTTAAATGGATGTGCGTTTACTAACTACACTAGAAAAACAACAGATGCTGTAACTACCTTACGATGACTAGTTTGGTCCATGTCAGTAATCAAGTGATGTTATAAAAAATAAACTAGTTTATCGTGTATAAAATGAGTAATGTTGCATTTTTGTTCAGATTGCACAGTACAAACAAGCTAATATCTAAATTAATACTGTTACAGGTAGTTATTACATAGGGACAGCAGCTAGAAAAAATAAGTACCTCAAAGCAACAGACTTCTGCAGCCAGGTTTTCATAACATTTTATGAAAGTTAAATATGTCTTAGTTAGAAGTATGCATATTATAAAATGTTTGAAAAACGTTTAAGTATGAGCTGTTAAACTAGTTTTCCATAGCAAGAGTATATGATGATTATTTACATTTTAAAAATCCATTTATCAGAAAAGAATTTACAATGAAATAAATAACCTTCAGCAGTCCCTTGACCCAACCACAAGATCTGTTATGTGGCAGTAAAAAACAGGTAAGCCGCCTTGTATCAGTGTTAGGTCAGTAAAGTATGCCTCATCCAAAAAGAAGTGCAACTCTGCTTTAACTTTACTAGCCATCTAGAAACATGCAAATACATATAGGTACCTCCAAATATGGTACAGCCTTGAGTATTTGTACAAGATTATTCACAAAAACATACACTATATTTTACAGTCCTTTAATACAAAATATCGGTATCAAACCAATCTGAACTGCATTGATCAGACATTTATTAGGCAGGCAAGCTGCAAAGAAAAGTTTTTATATTTAATCCCCTCTTCGCCTTTTAAACTCAAGATATAAGTAGTTCAGAACGTGTTGGTGATGTTAAGGTACTGATGAAGCATTGGCTGAATCTGTCTCCATGTGTGTTCACTGTCTCTCCAACCCTATTTAAAGTATCAAAATGTAAAGCTGCAGTCTGGTGATTGGATCAAAAAAGAGTCATGCCTCCTTTTGAAATTACTAGATGAAACTGGTGCTTAGTTATCCCCACTAAAAATTTCAGATTGAAATATTTAAAAAAAACGAAAGAAACAAAATTTTTAAAAAGAGTTCAAAACACAGAAGCAGATCTCAGAGCTGGTTTGCTTCCTTTCACACCTGATGCTTGGGAAGTTGTTCACCTTCCATTTAAGACACAACACAGTCATAACTGCCTTCTTGGAATGAATCCTCCTCCTCTGTCTTAGCCTTGTCCTCTTCATGTCTGCTTGCATTACTGCTGCCAGCATCACTCTGAGGATTAGTGCCATGGCTAGATGAAGTCCTGCTTTCCTCAGCTCTTGGGTTCGCTTGTTCAGGAACCTTAGAAGGATTCACTGGCTGAAACGCTTCAGGTTGTACTTGCTCTTCTACTATTTCATTAAGTTTCTGGATCTGTGGTTTGATGATACTTAGAAATGGCTTGTACCCAGGGCTAGGAAGAGAATGGGACAGCACACCATGTGTGAATTAATTAGTACTTCTGTCACGTGCCTGAAAAGCAGAAATTAATTTACATAAAGAGAAAACGGTAACCCTAATCAAACAATAAAAATCGGAAAGCTGGTTGCTTTGGGTTTGTTTTGGTTTGTGTTTCAGGGTGTTTTTCTCAGTTTGATTACAGCTCTCAGAAGGGATGTTTCAGCTAAGGCTAGGGTAAATAACTCAGAGTTACTTTGTAGGTAACAAACTATCTACAGCTCAAATGAATTTGAAGGTGGAAAGTAACACTTACCAATCTGTTGAAGCCCACTTGTCAACAGCATCTAGGCCAGTCTTGATACTCTGACAGATTTCTCCATCAATATCAGAGGACTGCATGATGCTGAAAACCTGGTTGATAACTGAAGATTCTCGGAGAATAAGGCCTATGACAACACACCAATCCAGACATCCTGCTTCCATGAAGATATGTAGCAAGTACCTATATGGAAAAAAAGGCCGTTTATTTTTCTACTCCCAAGGCAAAAAATAGCAGTGTGATTTTGTATATTGTTTCTTTCTCCAAGTGCTGTATGCCAGCAATTCTCAGTCTCAGAGGCAGACATGTCATTACTTACCGCAGCTGCACCTGTGACTTGTGTGGCCCTTTACTGGCCAGCTCTAGAGAGAGCTGCTCAAGCTCTGACTGAGTTAAACTTAGACTGGAGAAGTTTTCATCCACCATTGTCCAGTCTCCATCCACCATAGAACTCGTTTCAGTCAGGTCCGTTGCTGAACCAATACTGCATTCATCACCTATCAAAAACACTCAGAAACATAAGGGGAAAAAGAAACTACTTACTTTAGTAAGACTCAGAATTTCTGAACTACTTCCTATAAAAACTGACAAATAGTAATGCTTTTTAGTGTATCAGAGTTACTTCAGGCATATTGCCCATCCTGCTTCATCATTCTTCTTGTGACACTGGATGGTAGAACTACTGTCACAGGAATGATATTGTTTTTCTAGCCAGTAAAAATAATTCAGAATTATTGTCAGTAAGAGATCTTAGGTATGTGTTGGCAATCATCATAAAAGCACCAATACAGCATCTTGCATATTACAGTCCTAGAATTAAGTCTAGGTGGGGTTGCAGTATGTCTAAAATTCTGCTTGCTTAATTGTTTAAATGAAGTTTTCAGTATCAAATTATTTCTTCACACAAACCCATTAAGATTTTGGATGCTTTGTAATGTATTTACCTGCACAAATTACGAAAAGAAGTATTTCCAGTAAAAACATAAAAAGCATATGCTGTAATAGAATTTTCAAAGCAGCAGTAACATCAAAGCTAAAACAATTACAGGGGTGACTCACAAAGGCACCTACTCTGAGAACGATTTCCATATTAAAGCAGATGCATCTTTTCTTGGAAAATGTTTAGGAAGTCAAAAGGCATTTGATTATCTTGCCCATGGATACCAGTGCTGGATGTGTAATTTGTGAAATTTTTATTAGAATTCAGCTTGCAATGTTTTAAGGGCTATTAATTAAGTTTCTTTAGAAATAACCTACTTCAAAATGCATACCAAAGTCTATTGAACTCAAAGATCTTTATCCAGCTCAGAAAAAAACCCTAATACACTTGTTTATAGAAAGAGCAGTAGTGGCAGACAGCACAGTAAAATCAGTGCAGTGTAAAGAGATACTAGTTCTCTTGCAGTGTCCAGATATAAAAACCAAGAGAAACCGGAGTGAAAATAAAATGAGACCATGCCCAAGCAGACAGAGAGGATCTCCAAATGCTCTGAATGTCACAGAAGGATCTACAGTCTTACAAGAGATTGTAGTTCACACTAGGTACTTAATCTTTGCCCTAATAGAGTGGAAATCAGGTACTGTTGAAAACACTGCTATATGTTCTTGGACAAGAGGAAGTATGAAACATTTTTAAAATAAAATTAAAAAAGACTACAATGGTCGTACAAGCTTTTCCCATCTCTTTCTATGTTCAGAAAAAATATCTACAAAGTATAATTTCTATTTTAGTAAGCTGATCATACATTGCAGCTTTAAAAAAGCAGTTTAAATAATGCCACAGGAAAAAACCACAACTATATGGGTCTCTAATTTCCTCAAATTACACAATAAGTAATGTATCTAATATCATTCTTAAGAAACCCAAAAGCACAAAGTTCATGCAATTAGACCTGTTCCAACCTCTGCAAGAGACAAAGAAACAAAACCCCACAACGTGGGACACCCTTTCCTAGACAGACTGAAAAAATACTGAACTTCAAGTTATTACCACAGACAGAAAGTTCATCAAGTATCTATTTCATATTCAACTTCATGTGCTTAGAGAAGTACAACATTGGCATTATATTTCTCTTGTAAAAAATTCAGTTCACTTTTCAGTCAGTCTTTTTTTTTTTCCCTGAATTTTTCTTATCAGCAGTTGAGAAGTGACAATTGAGCAGTGACAAGCAAAAATCAAAATACAAGCACACACTTCACATTTTTCCAACGAGCAAATTGAAGGAAGAGTGACTAACCTTTACTTAGCAAAGGAGAAAGAAATGCATCTTGCATGTGTGGTCCATGGGATGAAACAGTGTCAATCTCTCTCTGAGAAGAGCTGATAGTACCAAGCCAGCTGCGGCTGCGAGGTGTGTTTGAAACCCCTGTATCCACTTCCATGTTTACAAAGGTGTCTGCAGACTGAGATTTTAGTAGTTGCTCCCCCACGGCTAAAAAAATCAAAACACAGCACAGAAAAATCATGCAGGTATCCAAAAGGAATTTTACAGTGTTCTCTCCAGGCATTTCAGGAAAGTAAAACTTGCATCTAAGTCAATATTCGGGGGACCAATGAAATGCAAGAGAATGCAAAAAGTTTAGGCATTTCGGAAATTTCTGATCAGCACTGTGAGCACTGGCATAAAAGAAGTATGATGTAATAAAGTGTTAGCATCAACAGAAGTAAATAATGATGCTGCTACTGAAAAGAGGAAGACTTGGCAGCCAATGTTAGCCTTGACATACGGAGTTAAGGTAGTGTCAACTTTGTAGTAAGGAGATAAGGTAGTGAGCTGAAAGAACAATAACATAAAGGAGGTCTTCAAAGTTGTTACCATCTAACAAAGTAAATTTCAAACATTAGAAACATTACTATTTAATTTTTAAGAAGTTAATCAAAAGCTCATCAAGAGACTACAAAAGAATATTGATTTTAGTAATTTTCTGCAGCAGAATTTACACTGGAGCAATTTTTATGTTCAGTCTAACATGTGCACTGATGTCCAGTTCAGTACATCTGAGAAAGCAGGAGATTTTAACAGAAATGGTAATCATGCAAGAAATACTGTCTATGCTAAACAGAATCTCTTCAAAAAATACATTTTGTATGAGAAAGCTGTGGAGGGGGCAAGCCTCACCCTGTTCTTACCTTGGCTGGAGAGGCAGAACAGAGTGAGATTCACAAATGTATCATTGCAGGAGGGAAATCTAGCTCATATCAAACTCAGATGTTACTGTACCTGTTTTGTACTTTCCATTCTTGAAAGGTGAACTAATAGACGAAGCTGGTATAACTGGAAATGGCCAGAGGAAATCCTTGTGTAGCTTTTTCAAAGCACTCACAAAGTCCTCCACACGGGCAGCTCTGGCTCGCTCCTTGCACAACCAGCCGATCAGTTCAAAGCCCAACTGTGCAGCAAAGCAGCCAAGGTCTTTCAGCTTGATTTCCTCCAGCAGACGCCGAGCGTGCCGCCAGAGCATCATGTCAATGTACATGTTCTCAGCACAGTCACTGTCTTTACTCCACCTGCACACACAGCACACAACAGCCAAGTGAGCACTGATAAAGCTGAGTCGCACAGGCTCACTTGGCCACGACTGCAGGACATTGAGTGACCAGAGCAGAAGAAGGGGAGCTTTCTGTAGAACAGCAGAAGCAGTTTCCATCATTCCTTGCTATTTATATTCTCTAAAAGATGGCACTGCCTCAACAGGTAGGTGAAATAAAGGATTTAAGTTACAACAGCAGCAGTATTTATAGAGCATTAAACCATTAGCAATGCAGGAAAAAGTAAAGTAAAAAGATGACAATACAAAGTTTAGAGAAACAGTCAAGCACTGACCCTTCCTATCAAAACCTTTAAGATAGTACTGTGTTAAAAATTACTAACTCAGAGTTCATACTAGGATTATTTTTTTGGGAAAAACACCAAAGAAAAGATAGTAATGAATTTCAGTTCAATACTACTTTTGAACTGTAATACTTATCAATATCAAGTCAGTATACAGCAGCTTTAGAGAGGTTTGCCCCAAGGCATAAAGGGTTCTGTCTGTAGCTTGGAAACACTGCCAGTTCAAGATGTGCATAGTAGCAGAGTAGTACACTGTGATGCTGCAAACTGTGAGCTGTTCAAAACGTATTTTTCAGCAAAAAAAATCCTGTAAATATGAAGCATGTGGTGTCACTAGCTACTTGAATTAGTACACATGTAATGTGTACCACATCCAGTGGTTTCAGAGTCTTGGTAAGCAGTATCTACGTAAGCACGTATGTGTATACATACAAACACACATACATATATTTACATGTGTGAGAATATATTCTCCCAAGAATGTTATGAGACACAACAATACAAAAGTTGTGAAATGATAAATGCAAAACATGTAGAAGGAGATTATGACAAATCTGTCATATAATTTATTTCTATAACTTCAATTGGTAAGAAAGTTAGTCCTGCACCTAATAAAGTAGGGAAGGAAAGGACATTACCTTTTTCCAGATGGGCCAGAGGGCATACTCAGTGTTTTTGTCAAATTAAATTTGCTATGGAGATTCTCTGCTGATTGGGATAAACTAATGCTGCGATGCCTGAAGAATTCAAAGCCACCACTTGAACTAGGTTCCTAAAACCAAGAAAACCAAAACATACATTCAAAGGACCAAACATGATCTATAACACGAAGATTAATCATATAAGGCTTGATACACAGCATTTACTTTTCTCATCACAAACCTGAGTTGTTGGTGTAGCTGGGGGTGTTTCTGTTTCTCCAGAGCCAATGGCTTTAAGAAATCTAATCATATGACGACAGAGATCCCACTTTCCCTGCTCTAAGGCAGTATTAAATAGGAGAGTAGCATGTTGTCTGCTAACTGCTGGAACTTCCATATTCTGCAAGCAACAAAGCAGAACCAAGTGATTTGTTTTTACTATAGAGCATCAGAAGTTCTATTAAGTGAAGCCACACTGCTTCACATTCAAGTATACCGAAGATTATAAGCAGCACATTTCATGCTATTATTTTCTTTTTTAAAACAGTAAACTCACTAGTAACACTGCATTATCTTACCACTCTTCGTAACTGGACATAGTATCAACAGAAAACTGCTAAATTAAAAATCTGAACATGCATAACTGTAATATGACATTGATTTTAAAATACTGCAGTGTTAGTAAATATCAGCACTCTTGCAATAGATTTGGTGCCATTACCTGTAGGATAATAAGGTAAGAGGCAGCTGTGTCTAAGTCCTGGGCCATTAAGCACTCTTCAAATAAGTCCTTCGGGTTTCCAACAGCAGCAAAAAGGTAATTCCACAGGGCATATTCTGTCTTCCTAGCACAATGAACAACTGTCTGCAGGAAGAGGGGGAATTCTGTAATGAACTTCGCCACAGTGGGAAGGAGAGGGTCGGGAATGGGTTCCCGCGAGGTAGCTTCTTCTTCCAGCACTTCATGAAGCATCAGTTCTAGTACATGAGGAAAGTATGGTAATGTGGCACAGGAGTGGGCCAAAAGCAAGGCTTGTTCACCGAGGTTCCTAACCAAGAGCTGGCGTAAAATGTGATGGAGGTAGATCTGAGAGGTTCTTTCAACAATGGAGAAAGGAAAGAGAACCTCTAAGTGTTCTCTAGCACTGGTTTGAGTGTATAAACAGTCATAGAGCACAGTGTCATTAACAGCACCAAGAACCAAGGCATCTTCAAACAAAACAGCCAGTGGGTATATGTTGATGTGGAAAGGCAGCATGATCCGTCTTGACAGAAAGGAATGCGGTTTTCGATGATCTCTGGGAAACAGGGGAAGCCAGACTTTCATACCTGCCCCACCACAGCTGAGCCACAGAGCCTCCAGTAAGTGGCGTTTCTGTTTGTTAATCCTGCAAGTAGTCCATACATTTTCAACCGACTGGGCTAGGACAACTGGAGCACAAAAAGGCAGCTATTTAAAATAAAAAATAATAAAAAAATCAGTATCCATTATTCCTTTTATTTTTACCCTATTCACAAGAACTCTGTTTTTCAGCAAAGAACTACTGTCTTCAAACATGTTATTGTTCTAACAATGCTTGTTCTAGGCTTCTCTCTTATCTGCATCCTAGCAAGTGACAAAAGACCACTTAATACTTACGTTAACTCAAGATATTTCTTTGCTTTTTTAAACTTACTTAATACTTAGTCAGGAAGCAGAGATGTAAAAATAAAGGTGAAAAATAAAAAATACTCTCTGCTTCTTCAGTTAGCCCACAAGTCCAACCTAGAATTGACAAATCTTTATCTGAACTTTCCAAATTTCACTGTCCCAATGTGCTTGTTTCACACAGAATTGGTTTTCATCAGCCCAGAAGAACTGCAAGTTTAGTAATCGATTTCTGTGGTTGTTATTTCTAAGAACTTTGAAAACATACTCTGCAAAAAATGATACTGTTCAAACCAGTTCTGGACAGACTAGAAATTTGCTGATGTATACCAAATTTTCAGCAGTATGTTTACTCTTAAGGATTGTCTATTTCATTTCAATAGAACTAGCAAATGCTAATATACTTCCCACTAACAATTCAGTCTGTAACTGTAGATACTGTCTTGCTTATAGCCCTATTTTCTTTATGTCTGGACCATTCTCTTGCACATCTTCCATCACTGACATCTTTGAAGCCATATGCAATACTCCACATATATTTACTCACATGCTTTCTTTGATTAGGATTATTATCTTTATCTCGTATCTGGGGTCCAGATCGATCCCTTTGCAACATGATAAGTTGTCCTGCTAAGTTAAGCATTATACTTTCAGCTTCACAAGCCTACAGACAGAAAGAGTATTATGCAAATTATTTAAGCTTTTTGAATGGTAATTTTACTCATAACCACAATAAAAACCCAGAAAAAAAGGTGTAAATTAAATGTGCCACTTTACAGAGATGACTAACAACTGAATTCATGATAGAAGGACTCAGAAAAATCAAGAACTAGTTATTGTGCAAAGGAGTGAATTCCCTCTTGCAGTAAACTGGAAGGTTTCTTATTCACCAGATTCATTCCATGTGTTTAATAAGGACTTTTTCCAACTATGCGTCTTAAAATGGGCAATGCACCAGTATTCTAAGAAAAATAAAGCTCTGTATTCTTATCAGTATCATCACAATATGATTGTCAGTATCTGACTGCAAAAACTAACACTGTACCCAACCCAAGAGCTGAGCCAAAAAGAGTTGAGCCACAGTTGTACAGCATCTTGAACCTTCATTTAGCTGCAGCTGGAGAAAAATTGTTTCAGTGTGTCAAGAAAGCACAGTATTCTGCTCAGTTCAGCCTACTCTGTTTGCAACCCAGACAACAAAAATCCAAGTTCTCTTTGCATGTGCTTTCAGTGCCCTGGCTAAATTTTGAAGTTAAGACAGGGACCTTCATATCTTATGTCATTGTTTGGGTGTTGCAGAATGGACAAGGAGTACCTTATAGAGTCATATGCCATCTTTTCATTTTTTCTATTTATTCTTTGAGTCATGGACAGGTTGTTGCAAAAAAGGTAATTCCTAATGCCATGGATTGCTCTGGTTTTTGACTTTTAATAGATGATAAAGCAATATACCATTTACAGAGGTAAATTTAATTTGTTCACCAAGATTTGGTCCCTTGGCAAGTTAACAAGAGAATGTATGAAATAAAATCTAAACTCTTACTTCTCCTTCTACCCCCTCACCCCTAATTCCCACAAAAAATGTCTATATAATGAACATCAAAAAAAAACCACATTCTGGATTTTACCACAGAGAAGAGCCACTGATTTATGATTGATTTATCAACCAGATAACCACTAACGAGTAAGCTAACAAACTCAGGCACCAATTCTACCAAATTTTGAGATCTGTTACCTGCTGTGGCATCTTCAAGGTGATGCCAGTCTCTGTTCTCACTGATGTCAACGTAACAGACACTACAAGAAAAGGATGAGGAATGTACCGAGACATGGACACTTCTTGAAGAATTTGGATACTGGCAGTAGGATTAAGACTGAAAGGAAAATGACTACATTTAGAAATTTTACAACAGTACATAACATGAAATAACTACATTGAAGTAAACCTAATGAAAAAAGCAACTTACCCTTAGCAAGCAGGTTACTCTACAGAACAAATGACATTCCTTTAATCAGGAATCAGTAGAAATGCCCACATATCTACTCTATATAAAGTTACCAAACAAACCGAAAACTGGGTTACTTCTCTTGATACTTTGGGAAATATAGCTATGAGTGGGTAGAAGACAGTAACAGATACTTCAGAATATGACTCTATTGACTCTTCAATGAGACAGTTCCCAGGTCTGGATTCTGTTGGGAGCTTTTTTTAAAAGCATTGAAAGTATTTTTCGCTGAAGTTCATCAACAACTTGCTTTTTTCTACCACAAAAAGGTCCCTTCTTGCTAAAAAGAAGATACCATAACTGTAAGAAAAACCACATACTTAGGCACTTTAAAAAAAACCCTACCTCTGAATCTTTATCTCTTCTTTAAATGCACTTGTCTTAACTATCTGAAAGTATCTGGCATATCTTACGTTGCTACTTCTTTTTCACTAAAACATTTTTTCACCATCACACCAAGACCAAACTTTTTCTCTCTTCATCTTTGCAAGCCTTGCTGCCACCTTCCCTTCACTAATACTGCTTCTAATGTTAGAAACATGCTTTTATTTTAAAATACTCAAATATATTGGTGTCTTTTGGTACCTTTTTCTTCTACTCATACTCAGTTTTCAATTTTCTGTAATTTAGGAACATGTTTGTTCAGACAGCTGGAAATGTGCATACATCAGTCACTACCTCCACACCTAATGTGCCTATCAACATGCATGTGAGTGACAACACTCATGAACTTGTGCACAGAGATAACACTTACCACTCTGTATTTTAGAAATCTGACTCCACCAGTTATCAAACATCTTTGTATTATTGTAAGGATTTACTCGGACTGAGAGCAGATCTACAGGTACCTCACTGCAAAAGCATTCAAATAGTGATACTCACCCCTCAGACCTTCTCTCAATACTGTAAAGGCAAATGGAACAATCTGCTCTGAACAGTATCACAATATCCCGGAAGACACTCAGTAGTAACGTGTTTGCTTGCACTTTTGTGATGTGAGCAAATGCATTGTCAAGGTTAGACGTTCGCAGGTAGATTCTCAGCTGCAAGGGAAAGGAGTAGTTTGAATATAGATTCAGCTAATAGTAGTTCCACATCTGGTTATTTTCTTTGTTGTTGAATGGCTGTCAAGAATTTCTACCAAGACACATTACTGAGATTTTGTTTCATCAAGTATTTTATCCATTGCATTTTATTATTACAGCCAAAGTGGTTTAAGTACAGTACCGCCATATCTAAAGTACTGAACAACAATCATAAGGAAGGAATTTTATTCCCCAGTTTTAAAAAACAAAGAGTAAGTAAATTTCCTCTGCTCATATAGTTTAAAAGCTTGCAAAAGTGTCCCAAGACACTGTAAACAAGTATCTCAGAACACACTTCATGCTAACATGCAAAACTGCCTCACAGATTTCAGAACAATGAGTAGATTCACTCTGGTCAGCAGAGAATAGTTTTTAATAGCAAGAACAACAATTTTCTCCAATTTTCAACAACTCTCTTTTAAATAAGAAGTACTTAGATATTAATATATAAACTCTGAATATGACCAAAAGCCACCAAAGTTTATAGTGTATAAACATGTTTATAATACCACAATACTTGTCATGTATTACTGTATTATTATTACCATTGTATTACCACAATACATGTCTGTATTACTGTCATACAAGATATTCTAATCATTATATGTTTACTTCAAAGAAAAGTATCTCACCTCTTCCTGGTGATCATTTAAATTATAACATGCAAGAACAATGAAGTCATTCCACCAGGCTAAGCCACCTGTCACCATCATAGTTTGCTCCTGAAAATAAAAAGCAAGCAAATGACACATAGGTATGTATTTTTATATACTTAGACACATGGACATGTACATTATATGGGTAATTTCTGAAAGCCCTGCATGATCTCTGTAAGCGTTACTTATAGTGGCAACACTATGTATATGAAGTCATTGTTTAAAAAACCCAAAGTGCTAAAGAGTAGTATGTGAAAGACAAACCCTATCCTACAAAAGACAGTTCCCCAGTTCTCTACGCTGTTGGCATTCCTGAACCAGGCATCCCTTGTTTTTGGCCAGAATTTACAAGCTTTATATCTGAAGCTACGTCACAGGAATTCTCAGACAGGTGGAATTAAGTGTCTGACTATACACACTCAAATTTGGAAGATTCTGCTAATATTCAGACACAAATTACTCTGTCAAAACCACAAGATCTGTGTTTCAGACATTTTATGAGAAACACATGTAAAATCAGCATCCCTAATCCCACGTGTGTCTACAGGCTGTTTAATTGAAAATGATACTCTTTAATTTTCTCCAAGTCTCACATCCCAACAAATAAAATTTTCCCTGTGCACCAGAATGAAATTCCATCACCTCTCACCTGGGTAATGTTTCCGAACAGCTTCCATTTTTTGGTGAGTAAAGAATAATGTGCAAAACCAAACTTGCCAACAACAGCTACATTCTGTCCGAGCTTGTCAATAGCTGAAAACTGTTAAAAAGGAAAAAAGTTGCCAGAACTTCAGAGGGGAAATTATTTCAATGATATATTTTATCAAATATGGCATCATATTTGAGGCAACATAACATCAGACTCAAAACATGTGAAGTCTCTCCATGTTTCATACTTTACTAACACAGTTTTCTTTCTGTAATGTCAAATAATGATATAATTTTCAGTGTGCAGCCAATTCTAACGGATATTTATAATCCTCCAATATTTTTAAGTAAGCATGAATATATTCTTAAAATAACTCACCCTTATAGGCCAGTTGCTCTCTAGATATGTACTGTGAATCTAAAAAAAAAGAGAGAAAACCAAAACCACATGTCTATACCAACTACAATTAAAGTACTGATTAACTGCAATATCCTAAAGGGATTTGGACAATGTCACTGGTTTTTTTACCAAAACACTAGCATAAAGGTATTTAATGTTGGAATTTTGTTTTTAAATACAATTACTGCCCCCACACCAAAAGTTATTGATGCCTAAATGTTATCCTGTTTTTAATACACAAAATATCAAAATGCATTAACAACATACACCAGCTAAAACTGTATTATAGATTAACAGTCATAATTTGCTCATCTCTCCTCCCAGCTACCTCCCTCTCCAAAAGAATCTTTCACAGGAACACAAAGGTTTTGATAAATACAGTCTTCAGGCAGGACTTTCAGTATAGGGATGAAATTTCTAATCCTGTCATAAATACACACCAGCATATCCAAAAGCCTTCTTAGGAGAGAACTTGGTACTCTTGAGACCCTGCCACCATCCTTTTTCATGGATATGTTGCTCCCCACAGTAATTCTAATTGTTTCAGCTTTACTTTTACTGCAGAACAAAGACCTCTCCCTCCTAAACCAGTTTCAGAAGAAAGAGCTACTGGGTCAGCTAAAGTGGAAATTCAACAGTATCTAGAACCTGCCTTACATCCCTAGAATCAAATTCTTTTTCATATTACTGATTCATATTCTATGTGAAGAACAAAATATTGGGGACCTTTCAGAAACCTTTATTTAAAAAAGTGCCACCAATTCAAGCATGGAAGAATACACATTAGAATTACAGACTAAAAGATATTTATCTTTTCCTTTATATTACAGGGAAAATAGAATTAGTCCCATTACTATCCTAGAAACAATTTCTGTTCTGAAAGCTTAATGCTGGGAAGTTTAGTTACATGCTTAAATAGATACCATATTTCATGCTTGAAAATACAGCTGGAGTTTGAAGGTTGTGTTCATCAGGTGAACATGCTTTAAAGCCTTTTGCGTAAGTAACAAAACAAACACCTAAATGATTTCTAGAGTGTTGCAGTTATTCTCCCTTTCAAAGCACAGGAAAGTAATTAACTGCTCCTTCCCAAAGACATAAGACCTTTAAGACTGTTTTTACTGGCTAGGAGGCAAACTCAAAGCCACAAGGTTGATAGGACCAATTTTTGTTTACCTTTTTCAATGAGAAAAAACTGTACCATGGCAAACCCCCAGAGACAATAAAAAGGCAATGATCTCATACCAGAAGAAAAAGATGTGGCAGAGAGTGAGGAGATCAGCTGCATATTCTACTCCTACAAACTCTTGCAGGCACAAAGCACATATGGGCAACCAGGATCAATTACCTGTACAACATGCCAATGCCGGTGTCCTAGTAAAGTGCTTAAACCCTGAGAATCTAAACTGCCATCTGAAAATGGGCCTCTTTCCCTGCTGTGGTTATGTTCAGAGTGTGCCAAAGTATTTCTGGGACTCTGAGTCTGTGCTGCATCTCCACAGTTCAAATATAAGCGATCTTCTCCTTGAAGGAGGACTTGTTCCTGGTTACTCTATATTAATACCAAAACAAAACAAAAGAAAAAAAAACAACTTTGAATTCCCATACAGAAAACAAAGGAAAACACATGATCAATACATTAAGAAATTATAAGTACACAATATCAAAAACAACTGTTGAGGCAGTCCTCAGTTTTTGCATGACTATATACTAACAGGTTTTATTTTACAGTATTGCACAGTAATATTTTCACAGTACCATTTTAAAGGCTCTATGACAAAAAAGAAAGACCACTCTAATGGCTGCAGAACAGACTTAAAATCTGAGAGAACAACTCAGAGGTCACCTAAAACTGGAACTATGATCTAAAATAAGGATATATTTAGCAATTAAAAAGCTTACCATACAAGGATTAACAGTGAGCGCACTCTTGATGAACTGAAACTGCAGAATACCAAACTGTCGAGCTTCATTATTTGCATTTCTTTCAGGTTTCATGTTTGAAGAAGAATTCCCATCAATAACCCAGAGATGATACCCTTCTGATCCCCAGGTCTGAAAGTAAAAGAGTAACAATAATAAAATCCCCAACCCAACACTACATACATATATATAAATATAACACTATATATTCTCATAAAACAAGAACTACAGAAACTTATTGTAACTGATCTTATGATACACATGAGCCTGGGAAAAAATCCACACATTATGTTGTTCTAAAATGTATCATTATAGGAATCAAACAGTACAATTCACAAGGTATAGTAAAAATCTAACTTGAATTACTTCCTATCTTATGTAAAAAATAATGATTAAATGAAGTGTAACTATACAAAGAAGACTGTTTTGTTTGCACTTTAGCGCAACAAACAAAAATTTCACAGAGCCTGGTATGAAACAATCCTGATTTCCAAAATTATACTGGCTGTTGTTCAGCAAATTCAATGATACCAGAATACTTTAATACTTTAATACTGTGTATTAAAATCTTTGAAATTTTTAAAAGATATATTTAAAATGTACTGTCATTGCATATATGTACCTCTGCTTGGGATGTGTATTTAGAGTTGTCAATCATCATAGCAACTATGTCATAATAAATAAACTGTTTTAGAAACGCTGCACAAAATTTACCACAGTTTGTACTAAATCTTGTAGAATGTGTCTGAAATTTGTTCTAATTTAAAATTTACTCTAATTTATTCTATCTATTGATTGATTTTACAGACTAGCAGGACTGAATTTAATGTTAACTAGTTTGTTTTAAAAAAACAGCTGTTAAGTTTCTCTGGAACTCATATCTGAGTAAAGTTACTTTAACTGGCCAGCTAGAAATTTTAGAGAATTAAGGGATTTTACAATTAGTGTTGATCTGTGTCTCATTGCACTTTGAAATATAGCACCAGAAAAAACCACAAAAATTAAGAAAAAATGAAAGTGTTCATTCTTCATATTAAAAGCAAAGGCAAGAAAAGGCATATCATGCACACTTCATGATCAGGTTTACACATGATAAAATAATTCATCTGTTGTCCTTCTTTCCTTCAATGAAATATTGCAGTTAAGAACTGTAGTAAAGGCATCTTACTGTAAAAATTAATTAAGAAAAAGAAAGACAGTTTGATTTTCTGAAAATCTGTTATATTAAAACCAACTTAAAAGACTAAGAGCCATCCTATTACAGTATTTTAACATTCATATTTACCATGGAACTGATTTTTAGAGGGTCCTTTTTGGCACCATCAGATTGATACCTTAAAACCAGAACAGAACAAGTTTGAGTTTGCAAATAACTTCATCAGAATAAATAACTAAATTCCTAACTTTGTATTTTCATGTGGTTCTATATTGAACCTCATCTCAAATGGTACAGCCTGTTTGATCCATGACATTACAAAAAAGACAATGCAACTGTCAGATGTCTAACATAAACTATTTGAAATACAGGCACTGAGGGAATTTTAATATTTGTTTGCTCAAGCTTCCTTCTATAGTAATTTTTTACAGACAAAAAGACTACTACAAAATGAAAATAATACATTTTTCTTTACATTTACATGATCCCCTCCTAAATATTTGCCAACGATATCTCAGTATCTAAGAAATCATAAAGGAAAAAGATTTTTAAAAAGCTAATTTGGTGAATTAATTTCTAATTAGATGCTTTGAATTAGAAAAACAAATACTTCTAATAAACTCTTCACAATGTCATTAAAAATACTCACACAAAATCACCTCCTAAAGTACAGATAAGCTGAGCACCAAAAACACTCCACAAGGACAAACCTCCACATTCCCAGGTCACCATCACAACACAGCTATCAGGTGACCATCTAATTAGTTTAACAGGTCCTGTTTTATTCCAAATATCTGTTTAAAAGAAGACAATAAAATAAGTGAAAACACTGAAAGTACTTCATCTGGTTTCACCTTAAGAGTATAAACAAAAATATATGGAAGGTAAATATTTGATTAACTGATGCATTAATCAAACTGACTATCTCAAAATGATTAAGGAGCAACCAAACAATGTTTTTTTTCCAATACATGTGTGGTTTCATCAGAAATTAAGAATACAGGAAAATGTGCCAGAGTACACTGCTATAACACAACCATAAAGTGATTTTTGGGGCAATAGAGGCACTTAACACAACTGTAAAGCTTATTTATTTAATTGTTTCTTAACTGAAAATCAATAGACACATTTTCAGTTGAGGATACAATTTACCCACTCTGTATGTTCCTTACTTTCAAGCATAGAATGCTGCATGAAAAAATACACAGCAGTGCAGGAAGGTTGCTGCATTACTCAGTATTTTTTTATGTCAGTTCTTCAAATTAATTCACAGTTCTATTACACTCATCAGTTTTGACAATAACCTCTCATTTCCTTGGCTAATTGAAAAACAATTTCAAGATTAAGAATTAGTACCCAAAAACCATCCACCCAAACCCTGACATACAAAACACATCCAAAAGTTAATTAAAAAGAAAGCAGCTAAAACTGCAAAGACACAAGAGTTAATTACTACGAACAGACAGGAGTAAATACTATTCACATCAGTGACTATGCAAACAAATAAACAGGGGTTAAAAGGCCAAGGATAAAAAATACAGCA
Source organism: Cisticola juncidis (assembly GCA_013400215.1). Classification (NCBI taxonomy): domain Eukaryota; kingdom Metazoa; phylum Chordata; class Aves; order Passeriformes; family Cisticolidae; genus Cisticola; species Cisticola juncidis. The sequence continues at coordinate 409,521 of VXBR01002057.1, read as the reverse complement.
GGCCCTAAAAATTCTAGCATTAAAAGTAGCTCACCAGGATATTGTTTTGGTGTCAGTTCCAATTTATGAGAAAACTGCATGGCGCCAGTGGTGGTATCTATTGTATAAACCTGCACAGAGCCACTGGAAGACAACACATGCTTTAGACTACAGACCATTTTGATTTCTCATCAGTTTCAAGAGGCTAAGAAAAGCTGCTTTTTCTCTCAATAGCAAATTTATCTAGAACAGAGATGTTGAATCAAGTAATAGTCAAAGAACTTATGAAACAAATTTCTAAGATGCTTTCCAGAAGGCATCTGAGGACCTAAAACACCAGCTCTAGAATAATCAATGCACTATTTCATTCTCATAAAATACATATGTACACACTATCCACATACATTCATGGCTTCCAACTGCCAGACAGTTAATTAGGTAAGGCAGTATTTACTTAATGCCAAAGTTTCATCTCTAAAGGGATGCACTAAGGCATACTAAGACCAGTAAATTGAAGTAACTATTCCTGTTTCAGAGTAACACTGTATTATTACTACAAACAAGAATACTAGTTCCTAAGAGGACAGATGAAAAATAAACCAGCTATCTTAAAATGCTCTAAAACAAAACCCAAATAAAATACAATCAAAGAAAATAAGAAGCTGCACTCTAAGGACAGCTTAAGCAGTATTACACAGGGGAGAGCTGAAGGAGCAGTAAGCAAAATACCACAGCTAGAAGCATTTCCCCAACATTTAACTTACAAATATTTAGTTACTTAAACAGGCAACATTTTTCTTGACCAAATCATCACTGCACAGAACATTTTCTAAGTTAAGTGCAAAGTGCTGAGTCTTGTCCAATATTATTATGATTAACTACTTAAAACTGACTTTATAATCCTGCTGGGATAGCAGCACTTTCCAATCCTTGCTACTGGTCCAGCCACCCTTTAACTTTTTTTCCCAGATCGGAACAATTTCAATTGCAGTCCAAGCAGGCAATCACTTCTTTCTACCTCTCTCCTGACTTCTTGACAGCACATTATGCAATCTCTAGGCAGACTGATTATTTTCATCTTTATAGTTCTTGCAACACAACTTAGTAAGAAGTAACTACTACTTAGGCTTTATAATGAAACAATCTCCTCCTGCTCTGAATCAGCCCTAAAAACTTACTTGGCACATCCAAATGCCATTAGTCTGTATTTGTTATTTACTGCCACACAAGTTCCATCAACCACATCTTGTGTCCAAACACCATGGAGCTGCTGTAGAGAAAAGAATTCATAAGATTTTTTGTTAAATAGTGCTTTGATTAATAAGAATCAGCTTCTATCCATGTACACTGTATTACACATCTGTCAGTTGACCTTCATGATCTCAAAATTTCTATTAATGTCAAGCTCAATTGACCTGTCTCAAAAACTAAAATCCAGAAAATGCAAAACTGGTTTCATTCTTCTTAATATAAATTACAGGAAGACAACAGTATGTAAGAAGACTGTTTATAAGACCTCTTCCTAACAAAATAAGTCAATATCTATAAGGCAAAACAGTTGTTAACACTGCCTAAGAAAAAGAAAAATCCGTAGATGGTACCAAGAATCAAGAGAAAAAGAAAAACAGGAAACTGTTCTCATCTGCAACAGCTGAGATCATAGGTATTTTAAGTGGATGAAGGAGTCTGATACTAAATGTATTCTTTTTGGTTTTAATTAAATTAAAAATATTTAATAACAAAATGTAATAGTTTTTAGGCTAAATTACAGTTAAGAAAACACCTAGCTTTGAAAAATTCCTGTAAAGCAAATTCTGATATATGGTTATCACTGTGAGAAAGAGATAGACTTGATTAGGACTAAGGCCTAGACATAGTGCTTATTTTACTTAGCCACAGGAGAAATCACTTCCTATCATCCCACTTACAACTTCTAACAGGAAGTCTGTCAATCTGACACAATAAGACATCGTCTATAATGACAATTTGAATGAGTAAAAGAAAGTTAAATCTTTTAGCAATTATGGTCTCCCAGTGGTGCCAACCCTATAAAAATCTAGCTAGAATTATGCTACAAAATGCAGTCTCGTTCTTATGTCATCTCTTAAGCAGATGTTAAATTTTAGTTTCTTTGTAACTGAACAGAATTTAAAGTAGAAAGCTAACTGAAATGCAGAGACCAAGGAACACAGTTATTGTACATGGTAGAAATGCTAAAGGAAATATACCTCAGCAGTGAATCTACTTGACATTGGTGTAATGAAACCAACTCTGCCATCATTAAAAACAACAGCAAAGCCATCAAGCGTGGCACAGTATTCCATATCTCTGATGTAAACATCTTCAAATCCCAAAAGTGAACCTGCTGGGAAAGTATCAGTAATTTAAAACTATGTGAACACAGAAATATTGCAAGCCAACAGACATTTCAGATGTTTACTTATTACTGCAAAGAGAAAAATCTCATTTAAAACAGCTATTTCATTCCCATTTACAATGGCAAAATTTTCCTGTCTCTGCTTACAAACAGAGAGTATTTTATATTGGACGGTATGTCACTGAGAGGTAACTACTGTAAGCAATACAACCCCTAAAACCTACCTCGAGAAGACTGCAGATCTAAAGAAAATGGAACTGTACATAGGTTGATGGCCTTTCTTCCATTGGTCATACCATCCCAGTGAATGAGATGGAGAAATCCATCAGCAGTAGCCACAAGTACATCTTCTAACATGGACTGCAAACTAATAGAAGATACTTGTTAATCCCTAAAGAAACTTAATTTCAAATCAATGTCACAGAAATATCAATTAATGTCATAAACACTGTATTACTAACTCTTGTACCAGCAACTGCATTATAAAGTTACACGTAAGTTACAAACATGTACCATGCTAACAAAATATGGTATACGCCTCAACTTCTCTCCAGCAATCACAGTTCATGAACAGGTCTGTACTGTTAGAGTAATTGTTTAACTAGTATACTAACTGCTGAAGATCTTTTCAATACTTTTGACTAATTGTAAGACATTGCTGCTGACAATCAATTATTCATCTATCCCAGAAAATTAATAATATTGCCTAGAATGCAAATAATTCACAATACATTTCAATCTGTGGTTGAAACAAACTGATGAAGGAGAAATGAGACTCCTGGTAAATCCTTCCTTAAATATTTCCAAAATCCTGACAACTACTGTTAATCTACTTGCATGCAAAGCTTTTTCCAGTATATACTGCATGTCTTCCAACACCCAGTTTCTCCTAAGGAGCCTCTTCCCAAACTTGACTTTGTTACTTTTCCACCTCACTCAAACGCTATGAAGTTTCACCAACTTTTCACACATACTTACTTAGCACATTCAAAATTTCTTTACAAGCCAGGCAATCACCAAATAAGCAAGAGATCAAGAAAAAGGACAAATGTGGATTCTATTCAGGCATCTGGAGAAATGCTGAAATGCTGCATACAGTTTTGCTCTAACCTACCAATGCCTCCATGAAATCTCTAATACACACTGAGCTGAAGAACAAAGCCATTTATAGTAGTACACAGTAATACCAAGCATACTACATACTTCGATATGCCAAACACAGAAAGAGTCCTTTAACAGAAATTCTTTTTCACCTCCTCAGACTTATTAGTTGCTAATAGTAACTTACCAGTATTAATCCTTACTGTTAATAAGCCTAAAAACTTACTAGAAGCCTTTTTTTCCATCCACTTTTCCCTTCACTTTTTAAAAAGTACTGGTATATATAGAAAAATTCTCAAGACCCAATTAATGAGCATACCTTGTGATAGAGGCTTGCAAGTCCAGCACTTTCTTCACTTCTAGATTTAATGAAGGAGCACATTGTTCTTCCTTATAATGTGGGGTTCCCTTCAGATGTGGGCTTCCTCTAAAATACAAGAGAAATATTAAAATTATAGGAGGTTGTCCCTCAAAAGAAACAAGATTTACTGACTTACACTCCCGTGGTCCTTTTTCCCCCACATATATATGTGTGTGTAAATATATGTATATACCCACCCCTACCTCTCCCCGCAACCAGTCATGTGCAATCTGCCACAAGCAGCACTGAATATCTAGGATGTAATTTTGGTGCTAAAGTGGTGCTTAAGTGCTCATCCTGTACGTCTATAGAGTGTGAAGGCAAAATAAGACAATGAACAGAGAATGAACGTTACAATAGCTGTGTGGCCTGCCTTAATACACCTAAAGTAAGTGATATATATCAGTGAAAAATCTGATTTAATAAACTGGTCCTCAACTGTTTACAGTAATTAAATATGTTGAATTCTTAAATATCTCCATTCTTTTTCAAGATGCATTACAGATATTACAGACTGGAAAATGTTTATGTTTCTTCCATTCTGTTTGCAGATCAATGTTTAGAATACAAGCTCAGCATACAGACAAGTAGACATCACAGTATTTCATAGGAATATTTCCCCCTGCAGCAAATTAATTAGTTTTTAACCTAAAGAGATGATTGAACATTGATTCCTTCCCTTTAAACAGACCATTACTCTTTATCAACTTCTAGATGTAGAAAGTTTCTTATCTTCCTCATTTTAAATTTCACATTCCATTCATTGCATTACAACATCAATATATGTTACTATACAGAATCATAAAAGTATTCCTTATTTATCTGGGTTATCAGATGTGCCATGTGCTTAACATTTTTTTTAATGAAAATTGACCTACTATGAACCTGACCATAAGTATTTTAAGATGTCATCCAGCTTATCTATCCAATGAGCATTATGCTAGTATGCAAAGTAAACTGTGAAAGACACAGACACTGCAGACAAATTAGAATTTATAGTAACTTCAATGGTCAGAAACAAGAGATATGTAAACAAATTCATGCAATCTTTACCTGTATTTTAAGTGACAAAACACTTACTTTAATTTACATCAGGATAGTAGATGTAACTGCTTAAGACATGGCAGAAACTAAAGCGGATGCAGCTTTAGCAAAGTTTGACAGCACAAGGATACATCCATCTCTTTCCTGTCTTGTTTATCTCAGTAGATATCAAGTTCTTAATTCATTACCATTTTACAGCAATGCAAAATTACTATATGTTATTCTTTGATAGGCTCTATACCTTTCCTTATGTAGCAAGGACAAAGTAACATGCCAGCTAAGGTAAGACCAAGGTAACCTCTGACAGTCTGGAATTAGGAGATGGAAGTATCATATTTTTGGAATGAAAGTATGATGGCTGTGAAAAATTACAGTGAAAATAGGAAAAAGTACTTTAAGATTAGTTAATCTACCACCAAAAGATGACAACTTGTATGTATTTAAATTATTAAAATGATTGGTTTGCATTTTGAACAAAAATTAATTGCAAAAGGCAGCTGTCTTAGGAAAGAGCTAGCCCTTCATATAAGCTAGCTATCGTGGACTGAGAGGAACCCTAAAAAAACCAGTAATTTCTTTTTTTAAAATAATATTTAATAATAATAATACCAGTATGGTGGGGTTGTTGTGGTGTTTTTTAAAACTTACAAAATTCCAGGTGTTGCAAGATAGTCTTTTCAACCCCATGTGGAAATACAGTTCCAGGCAGTATACTCCCAAACTAGACGAAATTTTTCTGGTTTACCAACAATCAGTGGTACAACTGAATTGTGCAAGCAAATTAGTTAAACTGAGATGAAAGGGTTGAATAATACAGAAATGTTGCTGTCAGGTAGGTGTAAGACACAACTTAACATGTCTGTTTTAACTGACCAAGTATATAACCAAGTGCAAACTCAGTGTTTCTGCACATTACAAACTACAAAGCCAGAAAGGTAACAACATGGTTTAAAAGACATCTTTTGCAGAAAGAAAAAGTCTCAATGTAGGCTGGCTTTTTTTACTTCAACACCTTTGATAAAAAAATAGCTTACAAGAATATTTGAATGTTTTCAGTTTCACGAGCTATTTTAGCAAATTGGTCACCATCTGTGGCATCTTATCTTTTACACTGGGGCACTACAATTTCTGTCCTAAAAAGGGTTCTTTCATCCAACTTGCAAGAGGCCGACCCACACGCAGTTTAGGCACATCACCTTGACTTAAACTCCAAATATGCCACTATTTCAACTCATTGCCTGTGATTATATCTAATTCATCAATTCAAAAAGAAACCCCTAGTATGGGTGCAAAGGAGGTGCTGCCGAAAGTACACTGTGTTCATATAGTCCACATCTGCATGAGTCAGCCTTACTGGCTGAGTTCCTTTGACCTTTAAACAAAGAATGCACACAGATGACTGAAGCAGGAAAGAATGTTTGGTCTGGGTTGCCACATCAGCATCTGCTATGGCTGCAGCCAGACTTTGGGTAACTCATTTTTGCACAAGAATTGAGAGGAACACATTCCAGTGACTGACCAGCTGCATGTCAAATCAAATATAATCGCTGCTATTTGCATGGCATCTGTTAATGTAACTAAGCTTGTGAATAAATTTCTTAAAACTCAGAACTGAGTAAAATCTGCAACCCAAGAAAACCTCAAGCATGGAAAGATTAAGAATGGTGTTTGTAAAAGCCCCACCACACCAAACTTAAAAGCATGCTAAATTCAGGAAAGAGGCACCACCATGCAAAAGTAGAGTCAGACAGACTCCTCAACTGGTAGAAAGAATTTCCTTGAAGTTTGTTATCTGAAATGGTGGGAAGTTCAGGGAGGAACCAGGACACCAACCAGGTAATTTTTTTAAGTGCACAGTATTGCATTTATGGCCTCCATTAATTGCACAGCATTTAAGTCATATAACATGATACATGGAGAAAATTCACTCAGAAATAACATAAATTTACCACTGCTACCAAAAGCATCTAAGAAATACTTAAGAAGTTAATTAAAGCAGAATGTGAAAAGCATGTACTTAAGGATTTCTTTATAACTGCAATTAAGGTATATAACACATATTGTTTTAAGTCTGTTCTAAGTATTTAAAAATAATGTCCTGTTTTCCACTTTGTAATGAAGAATTCTAGTGCAGAGACAGAATTAGCATTAAATTCACGTTTAAGTTTCCACTGTACAGTTTAGGGTAACCATAGTAATATAGTTGGCAGTTATTGTTGGATAATAGTTTAGAAAAAATCAGAAATGCTCTCAGAGTCAAAAAAATACAGTACTTGAAAAAATACTCTGGCTAATGGCAAACAATGTATTACTTAAAAAACAAACAAGGCAGTAGGCAAACAAGGCATCCATTCTCACTAGCTAAACCATACAAGTAATGAGAAGTAATGGAGGTATCTCATTGAAAAAATCTGAAATACTTCAGGCAACTAAAAATTATTTCTAGAACAACTGTTTGATACAAACAAGGTAAAATATTTTTATACTACTTTTGGACTATGATATTCTTAGTTGTTCCTGATAAAATGGCTTCTTCAGTAGTGCTTGGAGTAGGAGGGAAGGGACAAGAAGAAGATTAAAAATCATGATGTTTCAGCTATTAATGGCAATATTTATATGACAACACGGCACAGTGTTTCTAAAATAATTTACATCACCAAGAACTCCAAGTTGTTCTCCTTGAAGGCAAGAAGGCAAAAAACTGGACAGCAGCCATTAGCGTTGTATTAGCACAATTACACAATGTTTACTAACCATTTTACAATGGTTCATGTTAATGTTCACACCAAAAAGCTGAGGATTTCATTATTTTATACCTCATTCAAAGAGGTATACCTGCATCATCATCTGTGAGCTGTGATTTTCATGCAACAAGTATCTTCTCACCCCTAAACCTGTGTCTCTCCACCACACATTGCAGGCAGCCACCAGCTGAGGATTAAATACCTCTGGCTGAAGCAGAATAGCTGCCCCAACAAAATTAAACTGAGTTTATAGTAACAACTATAAAGAATAAGTGCTTAGAAAAGTAATTCTTAATACAGCTTTTACTACAGTTAGCTAGTAGCAGAATTCTTCAATTTGAGAAAAGAAACAGCCAGCTACCATATTACCAACTGTTCAAATGAAAAAGCTAGATGGTTTACCAAATGATTATTTCAGTTGCAAAGATTTCTTGAAAATAGTTACAGAATCACAGAATCACTAGGCTGGAAGAGACATTTAAGATCATCAAGTCCAACTCAGCCCTAACACCTCAATTAAACCATGGCACTGAGTGCCACATCCAGTCTGTTTTTAAACACATCCAGGGATGGTGATTCCACCACCTCTCCGGGCAAACCACTCCAATACTTAATCACTGTTTCAGTAAAAAAAGTTTTCCTAACACCCAAACTAAATTTCCCTTGAATTAAGAAGTTAAAAGCTCTTAACCACATCAAGAATTTGCAAGTGCCATAATGGTTAATAAAAGTTCTTCAGCTAATCTAATTTTAGAATTTTCCAATTTACATTTTCCAAACAATGCCAAAATCTTACAGGGAAAACCGAAATGGTAAAGTTCAGCAGAACCTTAATTCTGGCCAAAAATTACCTAGTAAGTTAATTAACCATACACCTCACTGATAACCCTTAGAGAGTTTGAAGTTCAAAACCTTTGTACATACTAATCTTCAGTCTGTTGAATCAGGAAAAAAAGTTCATTTATGAGGTAATTTATGGCACCTATAAACCATCAGGCTATAGAAACAGAGATAGCTTTTAAAAATGCCAGAAAGAGTAAGACATGTATAGAGTAACCAGGTTTACAAGCAATAATACAATATTGTAAACCAGCATATGAACTAGCTTCTTCACATATTGATACTGATTAGATAATAACTTTAATTTTTAAGGCACTTTCAGAGACTTAATAATCTACTCTATCGAGGTCTCATTCTAAATTTACACAACATTCATATCCCTCCCCAAATGCAGGCTCCACCTGAGGATATGAAAAAATCTGACACAAGAGACTCTCTAATTACCATTTAGTTAATTAGCCATTTGAAGTTTTTTGATTTTGTCTTTTTTGAGAGGCAAAAGTATCTTCAGAACTATGTCACACATGCTTCTCAAGCAAAAAAACTTCAGCTACTCTCCTTGGCAAACCTCTACACAGAAACAGCGATCAGTTCAGTCCAGAGAAGCCTCTACAATGACAGTGTTACTCATCTCTTACTGTCAAACGTAAGAATAGTTGTACAAATTAATTTAGAAATTCCTCAAAATTTACCACTGCACCTTGCCACAGCTTACAAAGCTGCAAATTCTCTTCTATGCACTGTCACTTTCCTTAAGCAATCAAAGGCAGAGATAAATTTTATTTTAACATGCTACAATCTTACCTTACATACATTATTTTTCATGTTTTGTCTTGTAGTTACTTTAGTAATTGGGTGGTAAAACCAGACTGAACTGATTTAAGCAGGACTTTGTACTTCTGCTCACTGTAGGAAAATATCCCAGAAAGTGGGCTAATGGCCAATACCAATTCTCTTCAAATCTGCTCTGAACTGCAGCAAAGCATCCAAGAGCTGGAATGAAATTGTAGACTACTCTGGCTCAATTTTAAAAAACGAAACACCATACAATTACTGCTTTTTTCCTCCTGTTTTTAGTCTCACAAATTAAGCAGGATACAACACCGAATTTCAGAATATAACGACCATTCCAATTGGTTGATATGAAAAGGAGGAAATTATGCCAAATGTGCATTTTTTTTGAACAGGAAATCAATTTTCCTAGGCTCTGATTCTGTCTGGTTTAAAACAGACAATAGCAGGGTGCAGGGGAAGTTCACTCAACCTTACTTTCCAAAAACTCTATACTTCATAATACTGAAAGATAATGAAAAAGCAAAGCCTCTGGCATTCAAACAGGATGACATCTTAGCTCCAATTCACACTTTCGCTCTTTTACTAAATATGTGCTAATTAGATTGAAAAAACAGAGATGCTGTGATTAGATATACTACAATGCATACTGAGTTATAAACAGCACAAGTGTTTCTGTCACTTCTAATACAGTTTTGTTTTGCTTTCCACCTTGAAACATTTTGTTTAAATTAGATCAATAAAAAACTTCCATAAGTGCAATTACAGTTTACACAATAGCTGTATGCTAAAATAGTTCTGTTAACACATAAATACAGGCAAGCTCTTCCAGACCATCTCGCTCAACAGCTACATACAGTAACAACTCTGTATAAAAGTAACTATAAATTGGAAGGACATTTTTTTCTCCACAAACATCTCTCTCCCATACAGACAAACGATGAGTGATTTTGACTTCCAGCAACTCATTTGATCCTTTCCTTCAAATCAATGCTAAACCATTATCAAGCAAATTTTAAAGCAGTTATTTTAAAAGTACCAATATCACATAAAGTTACATTACTTCAGTTACCAGGCCAGTCTTGGAGACTGCAAAAAACTATGGAAGTCAAGAAACCATCTATCATGTACCTAATTACCTGCTTTTCTGACCAGCTGCTTTTTCTTTCATTTATGGTAAAACATGCACATTTTGTTTAAACGAGAACTAAGCTTACAAGAGAATCTAAACATAACCATTCTCAATATTTTCACCTGCATGTTAACAAACCTAGCTGTAATTCCAATTTCAAGGTATTGACTAAACTAGGAAATTTTGCACCTGACCAGTATTTTGGCACAGCTGAGGATGTTATTCATCCTCATGAGGGGTGTATTCCCAGTGCATGACCACCTCCTTATATTGACATGCAAGGCTTAAGAATTCTGTTCAATAAGAAGTTGCATTATGACAGTTTCCCTTTCTCACTGTAGTCATCACATTAAAATTTTGTATTTCTGCCAGAACTGGCCACTATTATTTAAAGAAACACTACTAAAAACAGGCTTCATTCTGCTTACAAAAAGTTAGTAGATATGGGCAGTTAATAAACATTAAGAATTGGTCATAATTTTAAAACGTAGAACATGACTGAACATCCATCTCAATTTTTACTGACTTGTTTACAGCAGCTGTCATTTTGCTAATGCAAGGACACATACTTTTTGCAGAAGTCATCACCCTCTCTCTCACTTCGCCTAGCATAGGCAAATAACCACACAAGACAGAGCTGGAAGAGTCCTAATTAATATCTCCATGACAGTTAAAGTGTTCCCAGCAAATGCTTTACCACAAACTACAAGATTTATGCAAGTATCACTGAACAGTCACTTCATGTGTTTTAACTTCTCAGTGTAGCTACTCAGTGCTACTTCAAGGTCACAATTTTCTAATGCCAAATTTTTATTAAATGCCGACTTGCAAACTAAGGTACTAGAAACCAGGGCAGGGACAGGCATAAAAAAAGGGAGATAGGCATGTTTAGTTTCCCCATCAGGTCAGGAACTAGACTTTACTTAAGGCACAGCTGCATGATCATTGCTGCCAACATAGAGGAAGGAGCCAAGAACACACTGTTACAGGGGGAGAAAACAGTAGGATGTCCCCTTTTAAGTGTGAGGCAAGTCACATATAAGGCCTTTAACTGTAATGGCTTTAACCCTGTAATGGCTTCAGAGTGAAGAAAACTAATTTGGTGTTGTTCAGCACAGTAGAAGTGAAATCAAAGCATTTCAATGAAGTAATGCCTTTGGAAAACAAACATATGCCAAAAGAAAGGTAAAAGTTTCAATTCTAGCTTTTGGTCTCATTTGTCTGTTTATTCATTTTAGATTGGAGGTTTTTTGTTTGATTGACACCCTGGCAAGTATTTGCTCTACAGTGTAAATTAGTGAGAGTACCCAGAGGCAGTGCACTGTATCTGCACCTGCAAAAATAGTTCATCCTATTTTAATAACTTAAAGAATCATTTTACATTAATCACAGGAGGCACAACTCATCCACAAATGCCTGTGTCTTTCTTTCGATCTAATAGAATCAGAACAGTAGGAATGTTATTTAGGTTTCCAATACTGAGGGCTAAGTACAGACAAATTAGTAATCCCAGTAAATTCAGTGAGATCATTCATCTTCTCAAAGGTAAGCACATGCATTAGTCTTGGAAAACTGTGACTAACCTATTAATAAACACACTAGGGACAAACACCTTTTCCTCATCTCATTTACACTCATCTACATAATTTTCCTTATGGTCCTTTTTGGGCTATACAAATGTATTTTAAACCCTTGATTGTTCAACATACAACTAATAACTAAAACATGCATTTTCAGACCAACAATTCGTATCGATTACTAAAGTTTTACGTAAAAGTTACACTGGTTAGTCACTGATAGCTTAATAGGTATTTTCAAGCCTTCCTACAAGTCATATTGCAAGTAAACTTTCTAAAGGTTCTTTTTTCAACTTTTACCATGTGTTTTATACATATTCCCATAAGTTTTTGCCAATTAAAACAATCCCCCAGCTTTACAGAAAGAACAAGAAAAACTACTGCTTAGTCTTCTGCATTATGTAATGTATAGATAAGGATATACTACCACTTTATTTATTTAGACAAATTGCAGCTACAGGTTGTCTGCCTTTTCCCTTGATGACAGTAAGCCAGATGTGAAGAGTCAGTTTGAAAACTACTATTCAGTTCTCCAAAGAAGCATGTAAAATGATAAAACCTGTCTACATTAGTCCTAAGTTTCTGGAAAACAGAAAAGTAAATTGCAACAATAAATTCCAGTTAATTCCAGAGCTTTGAGAGCTCGGAGGTCAAAAGATGCATTATAGCCATTATACACAAAAAAATTTCTACTCATAAAAAGCAAAATTCACTTTGAAGTCATTTATTACCTGCTAAGTCATTTGTTCCTATACATAAAGAAGACAGATTTTGAATTTAAATACTTTTGAAAACCCCTTTTATTTTCTTTTAATGTTTATGGCTTAATAGTTACACTGAAAAGAAAAAAAGATCAAAATGTCTTCATCTTACATGACATCCTAGGTTATCCAATACTCCTCATGGGGAACACCCATGATTCAACTTTAACTCTCTTTATAAATGTGGGAAAAAAATCGACTTACTAGTATTATCATAATGATGAAGATATATAGAGGGATATATTAAAAAAGGAAGAAGTTTCTAGCCAATTATAAATTGAGAATGTCTTATTATTTGCATGGACAAATTCAATCCAGCCTGTAACTTCAGATTCTGCTTATCTAAACAAACATGCATACATACACTCCTCAAAGTTTTAATTTGTCATAGGCATTTCCCAATTTTGCAAAATCCATAATCCACGAAGTCAACCACAAACACACCCAAAATACAGTCACATTTTAAATGCATAAAATGTATTCTGTCACTTACAATAAGGAAAATAAGATTAATATGACAACCTAACACACTGCACCAAGAATACCTGTACATTCTTACTAAAAAGCATCCATTTGTTTTCAAAAATAGTGGAATTTTATTTTCCATTTGTTTCAAAAAATCCCTAAGTTATTGAAAAAGATTGGAGACAGGATCTATTTTTGAATCTCAACTTAATAGTTTCTAAGACAAATTATTTTTTCAACTGAGTTATTCAACAGGAATTATTAAATCATGTTGTAGATCATGTAGAATGCAACAAACTCTCTCAAATTATAAAATCAGACTATTTTAACCCTGTTTTTAAGGATTTTGAGAGCTTGTAAGATGGACCTAAGGAATTGTAGCAATCTAATTAAATACAACTTCTCTCCTGCACTGACTCTCAACTTATAGGAATGATGGTTCATATAATCATCAAGTGTTAAAATGTACTCTGTAAGGAAGTATCTTTTGTCATAAAAGCTGCTTAGCAGTTGTCTAGTCATATTTTATCATACTGTGAAGATGCAAAGTTTAAAATACTTACTTGGGATATAATGGCTCATAAAGATACTTGTCTCTTGCTGATGGGATTTCAAAAAATAAGATGTACCCATTTGCAGTCTGAAAGAGAAATACTGGTAAGATACATATCTAGTCTCAGCACGAGTATAATCTGAGTATAATCACGAGTATAATAGTCTCATTTTCTGTGTATGTCCCATATATTGAACTCAAATATACATTCATTTAGTCATTTAAAATACTATACATTGATACTAATTCCAGGTACAATCCATATCCACCCTTAAAGTCAAGTGAATAGATTAGGCAGGAGGTCAAAAAAGGGAAAAACAATGCTGTTTATGCACAGAATATGCTGTAATCCATCAGAATTTTTCTCGTAATTCATACAAATCTATAAAATCTGACAATTATTTCAGAAATTTAGAACCTGGGCACATAATACATACCAACTACATGAATTAATGCAGAAAACAAAGTAGAAGTGGGATGTACCTGAGTAAACTCCTCAGGTGTTTGAGCACTTACAGACACTACTGAGTGCAAAGACTCACATCACTTATCTTTAGCTACCACAACACCTGTAATAATTCAGTCCCCAGCCATATTCTATCATTCTGGAAGAATGACTTCATACGATACACAAGGAACAAATACAAATCAGTTAGTTACATGATGTTCCAGTCATACCTAGAAGCCACTTGCATAAGCATGAGAAAAGCAGATGACCAATAATGTTAAGTGTTCAAAGAAGTGTTACGTATTTACAGCATGCATTCATTTTCCAGGCAAACTGGTAAATGCATTTTGGTTAAATAGAGTTTCCATCCAATCATTTTAATATGGGCTGAGCATGTATCCAAAGCACTGGAGACAAAAAGCACTGAAATGAATGGTTTCACATTTCTTGGCAAGATTGGTTTCCATTTCTTTGAATAAAACAACACTCTTGTTAGCTTAGTGTATAATTTCATAGATGCTATGGCTTTCCTCAGTCAAAAATTTTGCTTTAGAGAATTTGTGTTTTGGCTTTGAATTCCAAGAAACGCTGTTACTCTCATTCCAAGTGAGTATCTGTTACAAGCAAGAATAAATTCTGAACGATAATGGTGAGCTTGAGACAGGGCGGCAATAAATGGAAGGTTTTCTGTGTGCTGTAATATCCTGTTCAGGTATTATGTGGTCAAGAAACGTGTTCATTTCTATCATCTTTACAGGTTCTTTCCATTACATCATTAAATATTTAACCTGTAAGTTATCTTATCCTGGAAAGAAGAGTAAAACAATACTGTGAAACATCTTTATACTGATATTAAGGTACAAAGGGCCTTAGTGAACACTATTCAAAGCACAAAGTTGCTATTGTTACAGGTTAATTTCTAAATAGAATCTCAAATTCCATAAAGAGGGGAACAAAACAGAAGCATTCAAGCACAGACTTCTGGAAAATTGATCATATTCATTTACAGAGGTTTCATTGCTTTAAAAATGTCTGAGTGAAACTTATGAAATAAGTAACCATCACTGTCATCCATTCCCTGATCATTCTAATCTTTGACAGTCAGAAGTATAAACACTGAGAATCTTGCCAAGGATTTCACAACATAGTTTCTTGTATGCTACCTATGTTTAACAAAGCTCTGCCTTAGCTATGGGAATGCATGCTGAAGAGCAGTCTGTTTTGGAGCACTGCCTATAACATGGCAAGGACCAAAATACCTCCTCGTACTTCATACCAAAGCACCCTGACCCAATTCCTAAGTTTGATTTACTACTGAGGTAGCTACCTTGGATGTATATACTAATCTAGATAAGAAAAGTATTTCCTAGTAACACTGGAAACATTACAAAGGCAGCAGTATGAAAGAAGAAACTACAAAATATAAGGGGAAAAGAAAAGTAAGATCTGCCTAGAAAATGTGCCAACAGTTTAGCAACAAAAGATACTAGTAGAGAAAGAAGTCAGAATTTCTAGGGGATGGTGACAAACTGTGAAAACAGCTTAAGCTTGTTTAACTGCATACCTTTAAAGCTACTTGAGGTATTTCACCTCAAGCCTGATATGTTGGCCCAAAGTCTGCCTGCAGTACAAATAATATTTACCTCAAAGCATATGTTGCAAAGTAATTTGTTTTCATAGAGACACTGAATATTTGGGCTATCAGAAACAAAAAAACATGGTATATCACTGGTCTGGTGGACATAAAATCCACACTACACTCCCCAACAGTATGTCATTAAAAGAAAAAAAAAAAGGAATGTACCACTTGGCTAATAAGTACATACTAAGCCTTATGTTCAGCTTCTTAAAAACAAAGTTTTATTACAGAAAATTACTATAATCAAGTACTCATGATCACAGGTAGTAATAGGTGAGAAACATCACCTAACTCAGCTTTCAAACTAAAATTTTTAGCTGTTGCACAGGACTTCACTAATTAAATGAGGCTAATTTAGGTCAAAATTTCCGTTTTTTTTTCATTAAAAACTTGCTTTGCTACTGCTCCCTCATTTCAATGTGCTAGTTAAGAAAAATGAGAAAACTATTCACTTGGACAGAACTCTCATTGGGAATGAGAGTACCACACATCTGCAGGAACACCTTCTTCATTAAGCTCCAAAAAATGACTTTCTGCCCTGTCTCACTATAACAAAACCAGCAATATTGTAAATGTGGTCTTTCAGTAGGACTCACTAACTGTTCCAAATTAAACTATATATATATATATTAAGTATACTGCAAAACAACTTATGTTAAAATCACCACAGTAAAGATGCTTGGCTATACACTTTGTATACATACACCCAGGGATGAAATACCATCCCAAGAAACACAAAGAATATTAGAAATCTTATTACACTCATTATTCTAGAAGTGATGACCATTTTGAAATTTAATTCACAGAACTTTAGTTTACAAACTGAGACTTTGTGGGCATTTAGATTCTGACACTATTTGCCAAAAAGAACACTGTACATTTAATTGCAGAAATCTTTTAAGGTACAGTGACCAAAGTGGCAGAAACAAAAGCTTATGTGACTGTCAGCTAAACCACAAGGTCTGTTGAGCAAATGGATCACAACATCTCAGAAAAAACCCCCACAATATGCAAAGTAATTAAATATAAAAATTCAAATTTCCTCTGAATTACTACATAAAGGTTTAATTAAACGGTGCTTGGATATACATGCTGCAGTATAAAATTGAAGAATTCTTTTTCATTCATAGCAAAAAATTACAGAAATCTTTCTGACTTTATTGATAATTATTAGTAGTCTCTGAGAATATAATCTGGCACTAACTTGATGTTATTGATCTAATGAGATATTTTTAGGCAATTTAAACATTTTAGACTAACTACTTATTTGCATTAACTTGAATTATGCAAAGGAAAACTGGACCTTAGGAAGCTGACCTGATTTATGATTATCATGATATGGCTAAAGAGATGAACTACTCTATAAATTATCTGGTGTTCTCCACTAAGATAACAATATCTAGTTTAAGACCTAGTCCTAATTTTAAGATCTGACCAAAAGACACCAAGAGGATTATCCTATATTGGAACTCCTATAAATTGTACTCCATCTTTCTTACGTTCACTTTGCACCTCAAACTTTAAATACTGCTGCTGAAACAGTCCAAAGTGCTGTGAACACAGCACCAGCCATGAAACAAGACTTTATTTCCATGTGAGACAAGATCTCATCTCTAAGATTCTAAATAGAAGAGTTCATGTATCACTTATCTCTGCCCTTGTTTCTGTGTTCTCAGTGACATGCAATATTTTTAACCACCAAAAGACAGTAATAAGACCACAGTTTCATCTCTTAAGACCCACCTTTAAACCCTATTTATCAAGTGAAATATGATTATGTCACTTAAGTCCACAACTATTTGTTTCATCCACATAACCTTACATTACTGTATTAGTTGTTACCACATTACTAAAGTAATGAGATGTTGTATCAACCCCTGCCAATATATCTAATCATTGTTTTAAGATAAAGAACCATAGTTCATTCTCAGAGGGAAAAATTAATGAAAACTACAAGAGAAAGCATCTACTGTCTAAAAAGTCCTTGGTACCATTATATATTTTCGCAAGGTAAGTATCAATTAAATGTATTTACAGTCTGCAAGTCAGTATAAGCACAGAAATTGGTAACACAAAATCGTGTTTGCAATAGTTTAACCACAGCAGGAAGGAGAAATTCTACTTACGGAAACAGCTATCATTGTGCTGTCAGGCCGCCATTCTGCTTGTTTATAAGGTCCAAACTGAGAAGCTGCTTTTGAAAGTTCCTTGTAGCTTACGATTAATACACTTGGCTGGAGGAAAAAAACACAAATAATTACATCTCATATCTAGAACAAATGGGATGTTTCTTACATTGTGCTATACCTGTAAAGAACTATGTCTCCTTAACAGCTACAACATGTTTTCCTTGAAGTAGCTTAAAAATTATTATGTATTTGACAATCCATTAGAAAATGATACTTTTAAAGAAAGTCCATGGAGAACTGCTGCCACACTGTCATTCCTAATCTCACTTTTTCAAACCCAGCATATTTAAATAAAATACTTAATTGCACAGTAAGGAGTCATTACAGAATACAGAAGTAGTTTCAATTTAGATAAAGGGTGACTCATGCTTAAGCTGAACCGACCCACTTCAAACAGGCTCCTATAATGACAAGGACTGGTAAATTAATTAGGATGAAATATTATTTACAATATTTGATACCACCCATTTGCTTAGTTTCTACTAAGTGGGTGGGCCATTGTATTAAAGAGAGTGACAATCACAAAATTTGTTTTCTAGAACAGGTTACTGAAAATCTACCTCTACAATTAGCTGAAAGGACTTTGCAAGTAACAAGGTGCACCCATTAGCACCTTTCCTTCTGGGAAGGGAGAAAAGCTTTTGGGTGATGAAGACCAGACAAAGCTACCATAGCCACCAAGGCCTTCATTCCCTTTCACGAATACAGTCGAGAGCTACAATACAAAAACCTAATGCAAAGTTACCTTTCCTTTGCTCTAGTGCTTAAAAATGTTCATTCTCCTCAAATACATTGCACAACTGTTTCTATTTTCTTGCTCTTGAATCAATAATGGTTTTCAGCTTAGATGGGTATTTCCCTTCCATTTTTCTCCAACACTGGGAGGTGGAAGTTAAATTAAGCAGGACACACTTTTTGTTTTGTCAAAGAAGTTACCCCTCATCTTCATACCATATGCTGTCCCAACTTTATCAATTTCAGTTTTCATTCAGGTTTGGAGCATTGAACATTGTACCAGAAAAATCTCACAAGAAAGGGAACCAAGAGGTACAGAGTAATCACTCATTTTACTGAAATTAACCATGATACCGCTTGGCAAAGCTTCCCAGTCATCACTACCACTACAGGCGATGGAAGTTTACTACTGTTCTTGACTTACTTGATGGACCAGCAGATGCAGTACAACCAATACAAAAACAACTCTACCCACAAATCTTTTGAGTGTCCATCACTCCAGAATTTGGTAAGTATCTACTATCATCCTATTTGGAATTACTTCCTTCCATTTCCTTTCAGAAAAAGTAGAGTTACAAAACATCTAATTTGAAAGTATGAATAATAATTTTAAATAGTATAAAACGAAGTAATGAAATGTTGTCATCATGCATGTAAATAACAAGCTGAATTAGCATCACATGGACAGCCTTAGCCTTGGTAAATTCACAGTATGACTTGGTGTGCTGCTAATAGCATTATTCTTTAAATTTCACACTCACACAGAACTGAATTATCAGAAATAAAGTTAAACATTTATGAAGTATGACAAGTATACTAATCTTTACCCTAAGAACTATTTGCACTAGCTTTTTCAATCTGTGTGGCTTCTTTTCCATCGAATTATCTAACGTTAAATAGATAACTAATTATTCTTACTAGCAGATTGTTGTTGATTGTTCTCAATGTACTACACAGCCTTTCACTGACTGGCTTAGAACCACCCTAACTGCCTTTGAGGTACTGAGAAGAACTAGTGTCTTGGTAATCTGTATCATTAGTGCAAACTTGGAGATTATTCTTAAAGCACTTCCCTGCCTGAAGCATTTTAGCAGCTGGCAAAATTAAAAACTCAGTAAAACACAATTTTCTTTCTATATTGCTAGTCTTACAGAATATAATTACAGTGTTTATAGTTTAGAATTCTTGTGACATTGTTTCACAAGAAAGCTGCTTACACCTTTGGAGTTGAAGAACATTCTACATATACATCAGGTACAAAAGCTATACAAATTGATTTCTAGGCTTTGCATCTCACAGATTAGGACTTAAGGAGTTAAAAAGAATTGTTTGCATTCCTAATGTTATCTTTTTGTAGTTTAAGTAGATTCTTAATAGAAAGCTGACACACTTCAAATTAAATAGGTCACAAAGGGTACCTAGCTAGAGGTTAAATGAGGAAATTATTACACTGATACTATTCATTTCTACATACTCCACACCTCAAAAGCTTTAATCACATGCGAGGAAAACCCTAACATACAAATTTACCTCTGTTTAAAAGCTTTCCACAGATGTGTTAATGGTCTTGATTAACAAAGATAGGAGAGCTCAAGCTTGCTCTGCTTATGCGTGAAAAATGGTAATTTTACATCTGAATTGATTTATTATATCTAAAGTGATTGAAAATGTATAATGGCACAGGAATATTTCTGTAAGCAACAATATGTATCAGCCTAAGTATTTGACCAAAGCACAGCAAGCCACTGAACATACATTTTAACAAATAAAACCAAAACCAAAGCAAACATAAAAACAAAACCACACACCAACAACAACACAAAAAACCACCAAGGTGGGGAGGCTAGTTAGTTAGATACTCTCCTCTTGTTAGTCTTATATATTTAATTCATACTCTGTATAGAAACAGTAGGGGCTTATATTCTATTAATTAGAATTCTCCCAAAATATTTACATCTTTCTGTTAAAAAAAACCCCAAATCTCCATATAAACGTCATTAAAATTCCACAGCTTTTATTCTTCACACTTCTGCATGCAGCTACTAAAATTATAAAGAAATGTAGTTAAGCTCAATTAATGAATTATGCCCACTGTCTCAAATAAGCCAATATATTCATCCTCCTTCTTTAAAATGCTTAAAATTGACTTGCTGAAATATTAATGATAGAGTCACAGCTTTAGGAAAAACTGGATTCCAGAAACATAACAAAGGACCTAACAAATAAAGAGTCGTTTAAAAAGAAGTAAAAAAATTGTGTAGAGGAAGAAGTAAACTCCTTCCGTTTTTAAGGAAGAAAGAACTGAGTAAGCAAGTCTGAATTCAATTTGAAATTTAACATTACAAAACACTTCTTAAAATAGATAAGAAACATTTTTTAAAAATCCAGCATTTTTAAATCGGCTGCAAAGAAAACCTAGCATTTTTATATGATACATTTTGTCTTTCAGAAGGAATATAACGTCAGGCAAAACAGAAGCTGCCACTCAGTTACAAAGGAAACTTGGCAGTGGATACTTACATGATAAGAAAATTGGTAAAAATAAAAATAAGAAATGTAACCTTAAAACGAATATAGCATTACTACTACTAAAGTGTAAACAAACTCTCCAGTGCACTAGTTAACAGTACTAAAAAGAAACATAACTTCTTGTTCTCACAGCTAAACTTTATCTCCTTCCATCAGTCCATCAGCTGCCTTGGCTGTCTCTTGACAAGAACATGTTCCACAGTTCTTACTCAGAAGTTTTTATGCTTTATAATGTTTTTCTAGCATTAAACATGCCTCTTTTTCTACTGATGTATCATTATAACATGAAAGCAAATCTGGTTTGCATAACCAGAAATGAACAGCACTACTTGTAAAACAGTAAGGTAGCAAGACAGCTCCATTAACAAAGCCACCTAAATTCAAACTACCTAAAAACTCACAACTCACATTGTCAGTTGAACAATACGAATCCCTCTGGACTTTCCACTGTGAAACACAAGCTCTGTATCAACATCTGGACAAAATACCTATGCAAACAATTAAAAAAACTACAACACAAAACACCACAGCCAAACTCATGATAAAATAATTCCAAATTGTTAGTGTTCTACTTAATTCTACCTGACCTAGCACTGTTATTTCCCCACTTACCAAGTATTAGAAGCATAAGCCATGTTGGAACACTTACCCATATATAACGTGTTTTTAATGAAAAAATCTATTAAGGTATACAAACCCTGTGGCAAATTCTCTCATCAGCCTCAGATACGGGAAATTACTAATTACCTTAACACAAGCATTCTACTATATTACATGCAAATGCAAATCAAGCTGACATTTAAACCCTTAACTAAGATGTCAATGTTGTTCTGCAAAGGCCCTTTTAAAGAGGACAAGTAGCCTTAAACAGACTTGAACAACAGCCCTCCCATGAGAAAGTGCCCTAACTGAGATGTTTACAGAGTGTCAGAGAAAATTATATATTATCAAACTGAAAAGAGGTGGAAACACTTGACAGAATATAAAATCATTTATAAAATAGTTTCCTTAAAACAGGTTCTGTAGTTTGACTGCAGGTTAATGACAAACTGTGCATATTGTTGATTTTACAAGTAGGTCAGTAAATGCAATAGACAACCACTGGACTAAGTCTGAACAGTAAACACATGACCTGACAGCACATATGCAACATGGTCTTATGTATGGGTTTGGGTTTCTTTATGTAACAATAATTCAAGAACCTGCATGGCTGTGGATAATTGTTAAAACCAAATATTCTCATCCCCTAACCATATATTATTCTACACATCAAAAATCCATCTCACAGAAGATAAAGAAGCAATTTCTTTGACAAAAACAAATTTCTATTTAATTTTATATGCCAAATCCTTCAAGGCTTCATCAGGCTGTAG
Source organism: Cisticola juncidis (assembly GCA_013400215.1). Lineage (NCBI taxonomy): Eukaryota > Metazoa > Chordata > Aves > Passeriformes > Cisticolidae > Cisticola > Cisticola juncidis. The sequence goes on along the minus strand of VXBR01002057.1, from coordinate 386,882 downwards.
GCATAAGACAAAAATCAAAAATGCTCTTCAGATGAGCTTATGATCTAAGTGACAAACATAAGGCTGGGAGAAAACTGAACAAAACAGAACACAGGTCTGGTGACACTGTGCACTTTATTTTGTCACTGTAAGGTCTGTGCTTCACTTTAAATGCTGAAGCTTTGTAAAATTACCTTTTAATAACACAGAAAGGTTGTATGGAGAAAAGCAAGCAAGGAACAGAAAAAATTCAGGTACATTGACCACATAAGGCCATTCTGTCAGTAACAGAGATATCACGTGGCAACAAATGAATTTCTAGAAGTAAGGTTAATTATAAAACCACAACTCTTTTAATTAAATTTTGGAAGTGTTTGGAAAGCTTAGAATCAACAGAGTATCCACACAACAGAGCCCACACAGCTTCCAGTCCTGTGCTTCACAGCTACTGTGAAACAATTCAGAAAACCGAATTGCAGATTGTCAACCACTACCTCTCCCAAGTGAAAGTCTTAATCTTAAATTAATCTACTGTTCAAAAACGCTGCTAAAAAGCAAAGGCATATTCTATACATCTCTGGGTTTCTGTTATGTACAACTAACTGGACACTGAAAAGTCATACCTGAGAATGTGTTTTCCCTTCATGAACGTAATTATGATACAGCTTTCAGGGTCATCTATTTTATGGAGAGATATCTGTTTTACACAAGAGACACTGATAGCCTGTAAGTCCTTGAATAATCACATGACAATTTTGGATTTAGTTAGATAAATTCATCAATGTAACACTTGTTTCATTATGTAATCACAAATATATCTTTTTAACTGAAGCAACAGCACAACTGTTACTGTTACTGACAAATGGCCCTCTCAGACAAGAGTCTAAAGCCCATAAATAAGAGATTAGTATTTCAGGAGTTAAACTACTAAGGAAGAAACCATAGCAGAGGCAGTAGGATACCTTAACTTACACTGATGTTATCTGTATAACATTGGTCACTATACACTGCCAACACAACCACTTATATCAAGACATCTGTTCCTATTCTGCAATCAAATTCTAAATAAAAGGCCTCCAGATATTGTATCCAATTCTAATAAGAAAAAGTCATGCACAAGAATTCTGTAAATTATTCTGCTTACAGTTCTCAGATGAAAATATAACCTTGAAAGTATAGTGAAAGTATTTCTTTTTAACAGCCCTTGTAAGTGAAAAAAAAAAAAAAAAAGACTACAGAAACAACTAACAACTGCAGGTAATCCAAATGTATTTATTCATATATCTTATAAACTCTATGCACTGTGTCACAAGAAGTAACTCCTTTAATAGTGTAGCAAAATTCCAGGTTATGGAGATCATTTTCCCAAAAGATACCCAGTGCCCTGTTTTGTCCTATTGTGTGCTTAGGTTTAAAGCACACATTGACTCCAATAGGGCAACAGCTAGAGGCTGAAGAGCACATTTGAGAGAGCTGTGAGAGCTGTCTGAATATCAACTTACTCAGCATTTTAAATGTATACCAACTATTTGACAATTTAGGATTCTGACATGCATGCCTTCCCAAAAGTTTATTTTAGTTCATTGAGCTGTTCTGACTCAGTATCAGTTCATTAGAAAAAAAGAAACAAAACCACAAGTTTAAACAACAAGAGTAAATATAAATAAGCTGAAAAGCATACAGGTAATCAAGAATTCTCCTCTGAATGAGCAGATGGGACAAGCTACTCTTAGCTTCAAAGGGCTCACATAAGTGGATTGTACTGATCAAGTCATAGCAGATAGTCCCAACAACCTTCAGGAGTTTTCATTAAATATTCAAGGCCAGTACTTATTCCTGTCATTGTCACAAGTTTGTTAATACTAAAGAAAGGGAACACTGAAATATATTTATATGTCAGCAGACTTGCTGCACACAAGTCAAGGGTTAGGCAGGGAACTCCACTCGTCTATGACACCTTCTTCCTTTGCTGCATTACCAAGTCCCTTAAAACCTAGAGCCCTATGGGTGAATTTCTAGAATTCAAGAGATAACTAAACCAATTTAAAATTAAAGCCACAACTGTCAAAGGAGTAACACTTTTGAAGGGCCAGCTACAATGTTCCTTTGATCCTTTCATCAACTACATTAACAACAGGCTTCCATTTGTTCATTAAGCTTAACAGCCCTCTAAAAAGACATCACTAGTCCACCATAAGCTCCATTAAAATAGAGGTGCAAGCAGTAAAGATCATGACACAAGGGACTGCAAAGCTGCATTGTGAAACATCAGCTTCAGTTCCCAAGTCAATCCATTAAATGGCAATTATCTCATTATAGCATTTCAGAAAGGTTCTATCATTCATTGATTTTTTTCATTGCAAGCATCCAAGTACTTAAAAGTACTTGAATGAAAATGTTTGACAAGCTTTTCTATGCTATCAATGAAAACAGTTACACAGGCTCTCAAGTGTCAAGGAATTACCTATGGTATATAGAACTAAAACTTCTGATTTAAGGAAAATGCTTGGAGCAGAGGTCTCCACAGTGGGGTTTATTTAACAGAATCCAATGGGGAGTGAGAAGGGATTTTTTGTACCACTAAAAAATAAAACAAAGTTAAAAATTTAAAATATGCTCATTTTGGTGTTACCTCATTCTTTTTTGTTCTTTTTAGAACTCTGGAACAGGCAGCCAAGAGACATGGTTGATGCCCAGAGTCTGCTAGTGTATAAGCGCATTTGAATAATGTTCTTAATAATATGATTTAACTTCTAGTTGACCAGAATTGGTCAGGCAGTTGGACCAAGTGAACCATGTAGGCCCCTTCTCAACAGTCAAAATAAAATTAGACTAGTTTGTGTATGCTTGAAAATGTATATACTAGTACTGTAACAAATGCATATAATTCATAAATAAATGTAAACATATCTGGGGCTGCGCTCAACAACCTTTCACCAATACTGGTGCATGATCAAAATCATTCCCCTGAGTGGTCTTCTCTATCCACAATCCAATCTCTCCTAACATGTAAAACACTAGCAGAATTATATCTGGTTTTTCTCAATACCAGTTACCTGGTTTTGAGTCTTAATACCTATATGGACTCCAAAACAGGAAACAATCCAGACTTTGGGAGCAACTTTCCTTAGTCCCACTAGTTCTTAGCACACAGTAAGGAAATTTAAATATTACTATGTCACCTTAAAAATACACATACTGAATTGTAAACTCACACATCTGGAAGCATTTCAAAGAGCCCTGTTTTTGAAAATTTCAAAACAGAACTTTCCAAGTCTCATCACCCCATTCTTAAATGAAACGCCTGATACATACCTGAGATAGTAACAAGTCTTAACAAGAATACCAGCCTGAAAGTTTTTCTGCGACAAGGAATCAAGTTAGTGCAACCTGACTAGAATTTATCCTTGTTCCAAAGACTATACTTCTGACAAATGAAAAAATTTTCTAGAATGCAGTAGTTTTATTTTATCTAAGTTCAAACATATGATTTTAAGATTCACCTTCAAAAACAAAAAAGAAACTGAAAAAAAGAAAAGCCTGGATGGAAAAAATAACAAACCATATTCAGGACCCCAGCTATAGACATAAAAATAATGCAAGAAATTATCTTTAAAAATTACCTTGACCAAAACCTTTATTCTTCCAGGTTTTTGTTAACAGCCAGTTGTCCACAGAGGCCATGAGACTAACACATTTTTCAGTTTAAGATCAGTCAGCAGTCAGGTCCGGCAAAGCTGGCACCTTCCTTCCTCAAAAGCACCCATTTCAAACTGAATCAGTCTATTTTAAAAATATTAATGACCTCTGAGTTTAGTCAACTCTTCTGCACCAAGTGAATTCCTTTAGAGCTCTGTTTGTAGCCAGTCACACAATGTTTAACATTTCCAAACAAGTCCAAGCGTGCAAGCTAAAGAACCTCGTCCTTGAGAATAGACCATAAAGTAAACTACTTTCTAGACAACGGGGCACACCTTGTGAACCATTCCTTGAGCCTGCTGTTTTCTGTGTCTGTCCATGGAGAAGATCAGTTCTGCTGTGTTGACAGACTACAGCTACAGGTTCAACAACTGGCAAAAGCTGAAAAGTGTACACTATATACACTGTGTGCCACAAACCTAAGAAAACAGAGGCCAGATGATGATGTTCACACAGCAAAGTTACTGAGCTGATTATGTGCTAGCTGGACACCTATCTAGGTTCAGAAAACAGCACCAGCACTCCAGCCAGGAACTACTGAACTGCCTTACTGAGCACAATAAAATGTGATGAAATCTCTGCATAACTTAGAACAAGATTTTAAGGCTATGACTGTCATTTGACATCTTTTAGTATCAGCTTTTTAAAACTGGATTGTTGGTTTTCTCTGGTAATCTGAGATGAACTCTATAAACCACCTGGATCTAGAGATATTTATAGACAGATTTAGGGTCTAATCTAGGCAATACTTAAAAGGATCCAGCACCAAAATTTAAAGTCAGTATCACAGTTTTCACTGACTGCATCAAATCAAACTGACAAACAGCTACTAATTTTTGCTACTAATACAACATGAATTAATGGAGCTTAATGTCAATTATTCACACAGTTTCTAACTAGATATAGCTAGACCAGCACCTTCTAGGCAAAAGCCATAATTAGTCTTCAGTTGGAGCCACACAACTTTTAAACTTTGCATAAAAAGAGAAGTTTGTGAACTTCTGTGTTACAACATTCTGGGTAGTGATAGCATTTGTTCTGTGTTTTACAAAGACTGTTTCATGTCTCCTATATTCATATGTTTTCTTATATAAAACACAGAAAATACAAAGGTGAAAGACACGAAGCATATATGAAAAAAAACCTCATGCAGCTACAAACACTCCTTATGTTATGCACAATCAGCATGTACAGTCTGAAAAAAAATCTCTTGGAAGTCTCATCTTTTAGGAAAAAACAGTGTTAAATGCAAGCAGATTGATGTTGCATATTTTCTTAAGACTATATATTGCTATCACTAAATATCGTGGGTAACCGCTCAGTTTCACAAACACTGGAATATCCTGTAAAGTTAGCATCAAAATTCTACAATCGCTTCTGGAAGAAGAAAAAATATTAGCAGACGTCAGCTCTTTTCAGCTGGGAGAGCAGGGTCCGAGAGCTTATAAAACGACGGATACTCACTCTGCAGTACCAGATGCTTAGCTGAGATGGGAACAAAACTGCGAAGAAAGCTCTCTGGGGATCCGTCTGGATGTGAAGCGGTTGCTCCAGGGACTCCAGAGGACACAAGAGCCTTTTGGGCCAGCCGCTGAGGAAATACATGACTGAAGATTTCCAGAGGAGCTGGCGCTCTGCCTGCTCTAGCCTAGGAGGTGGGACAGCGGGGGCATCAGCGGAAGGAGAGATACAGCGTTCGCAGCATACCACGCATAATCACCGGCACGCCGAAGGGACCCCTGCGCTCAGCACCACTGGGGACGGGAGGCTGAGGCCTCCCCGGCGCCGGGGCCGCCGCCGCTGGTGCGGGGACGAGGGAGCGCCGCAGCCGCCGGGGGCGGAGGCGGAGGCGGATGC